>OU744363.1:9000000-9501249 GCA_916610255.1 Lasioglossum lativentre | reverse complement strand
CTCGAACGGTCGAACTTTTTTTGGCAGAGCCGCGCGTGATCCGCAACAATTGAGAATCGACAGTATTCAAATCCGTGGCGATGTACCCAGCTACCTAAGCCGCAGGCTTACCGACTGCCTTGCGGGGATTCGATCGATTCTGTGTTCCGGAAAGACGGAGGAGAAAGAGGGTAGCAACCGTGCCGGTCTGCCCCCTCTACACCACGACACCCCCCCGATTATCGATAGACTCGATAATGTTGCGCTTAGGGAGCGTTGGACAGTGGTCCCCTCGAGTTTCCAATTTTCTTCAGGTCTGCCAACTTGCGCCCTGAAACATTTAACAATTCTTGAAACAAACGAGACTGGAAACTACCACATTGCGAAAACATCTACGAAACCGGAAATTTGTTAATCAATATGCATGAATCTCCGTTTCGCGACACGTTATTTAACGATTCATCAAAAGTTCATACGAATTTACATTTTTCCAGACGAATATAGGGATAACGCTGTTAAGCAGAATTTCATTTCCTGTAGCAATACATTCGCTAAAACTCCGTCGAATTTCATTAGTATTCCCATATTAACGTTAAATGAAATAAGGATCCTCCTTGTCAAGGTTCACATTTAGTTCTAAAACCGAAATCGTGTTATCCGCGTGCAGTTGAACCGTCAAGCGTGTTCTTCCGCGATCTGTTCAAAACCATTTAGAAGAATCCATTTCCCAGAGACTAACAACCTGTCTCGAATATCCCGGGCTGCTAGTAGACAAAGAAGACTCGATCCGCGGCAAACAGAGTCTCGGCAGTGTCTGGGGTTCTAAACGAGGGAGCAGCGGCTGCGTTTTCAATTTCCCAAAAACCGTGCGCCGCGCGGTAATCCCTCGAAAAATCCGCAGGTGAGGTTCCCGGGACGCTGAAAGTCAGGATGGGCCGTCTACGTGTCCGTGCGGGGGTGGAACAGACTCCATCGAGCTCGACTCGGAGGAAAGAGACGAAGGAGTGCAAACGGCCTAAGGGGGCCGACGCTTTGCATAATCAAATCCCGCGACGATGTAGCAGAATGCGAAGTACCCCGATGCCTCGGCGACTGTGGATCCGAGAGGGGCGGGGGATTTGCCGAACGGGGGGGGGGGGGTCGTGCGAATCCCGTGGGCACGCGAGGACTCCGAAAAATGCACTTCCTCCCTTCCGATGTTGCCTTTGGCCCGGTCATAAGGGGTTCCCGTTGGGTCTCGTGTCTCGGCAGCAGCCACCCCTACGTGGAATTCCGGGAATAAACCGGAAACACCTACTCGTTTTGCCGCGAGACCCCACGAATCTTCGCGGAGGGTTGACGCCGATGGGGTGCGTCACCCTCTCCACCCTCTCGCGATCGAAATTGAGCCGCTCGGATTGACTGCGCGACGTTTTTCAACGACTGCAACGCGGTTGGTGTCTGATGTTTCTTTCGGGACACTTTGTCGACGAACCGCTCCCTTCTGGAGCCGAGAACTTCGGTGGTTCCTCTTCTTCTTAGGAAAGGAACTGCTTTTGGTTTTATCTTGCTGTGTATTTTAAGATTTATTTGGTTCGGTCGTCGATTACTGAATTCTGTAGTTTGTCGTAGCAATTCTATTGGCTTTTGTAAACGTTAATATTACACAGGAAGTATTTCAAGCAGGGTGGAATTTCATATAATATAAGGGAACTACTGGTACACGATAAAAGGGCCGGGTTGAATAGAAAATTCTTTACGTACCTATTTAATGCACCGTCTTATATTTATGTAAAAAATAATATTTTCTTCCAGGTCGATCGAGCACCACGTAAATCAACTTATCTTCAGTTTCCTCCTAAAGTGTTACTTGAGGGGTTGATCGTCGTATACAGCAGCTATGTTTACAGGAACAGATGAGTAAGTCAACAATCTTTCAAAATTAGTTTTACCACAGTGTACCCTGTATTAACATTTATATTTTTCATTAGACTACCTCTGGATGTACTAAATTACCCATCGACGATCGAAATTACTTGGTCCTAAAACCATCTCACCGAAGTAAGTACCAATCGCTAACATTGAAAACGATGCTTACTCTTTTACGTATTAAAAAATATTCTCTTCAACATCGTTGCATGATCATCGCATCCCTCGCACGATCATTAAAATTGTCACGCGATACAGCCGGGTCTCCATCAACGAGCTACTCCAAACCATCTACCCTGTACCCTTCTTTAAAAAAATATGAACCTCCAACAGGGTAGCAGAGGCAAACAGTAACAAGATGTTCGAACATGCTCGTCGCCCCGGCCGGATAATTACGTCAACAAGTGAAAGGACCGTGATCCGCCCCCCTGCGCTCTTGGTCCCGGTCTCAATGCACAAATCTCCTTTGGCAAAACAGAAAAAAGGAAGAAAGGAAAGCTCGGCGAGCAGGGGGCAAAAGACAGAGGAGGCCTAGGAGGCACGTCCAACGGCATTTGGAAAACGGCAACAGTGTGTCGGCGGCGTTCAAGGGGGTGGGGGCAGGGTTTGGAAAAAAAGCCCCATGGAATTCCGCAAGAGGCGAAGAAAGAGGATGGCGGCTGGTACGCAGGGGTGGCACGTACCCCCTCGTCAAAATGGACGGGCTAAGCCCGTATAAGTCTAACGGGATTTTCGATCGTGGGCGGGCGGGTGAGTGCAGGTCGCAGTTCGGGGTGGCTGTAGGGGAGTTGAGCGATGGTAAGGGCAGGATGGAAGGGGGTGGCTGGAAGTCCTTCAAGATGGCGGCTATAAGGGATGGTTTAGGGCGCGTGAGGGTTGCGGGTGAGGCAATATATCAGAAGCGGCAAGAGAGAAAGAGAAATAGTGAGAGAAAGAGAGAGAGAGAGAGAAAGAGAAAGAGAGAAGGAGGGTTGCTTCGCCCTTGGTGGTGGCCGTTACCACCCCCTTTCTCGTCCTTTGCTCTGCCACCCCCTTCTTCCCTCGGTCCCTCGGCGTCTTCTCTTCTGTTCCCCTCTTCGCTCCTTCCTTCCTGTTCGTTCTCGTCCTTCGTTCTTGTCCCTCCGGTTACGTCCGCGTATCGTCTTTTCCGCCTGTGCTCTCACCCTCGATCAAGACCACCCCCTTAACTCGTCCCCGCGGAGCCCTCGGGTCCGTTCACGAAAGTATAAACGTCAGAGGAGACTGATGGAAATGGACGAGGCGAGGGGTAGAGAACGGACGATCGGAAAATAGTGGAAAATCGAATGGCGGAGGGTTCGGAGCCCTGGTATGGAAAAGCGCACGGATGAAGAGGGTGGCTGCGGGGGGAGGGGGAGGGGTGAAAGAGAGAGGGTGGAGGACCGACGACAATTCGTTGCTTCCAGGGATTGGAAGGCTTTTTTCGTTCGGCCGGGTTTTCCCTCTTTACCTTTTGCCGCGCGCGCGGCGATATCGGGGAACGATGGAAATATGCCAACGGAAATCGTCGAAACCGGTAGCCGGCGATGGTTGCTGATGGATTCGTGTAAACCAGCCAAAAGGATCCCCGCCGCGGATGAAACGACCGCAAGCAGCGCGCTATCCGCGCGCGATCAACGTTCCCTGCAATGTTTTGTTTCGGACAATCGTCGGTGTATCAATGTCCCGGGGCGAAGGGGGTGGGACGAATCAAGTCTCGCTTTTAAATAGATTACCCAGCTGCTGGGAAATTTAAATATTTATGCGACGGCGGCGACGACGACGACGACGCGACGCGACGCTGCAACCGCGCTCGGCTTCGCGGCGAATTTTGTTGAATGGGTAAACGAACAAGATACTTCGATGAAATTATTGTTCGGTCGACTCACCGCTTCTCGACGCAAGTGACTTTTATCGACGGGTCTTGTAGAATTTATCGCGAACAGTGGGCTTTCCAGTCTAGCAATATACTGTTGGGTCTTGACATGAATTCGGTCAAATATGTTCTAATTTCAACGATTTCGTATGTCGATTAATAAATATTAAAGTTCGATAGTCGAATGTACGCCTTCTTTGCGCACCTCATTAGCGTTAACCGAGATGCCGGCGGTATTGTACCTTTGAAGCCTTATAACTCGAAAAGTAATTGATGAAAAAACATTTGATTAGAGTGTTTTGGAAAGCTCTCGAGATCAACTATAAGAATATGTAATAAAAAATAGGGGGTGCCATTTAAAAAAAATGGAGGTAACCTTCACGTGACCTTCAAATGACTCTTGAAGGTCAAACCAATGGCATCATCTTATAGCCCTTCCGAAACCATAAAATACATGTCTGAACCATTTTTCTCTAAAATGCTTTATTTTTTAGATATTCGACCGTTTCCAGACTTTTCTAACACCCTGTATAACGAACCGAAAAATAGAAGTAAATCGTTCTTCGAATAGCAAACAAGTACTGTCCGTCCGCCACAAGAAGTCCCTCGAGACGGCTGAGGGGCAAAAGGGGTGCACGCTCGCAGCCAATGGTTATCTTTAACGTCACACACTTTAGCCAATAATTCGGCTAGAACCGAAAGTTCGTGTGGAATGACCCAATCGGACGGTTTGTTGTCGAATTCCTGCCAGGAGACTTCTTGTGGCGTACGAACAGTGTCTATTAGCAAAGTTACAAAATTCCGTCCGCGAAACGTGTACAGGATCGTTTGCTCCACCTGACCCAGAATCCCGAGAGTCCGCGGAGCCGTCGCATTCGTTCAAAAAATTTTCCTCGGGCTCGCGAAAAATTGATTACCGAAACCCGGTGCTGTCGCCGATTAGGAACCTCGAGAGAAGGGAAAAGCGAGATGCAGAGAGGCAGGGTCTAAAAAAAGGATGAAGACGAGGTCGTAGGAAAATGAATCCGAGCGGGGGAAAAAAAAAGGAGGAAGGAAGAAACGAACGAACACGCGCGTAAAGATTTCAACCGGCATCCCCTCGGCGTATCTGAAAAGAGGAGCGGGTAATGAGCTTCAAATTTGTTCCCCTTAGCGTGTACTTTAACCGCGTTTCGCTGCGTTTTTCCGCGGCGAAAGCATTGCGGTCGGTCCGACGCGAGACAAGAGGGGAGAAAGTTAAAGGAAAAAACGAACGATGGAGAAGAGTGAAAAAGAGAGAGAGAGAGAAGAGAGAGGAAAAAATACAGGAACGGAGGCGAGTGGTGAGACGGAAACAGAGGAAAAAAGAAGTGGGGCTAAGGGGGTTGGTGCGCAGGGGGACACAGGGGGGACGGGGGCAAGAACACGCGGATCCGGGTCTCAATGGCTGACTCGTTAATCGACGTCGCCCGTGGAAAACGGGCCGAGGAAATCGCGTGTCTCAAAGTGGCGAGAGAGAGCGCGGCAAGAAATTCCCGATAAAGGGGAAGAAAAACGAGCGGGGCGAAATCTCGCGGAACGGAATCGCCGAGTTTTTCACCTGCCGATTGCTCCCGCGGCTTATAAGGCCCTCGAGAAATTCGCTCTCCTCTTCGACGAGCGAGAGACCGAGAGAGAGAGAGAGAGAGAGAGAGAGACCATCTTTACCTCCGCATCTCGACCATTTTCTAACCCGACGAATCTTCTGCGGCTGTCGAAAAGAAAACAACGCGGATCAAGAGGCCACGGGAACTCGCAAATTGCCGGGAAACTGGCTTCATTTAGCTCCGACGATCTTTCTATGACAAATGTCGTCAGAAATCTGTCGTTTTCGGATAGAGTGCTTTCCCTATTTCTGAACACGGTTTTGATTAGTGGACTGCGGATCTCGATGCGAAATAAAAATTGTCTGCATACAATGTTTTCAAATTCTTTGAATATCTTTACTGTTTCGCATTCAATAAAATCCGAGGGTTGATGAAAACGGAAGAGGGAGGAAAAGATTACGAGCCACTACGAGAAAACAATGCGTATTATATGGTAATACGACGCGATACATTTTTAGATACAGGCCTCGTAATAATCGAAGAAGCAGCGGAAATATAATTCGGGGAGGAATACTAGCGGGCATAAAAACGTGAAAAACGTGTTCCGTCATCGCGGCGGCCCGACGACGCGACGTCGACGTCGTCGGCCCGACCGACGCGAATTAACTTTTACCGAAACTGCTCGCGTCCCTCTCGACCCCGGGGGCAAACGAGAATTTCGCTGTCGGATTAACCCTCTTGACCGAGCGCGAGAACACAGCGTCGAAGAACGCCAACCGAAGGGATGGATGACGGAAAACGGGGGTGGACGGGGGTGGTGCGGTAGCGACCACGAGGAAAGGAAGCAAAACGAGGACTGCTCTGGGGACGAGGGGAGGGGGGCGGTTAGGGGGGTTGGCAGGTGAATTCTAAGCCCGAGATTCTCCATCCGTGGCTGCGCGCGCGCTGGAAGTGCACCCCGGTGCTAATTAAAATCAGACCACGTGTCTTTCCGAGCCATGGTCACGAAAAATAAACGGAAAAAGATCTTTTCAACGGTGCCCGTAAACCCACCCTTCCGCCTCTTCGCTCCTCCGCTACACTTTCACCGTCTCTCTCCCCCGCGATTCTCTCTCTCCTCTCTCTCTCTCTCTCTCTCTCTCTCAACCACCCCCGCCAACGTCGTCCTCGGCGCACCCCACGCCGGCTTAATTATCGTCCAAGTGTTCTTTAAAGAGCGAATTACACGCTCGATGTTTACCGCAAGCTCGAAGCTTTTCATTCGTCCCGCACTCTTTTTCCCTCTCTCGTCCTGCACCCTCGCCCCCGACCTCCGACCCCCGACAACCCCCTCGTCCTACCCTACTCGATCACCCTTGTACCGTGACTCCACGGAGTGAGAGGAACGGGAGCCGCGCGCTTCTTTTACGCCTCGAATGCGTCGCCGGGTTTCTCGATCATCGATGTCACCGTGAGCGAGAAATTACCGGGTTGTTACCGAAGAGTTTCGCTGGATTGTAAGGAGGAAGTTCGAGATGGCGAGATCCACCTTGAACTGGTTTCCGCGAGTTGTCTTCAAGTTTCGTTGGAGAAAATCGAGGGATTTTCGTGCTGACAAGGATCCTTTTCGACCCGGCTTTTTAAAGACAACAGCTAGTTTCTTAATCTCTGCCGGTTGACTTAAGGGTTGGTTATTTATAGAGCGTCGATCTTTGTGCAAAATTTGCTTGCACGAATTGCAAGACACAGTAATCAAATAGGAAGTTATTTAACAACTTTATGAAGTTCGATACTCTTCGATTAATCATTCTCTTATGTCCGATGTAAGACTCGCTAGATTGTTTTTAATAAATGAAGAAAAGATTGAAAAATATAATATTGAGAGGTGTATAAAAATTGTTAGGGAATAGAGGACATTTGCTATGTAAGGGTTGCTATATATCGTTTTAACTAAACGAATTACGGTAATTTTCTCGGTGGCTACGATTTAACCGACTTCCTCCTCTCCGGAGTAGTACGTAATATTACAGGGTGGTTCGCGACACGCGAAAAGCGATTTGTCTCCGGAACTGAGAACTTGGCACACTTGCCAGCGGAAACTCGTGGGCCAATGGAGAGAAAAAAGCCTCAAATATTGAACTTCCGTTACCCCATGCTCCTCGGGCTGCTCGTGTTTCCCTAAAGAGTTTGCCTCATTAATTAATACCGCAGGGAAATATCGTAATTTCCCTGGATCCTGCGCGAACTTCCTTAGCGATCTTTACCACTTACGATTCTCCGCTCGGATTATCCATAGGAATATAATTCTAATAGATAAAAGTATCCACTTAAACCCATTACTTCTTAAACGATTGGCAACGTCAATACCGAATTTTGACAGACATTTCTTTAAAAAGACACAATATTTGGTGTCTTTGTCTAATTATTTGTTGTTGTGAATTTTATGCATTTATGACAAAAATGACTAGATGAAATACAAACTCTCCGTATCACGTTCCGCTCATTATAATTATTCGAAAATTAAATAAATGTCTATGTAGCGTATTTAATTTTATCGAATACCAGAAAAAATTCATATCCATCCCCCCGCGATCGCGAATATCAATTAAATAAATATTATTGCGCGCTCTCCCGAGATGAACCGCGCAAGCAGAACTCCGGCTCCCAGTTCCTTACCGTTATTAGATCCTCAACCTTTCCCGGCACATAATAACCCCTTAATTAAGAGCATCGTGTCGGTGCACCGTGCGAAGAAAAACAGGGGTGAGAACCGAGGGCGGGTAGCGAGTGGAGGCGAAGCGGGAATCGACACCGCGTTCAAAATCGAGTAACGACCGGTGCCGAAGTGCGTGAGGAGTAAATTGCGTCGGTCTCTCTCTCTCTCTCTCTCTCTCCCTCTCTCTCTCTCTCCCTCTCTTTCCCTCAGTCGTCGATCCGCTCAGATAAAAAAAAAAGAAGAAGGAAAACAAAAGGGTGACGATTCCCGTTGGCTTTTCTGCCCCTGTTTGGAACGCCTAAGGGTGGTCAGGGGGTTGCAGGGGGGGCGTCGGTGGTGACGGCAAGGGCTGAATCGTCGCGTTCACTGACGTTTTATACGTCGTCGGGTTTCATGCGGCGGCGGTAATTTTTTTATTAGCTTGAAAACCACTCGACTCGTCGTCGTCGACGTCCTCGGCGTCGCCGTCGTCGTCGCTCGTGGTCGTAGCCATCGTTGTGTAGTCGGTGAGACTCGCCCCCATAGGGGATGAAAAAAAAAATTCGTCCTTCCCCGTACGACCCCTCTCTCTCTCTCTTCACTCTCCTCTCGCGACTCCTCTCCTCCCTTCAGCCCTTCGTCGACCTCTCTACGCTCCCTCCCCCGAAACCCCTCTGCAACCCTCAGCCCGTCGAGCAGTCAAAAGAACCACGCGTTCATTTGACTTATTAAGTAGTTTTGTACGAATTAAGAACGTGTCGCTTTGTCGTGGCTCGCCCTCAGGCATTGTTCCGTTCTCGCGAGCTTATTCCGCTCGGTTCTGGCAAGAACCATGCGCCGCCACGAACCACTGCGCTGAGAAACCTTGGGAAAGCTTCTGACGGGCCGGTTTCTTTCTCCAGGCCACCGCGAGACGCTTTAAGAGTTTGTTTGTGCGCCCGCTCTGTTCTCCAGCCACGACTTTATTCATGAACATCAGGCTTTGCCCAGAAGAATGTAATGTTCGGCCTTTGAGCCAGCCACGTTCAACGATCGAACGGGAGACGACGAGTTTGTAACGTTAATTATGTAGGAACATGTCGCGAGCTAATTTGTCGAGAAAGAAGCGCGATTGTTTCCAGCTCATTTGATACTTGCTGCCCTTAATTGGCTGAATAAACTAGTCTTGAATGTTGGGAAGCCATATTAGGTCAGTACAATTTTTCATACTGAAATACACCAAGGAATCGAGCACAAACTTTTCCACTAGAACTTATTTAGAATTTATTCCTAAAAGGGATGTAGGAATAAAAGTATCTATCTTTTTAATATTGTACCCTTAAACCCTGTGTCACGATCTCAAGAGCATTATTGATCTTATAATGAAAAATTTCCATAGAAATAGTGTCGTTAAAATAATGTGAATAATGTACTAGTGTAGTCAAAAGTCTACACGTCTTTTTCATTTTCGTTCACGTTGTAAGATAAATCGTTCCATTTTTTAATTAAAGCAGAATTCGTATCCTTTTGTGAAGACAGGCATTTACATAATTTCGAACGCGCGTGTCGACTTCCGTCGAGCGAAAGTGGAATTGAAATACTTTTAACCTGCAGGTGACGATATTAAGAACTCAAGACTTCGGAGCCACCCCTTTCCGGTTCCAGGGGTGGGCAGAAACTCTTAAAGGGCAATAAACTTGTTTCGCGTGCACGCGCCGCTCATTATAATGAATCACGAAAACCTGTAAGCTATGGGCATAATATTCTTCCTGTTGACGTTGTGTGCGCAATTGAGAACACCGGTATAGGGGATCGAGATTTTCAAGACAAACGTGGCATTGATTTACCGACTTGGATAAATGCTGCTTAACCTTAATCAATAAAGAAGTGTGCGCATTGTGCATTCTTATAATATTTCCATTGAAATGCCTTCCTCCTTGTACGAAAATTTAATCGAAAAAAATTTAGGTCTATAATTGTAGCAAAAATTATTTCGAGAATATATCAACCCTTAGTACTCGGATGACGACTCTGAGGCGCCATTGAAAATCGCTATGCCATTTTTAAACATATTGTTCAGAATATTATTTTTGTTCGTATTTAATAAATTACTAGACATTTACATATTACATGAGATATTATATCAGTTTCATATGCAAAAAATGAAAAGAAATTGTATAGAACGAAAATATTCTCTGGAATGGAACAATCTTTCGTTTTTGAGTTAAAATAGCTCCGAGTGCAAAGGGTTAATATTCTATGTTAGATAATGTATTAGAATGAAAATCTACTTATAGACATGTATTTTCAAATTGTTCCGTGAGTTGAACAAATTGGAAAGAATGTACCCGTTCCGTGACAAATCGGATAGAACAAAGCACAGAATAAATTAGGGGCGTAATGAAGAGCGGAAAGAATCTTTCGTCAATTTGGCAGAGGCAGAAGTCGTCGAGGGGTGGGAGGGGGGAGGGAGTAGTTTAAGGGCCAATATTTAAAGGGAGCGATAACATATCGCCGTATCGGAGCGACAGCCAGAGGATCTCGCTCCTCGCTCGGCATTAATGCAAAAGAAGCCCTTGCCTCCACGAACTGGCAATCACCGACATAAATAAATCGACCTCACCGTCTATTTCTCCCCGTCGGCCGGGAATCCCCTGTATTCGATCAGGCATCGAAATACGTCGGCATAAAAAGGGGAGGAGGAGACCGATCGAGGAGGACCGATTGTTCCACTCGTGCAGATCGGATCTGTCGTTAAGCCACGCTTACTCTCTGCCAATCCCACGGCCGATCTGTAATCAGAACGACGTCCGCGATTTATTTGAGCCGATCCACTCGTTGATACACCGCGTACGCCGCAATATGGCCGAACTTTATTACCTGGTCGCCGATCGGATGTAATTTTCGCAATTTGAGGCCCCATTCTTCTGCGGACAAAAAAAGAAGAATTAATATAAGATTATTCTATACATTGAGATTTGTCTGTAATTCATTAGCCTTTTTGTTAAAAATTGAAATTTTACTACACAATTTTCGTGTGAAACGGGAACAGTTCATCAACACCCGACAATTACGAAAATCGGAGTCTCCATAAATCACTCGAAATGTACACATGATATCTTTTTAATTCCCTAATTTCGGCGGTGTTCTTTCAGGGGGATGAAAGAAAGAGGGATCGAGGGAAGTGAACGAAAGGGAAAGTATCGGGAGCAGTTTGGAGGAGCGATAATTCATCGGAAGGCTCGAGGCCAAAGTAACGAACATAAATTTTTGTCCGCGGAGAGAAAACTTGGCAACTCGAGCAGAGTCCGGGGGATGGTGTAACCAGGAGGGTGGTCGGTGCTCGCAGAGGTCGGACGCTTAAACACCGGCTCCGTCGTTAGTCTACGAGCCATTAAGTAAATTATGTAAGCCTCCGCGAAGACCTCCGTAGCGACAGGGAGCGTAAACTTTAACCGTCTGCTCCTGAATCAGGGCCGATCAAATTGTTTTTCACCTCTTTCGCCAAGCGAGAAGCACCCTTTCGAACTTTTATTCCTGCGTTCTCGAGGTTCGCCCGGTAGGGGAAGTGTGTCTAGCACCACTCGATCCGATCGAACAAAAACGCAACGACGGAAAAAGTGCACCGGCTGTATCGCGGCTCGAGAACCATCATAATAGAAAATAATGTATTAATATTCCGTATTTAATGCCGAGTACCAAAATACTCGTCCCATTGCTCGAGGGCCGGCTGCCGATATCCCGGATCCCCATTGACATCGAAGTCAATCGTAATCGAGCTGCTTCCCATCGCGCTGCCTTTTTGCCAGTCGGGGACAAAATCGCGGAACACTTTGAATAATTCTTTATTTAAACATTGCCGACGACTCCGCGCGGTTTCTCCGTATAGAATTCCTTGAATAATGTAACAATTATATCCCTCGCAAAATGCGCGGAAAGCAGCAACCCTTATTTTTCACCGATCGAAAAATTACCTTCGCGATGAAGAACTTGGACGCATCGAAAAATTATTTGAAACGGTAAGATCGAGGCAGGTTATAAATGCGCGAAAGTCGCAGTCCAATTCTCGCAGAAACGCGCGCGAATTTCCTCGGCGAATTGATCGCATCCAGACGGATGGAACATGCTTGACACCTTTAGCTTCGGAAAAGTGGAGCGTGATCGCGGGGGATTAATTCCGATTCCATCGGGCCGGTCAGCTCCGCCACCCCCTTGGCTTCGAGTGGGGGCGCAGAGGAATGGTTATCGTGTAGCCCGGCGACTTAACTCCCGGCAATTAATCTCCCCGCGCTAATTATTTAGCCGGTTAGCAGGAGTTCCGTGCGGCCGAACGTAGTTCCGCTATCAGATGTAGTAGGGGTAGTTCGAGAGAGATCGCGGGGGGGGTGCGACGAGAGGGGGATTGGATGGAAGCTACGCGAGAGGATGGAAGCTCGACGTGAAACGGGGATGGTTGGGGAGAGAGAGGGTTGGTTGAGGTTCAGTCGTGCTCAGGAGGATACACGAGGGGTTGAGGCTCGCGCAAGAGTAAATTGATTAGAATTAAAGGGTTGGCTGGCAGGTGCTGCTGCCGGGTTACTACGGACCATAAGAGAGAAAGGTCGAGAGAAAGCGAGAGAGAGAGACAGAGAGTGAGAGAGAGTGGGACGTATATAGCGACGGAGAGCGAGAAAGAAGGAGATAGAGAATGAGTGAGCGAGCGAGTGAGTGAGTGAGAGGATGAAAGGCAGAGGAACCGTACAGAGAACATAGAACAGAGAGACGAGGGAGGAAGGGAGCGAGGGCACAACGGTGACCACAGCCTCGACGCTGATTGGTCGAGTCAAGTTTGTGGCAAGATGGCTGGCTGCTGCCGCTGCCGGTGCTCTATCCTCTGTCCTTCTCCGTTTCCCGTCTCTCCTCTCTCTCTCTCTCAAACCCTCTCCCGTCCTCCCTAACTCCAGCTTCTTCTCCAGTTCACCTCAACCTCTTGCCTCGTCCTCGGGCTCTCTCTCCCATCGTAGTTCCCTTCTACGCGGTCTCTAAGATGCTTTATCTATGTGCCAAATAGATGTATGTACGTGTACACGCCTGTTCGAAACAATGCCGGGCGTGCAACCACCCCCCTCGCTACCAGCCACCCTTTCTGCTCCGAGCACCACACACCATCTACCTCTTACCTTCCTCGGATCCCCTTGCCCCCTGTCCTTCTCCTTGCCCTATCATCCCTTGCCTGCCTGCCTGCCTGGCTGCCTGCTTGCTTGCTTGCTTGCTTGCTTGCTTGCCTGCGTGCTCTCTCGCCTCAACCCTTACCACCCACCACCCACGCGCCACCCCCAGCCGCCCCCGTCGACATCGTCACCGTTTCTGCCAACGTTCTCCGGGCCCCATCCTACCCGACTCTCCTTTTTGTGTCCCTCGTCATCGTCATCTTCCTTCTCCGCGAGTCTATCCTTTCGCTCCCCCCGCCCCCCCCCTCGACCTACCTCCACACTCTTCTCACCCCCCTATACGGTTTCTCTCCTTTTCACCCCTTGTCACCGTCGCGTCCCATTTCCATCGTTCTCCTTCTCGCGCCCAGAGATGCTTGGTCCGCGGCCCGCACCACCCCCTTCGCACATCCACACCCCCTTGCAACCCCCACCGGCTCTCTCTCGGATACGAGAACACCGAGCCGGCCTCAAAGAGAATGCGATAATACGAAGAACTTCGACTAATGAGTTAATAGTTGGTGCCTCGCGTTACCGTCACACCGCGAGTACTTTATTCGACGTCGCCCGGAGCAACGAGATTATAACGCGACACGCGCGGCTGCCTGCGAGCGAGCAAGCGAGCGAACCAGAAACACACTGACGCAGTCTATCCGTCTCTACGTGTATAGTATACGGGTCTGTGTCCATGAGCATTTGGATACCTTAACTCGACCCCGGAAAATACACAAAGCGGAACAGTGGCCAATACAGCAGAACCTGTTCACAATAGAAATTATTCGATACTTAAGCGCGACGACCAGAGATTGCCACCATTGTCGCAGGTTTCAGATAATTCACCCTTTGTTTGAACCGAGTCGTTCATGATTAATTATTAACCAAGAGTCTATAATGTGGTGACTTATAAACTATACGAATGCAATTAAGAAACAAAATTTTCGAACAGATGAATCCCTCGAACAGGTGTTTCCACTTTTGATTCAGAAGCACATGGTCACCGACGGTCGTCAGTCGACGCGCGGCTCTAATCGGCGCGGCGCGGCGTCTCGTCGACGATGAATTTTATCTCCGCCATCGGGAAATTCATTTCCAATCCGCGTGGCGTGAGGGTCGATATTGAAATCGAGGTGAGAGAGATAGCTCGCGAGAATCATTTGCCATCGAATCGGCGAGCGACGAGCGTGTTTTATTGGGAAATGGGGATGATTTAACAAGGCACTCGGTACGCCGTACTTAAAGTTGTAAAACTGGTCGGATTGAATTGGCTGCGAAGCGCACGTATCGATTGCTCGCGTTTCGAGGAGTAATTTCATCGACGCGTCGGAATTTCCTGATCCGCATTTTGTTGTCCGCGTCCGATATCGATCAACCCTTGTTTTGCGATTTTCATAACGCGCTACATTAATATACTATCTCAATAAAACTATTTAAGTTATATATCTTACATTCTTGTTCAGTGAATTTCACAATTTGCAAACACTATTTTTAAGTCTATAAATCATGGAGCGAATTTTCATTTGTCTCGATGATTGTATATATTCTCCAGTGACCCAATTTCCGGAGCTGATCCGCGGTATTCCCGCCCGGAAACAGCAATATTTACCCAGAAATCTTGTCGAGCATAGACGGGACGTTTCCCCGCAGCGAAAGAAAACCGCTCGCGGCCAGAAACGAGTTAATCCGCGGCGGGTTCTCACGGGTCGTCGCGGGCTGCGCGGGTGCGGTCGGGTCGCGTTTAAAACAACCGGGCGCCGATAGCTGCTCCGCGGCAGAGGGTCGTTGTCGAATTTACATTTCTAATCGTGGCTAAGAAACGGCGCGTTATGGAAATTGCAAAAATAAACGGCGCGATATCAGCATATCAAACGGCCTCTTTGAGCGGCGCGGCTTCAGGAAGCGTGTCTCCGACAGCCGCGGGGCGCTTTTTAAACGCTCCGCGCCGTTCCGCGCCGTTCCGTTCCGCTCCGCGCCGAGGAGAAAAATTCTCGGAGTTCTCGAGTGTGTCGATTCGGTTGGCCGCTCGGCTGCCGCAGAGCCGCGAAACCGCCACCCCCTTCCCACCCCCTGTCAGGATGAAAAGAGACCGAGGAGAAAAGTGCAACCAATAATTTTATTTTTCGCGATAAAGCACGGCATCGCGTCGCGTCGGCTCGGCGTTGTAGCTGCGGGGCCGGAGGGACGCGGGGGCGGGTTGGGTCGCAGGCCGCGTATCTTTGGTAAGTAAACAGACCGTCTTATGAATTTTAAGCAGCGCGACGAGGAAAGTACAAGACCGCTTCTTCCGCCTCTTATTTAGCCCTCTTTCTTCCTCTTCGTCCTCCGTCCTCTTATTCTTTAACCCGCTTGTTCATAACCGAAAAAACTTCACACTGCTTCACGACCGTGGTACCTACTCACCAATGACCATTATTTAAAATCCTTCACATGGTCTTAAATTTCCCATACGTCACCTACAAAATGAGTAAATGACTAATCAAGATCATAGAAAATTTCTAGTTCAAAATTCCAAATGGGTACCTGTGTAGCCGGGTACGAACACAAGGGTTGGAAATGAAGGATGGCTCGTCTTCCCTCCCCCTTCTACCAGTTTCTATCTCTTCCTCGACGAAATACGCCAATCCGATTGCTAAAAAAAAAAAAACAAAATCACGAGCAGGGATTACACTCTTTTTTCCGGTTGTTGAGCGGGACGCGAGCGGAACGGACGCTGACGAGCGACTTTTCTTCCAGCGGACCGGAGCGGTTACGCGTGTATTCGCGAGCGCGGATGCGATTAACGGGGTCTGCGGAAGCCTACCCTTTCTGCCCTTTAAACTCGTCGGGTTTCTCTTGGCGGAATGGTCGCGCGAAATCATCATCGCGAGGTCAGTCGCTATGAAGCTGAGGAGACCTGTGCGCGGTTCAACCGGGATAGATAACCGGGGCGTCATTTTTCATTCACGAGGACTCCCGGAGTCTTTGAACGCGCGCCGCGCCGCCTCGTTTTAGCACTGCTTGATATGATTTTAAAGAGGTTGCTGAACTCCCGCAGCGAATTTTGCCGCCGGATGCTGATCTGCTTTCTAGCCGGGCCGATAGGTGCCTCGGAATCGATGTTCGATCCAACTGGGTCGATTCAGATAGTTTTCACGCTTTTAACGTGTCGGTTCGCGATTGAGATTGTTGGTGCTTTTAAGAAATTGATTGGGAAGTTCTCAGCTCTGAATTATAGATTTTCAAAAATTAAGAATTGGCCACCCAAATACAATTGGTAACACGTTAAAATTAAAAAAAGAGAAACAATATTAAATATATCTCTGTTAAAACGATTCGAAAACTTTCTCTTTGCATCAGTAGGATTTAATGAGAATTTTTATTGAGAATTTTCATTGTTCTTCGGAAGATCGAACAGTTGTGCACTCTTAATAATAGCCGCCATTGTTCCCCGACATCCTGCACTATTTTCATACCACTAAACGAAAAGATGTTAGTCAGGATCTGAATCATGTTACCGCTTCGCTGAGAAAAATAGTAGATTACTAATTGAATCGTTTAATACACTTTCAAGAAATGTCGAGAAACGTCTTTAAATCTCATTCATGGAAAAATTCCGGAAGTCTCTAAACAGATTACATCTATAGATAAATCGTAGCAAACATGAAGAATACGGTTCAATCCAGAGCCTGACAGGTTAAACGAACAGGAAGCATTTAAATAATTGCAATTTTGACGAACTTCATGCATTTAAATCGAGCATCCATACGGTTTCGATGATAGAGAATTGTTTTACTTCGGCTGGTAATTCCGCAAGAAATATAGCTGATAGAACAATTATACTAAAGAGCGTCGGTAGCTAATACTTCAACGGCATTATTTAATTCGAATGGTCGCCGCGAAACGAAGAAATTAACCGCGCGAACGCAAAACTAGAGGAAAGCGGGATCGAGAGAGAGAGAGAGAGAGAGAGAGAGAGAGAGAGAGAGAGAGAGAGAGAGAAAGGGAGAAGGTAAGAGAGACTGGCTGGGGTCTGCGTTTAATAGCCGTAGTGTTACCTCGGAGGCCTTTTGCCATTAAGAATCCCACAAGACCGTCCTCGCGGGCCCTCTCCGCCCTCCAGCCCACGTTACCCCTTTCCGCAATTCCGACATATTACACGGTGCCCCAGCAGAGTGGCTGTAATACGTGTTCGTAGCCTGGCTATAACTATACGTTGCGGAGGTATACCTCGGTACCACTAAAATCATTAGAAACACGTGCGCCATGCACCGCGCAGAATCCCGGTCCCTTGCCATTAGAATGCTTAGACGCTGTTGTATCTGAAGATCAATATCAAAACAACGCCGCATGACCGCTCGCTCTGTCGGAAAATCGGCTGAAACATCCGACCACCGATCGCACAATTCTCCTCGGATCCATCCACTTCCCTGTGGAAAATAAAATACGCTTTTTTATACAAAACAAAAATATTAGGATAAAGTGTTTTAGGAAAATGGTTTAGTAGGAAATCTGAATAATTTCGATCCTATTGTTATTATAAACACTGTATTAGAAATATGATAGTATATTTCGGTAATGTTTTTTCAGTGTGCCCAACATCATCCCAACAGAACCTAAAAAAGAACCAAGGAGGGAACAAGTTTCGAATGTTAGCAAGGTTGCAAGCTTATTAAAACAAACAGCAGATTACTTGTTGGCAGACTCAACAGTATTCATAGTCCGGATGTAATTATTTTATACAGTAACGAGCGCAACTTTCTTCTTCTCCTTCGTAAAGGGAGTACGAAGTTTTCGTCCTCGCTGTATCTACCGCGAAAGTATTCATTTCTCACAAGTACACCCGGAGAAAAAGCTGTGGGCAAACTTCTCTGTAAACGGAATAATACCTAAACATTCCAGCTCAGAACAGTACTAATTATTTTAAGCAAATACCAAGAATGTACAAATAATTTCCTTTCCCTTCGACGATAAATCTACTGGGTATTAAAAGGGGTTGGCGTGTATTGTCTTATAAAATTGAGAAAATTAATTCGTTTTCCATGGAAGCGCCATTATAATGTCAATAATTGTAAACCGTGATAAATTCAGTGTTGGCACATTCGTGTCGAATGCTATATATATAATAAATAAATAAAATTGTAATATACGACTAAGAAGTAAATGTATCAATTAATGGGAATAACTTCCCAAATTATTGCGAATTTGTCCGGCACCAAAAGTACAATATTTGCGAACGAATAAATAAATTCTTTAACACCGACATCGATCTAATCTATTTTTCTTCGCTTCCCTCGAAAGCTATCCACCGATCCTAATCGCAATTACTATGCCAGCTTTCGGAATAACAAAAAAAGAAAAGGAGGAGGGTAAGAAAGAAAACGCGCAGTGACTGCCGGGGCGAGATCTCGAACTCCGGATAAGTAACGAAAATGTAAGCCCGGATCAACCTTGCTCATCCCCTTTGGCGTTGGCGTTTGACGCGACCGCTGAAATTTTTACTTCGTTCGATTTGGTCTTTCGGGGATTCCCCGCCCTCTGATTGGTGGACTCTGGCCACGCCCTGCATATAAGGGTGGCTTGCTCGCCCGAGCACTATCAACCCTTATGTATGCCCGATGTGAGTACACTTATGTGCCCGTGCATACATATGTAAGGGTGCAGATTTCGCGCGTGC
This sequence comes from Lasioglossum lativentre, assembly GCA_916610255.1. Taxonomy (NCBI): domain Eukaryota; kingdom Metazoa; phylum Arthropoda; class Insecta; order Hymenoptera; family Halictidae; genus Lasioglossum; species Lasioglossum lativentre. Next base: position 9,482,432 of record OU744363.1, on the reverse strand, counting down.
ATATATGTACGGGAACGATATACATAGGCGTAGGAACCTGTGTACCGGGTGGGGCTCGCAGGACTGCGGATACAAGCCAGCCTGAACCTTCGATACGAACACCGGTCGATCGAAACCACTCGTAATTTCACTATCGAACTGTTATCGAAGTAAACGAACTACGCGCACGATACTCATTGTATCGCACGTTTGCTACGAAAAAGACTCTGCTCGAAAAAATGAGTTTTCCAGACGCGAGAAAATGTTTTTTTGGATTTAATTGTTCACTATTTTCGGTGGTAAAATTGATTAACAGAAAGAACACTGCAATAATCGAATGGGGGAAAAAATGGAAAAACGATGAATAATAAATTAGAAAAAGTATTAATTATGTTATATTAAGATGAATATGGATATTTGCTCCCTTGCGAAATTAATAATATTCGTATTTATGATGCTCAGATTATTGTCTCGATTGGTAATTATTCTTTATTACCAGGGGTTGAAGAGATATTTATTATCGGTGCTGGACATTGATGAAATTATGGTGAAAGAAATGTTTGCAGTACAATTCGATAACAAGTACCAAGTAGTTTACATCGGTAAATAATATTATCCATTGGACTGTTGGGAATTTAATTTTCATGGATGAAGAATGAATTGATCGCCGGTAATATTGGAAAAGAATTACTACGGTAGCTGTAAGACAGCTTTATTCGAGGGTGGAATCGGGACAGACAATTTCATTCTTAATTCTGTTCATTATTGTCTGTGTACAGGGTGCGGCAAGCAGAAACAGTGATACTTCGTATGTTGTATTTTTTCATATATAGTTTCACCCTTTCTCCAATTGTCGATTAAGAATTTCAACACTTATTTTGCTCAATGTAATTGTTTGTTTCGGAATAAAATTGTTGTTGCTATTAGACAATTTATTAAAAAAAAAAAAAAAATCCTCAACAATTTGTCCCTGATTTTTAAGGACTTTTACGAGAAGTTCGTACGGATTCGTTGAAATAACGTGAACAAATGTTTGGTTCCTGGCGGTACGTTGTCGCGTTAGGAAACGCGGAAAAAGGGATTCGCGTGGGCCGTCGAAAAAGATTGCCTTCCGCGGAATTGAATGCAATAACCTGTCACTTTGCTGGAAGCGGATAGTTTTATTCGAGGGATAGTTTATATAAAATGTAGGTTTCGCCGAGGAGACGCGGAAAGAAACTTACCGACTGCGTACAGATATTACTATTTTACCCTAGACAGAGTAGAATAAGATGTCAGCCGGAATTGTCTTGGAGACAGCTAAAATAGCTTTACGTTACAAACCTTAAAAGCATGACAACGAAGACAGTCCCCGTGAATTACGCGGAATACACACGGAAACGTCGTTGCACTAAATTCACCTCTTTCGGGATGATACGCGTTTCAGAATTAATTGCGTGCAAGTGCGAGCGCCTTTCACGACACATCGTGTAACCTCCCCCCCCCCCCCGGTTCCCCTTCTTCCTTTGAATAATTCTTACTTAATTATATAGCTCACGGTACTCGTTCCATCCCATTACCAAAAGAGGCATTTTATTCGAATACCTGTATCACCATTTTCACCGATATTGGTGGTTTCACGGAATTCTTCCGCGAAAGCACAAGAAACGATTCGCTCGAGGACAATGGTTTATTTATGGTTATAGTTTTTGCACGGTATGCTGCAAACACAGCCCTGTACCGTCCATTTTCCATCTCTTTTGTCTTGCCAAAGCCCGCTGCACTTGCGCGCCTTTGCATCCACTCGACCTACGTATCCAACGGAATCTACCAGATTGCTTGGAACCTGGTGACCCGACACTTTGTCGTAACGCACAATTAAATGTGTCAAGTAACTTTTTCATTATTCTGCTGGTTACGCGCCATTCGATATCACGATGTTTTGTGTACTTCGCTAACAAGGATCACCAATCCTGAAATTAAAAAAATTATGGAACTGTATGTTGGACATATATGGATATAATATTATGCAATTGTTATATATACAATCTGAAAAAAATGGTCAGCCTATTAAATCATTATTTCAACATAAACAACAAACTTGTTTTAATTCGAATAAAATTCGGTTTAGTTGGTCTATTGTCTGTAACTGTAGAAAGAGGGCGCTATAGTATAGTCTTCAATTGTTATGTCGATAAGGTAGGGAAGTTGGGCTACAAAATCCCACTAGACATTCTATCTATTGCCAATCTGTGGTTAACACGTCTATTATAAATTATCAGTGTTATTTAAACTGTTCCTTTAGTGCAAAGTATATTTATACAAACTCTAAACTGTAGATACGAATTTCTGCAAAGAATAGTAGATTAATCATTTTATTTTCTGTACTTACTTGATTATGTTCGGAAGCATGGCAGTCCACAAGTTGCGCCGGATAGTTCGATCGGCTCGATATTCGATAGTTATCGATTCGTGAGTTTCGATAGGCGGGAGGCTGTTCGAACGTAGTTCTGTGTGCGAGCAATGCGACTAGCGGGGCGCTCGCGTCAGTGCCGTGAGAGCTTCAAAACAAGATCGTGTTTGGTGGCGAGTTACTTGATTTCGTGATTGATATGATCGAGGAACACGACGAACGTGAAACAATATGCGATTCAGTGGTAAGTGGTGCGACGCATCCGACATGATAACGTAAACACTTTCCGCGATGAAGGGATGCGAACGTAGCTATGCGGTTATTATGAAATTCTAACCTCACTTTCAGAATTCATTGGTGGAAGGCTGTCGTTTGCCGGTCAGAATGCATGGAACGGATGATTGGCGTAAGTAACACGTTCACTATCGTATTCGCTCTGTACACGATTGTTAGTTACCTCTGAAAACAGTCATGATTTTTGTCGAAATTTTATATGCCATTTTTTGCCAGGAGATTCTGTAGAGATGTGTGTGTGTGTGTCAATGAATCGCATTGACAAACCGTTTTGTCGGTACACAGACACTTCGTTCACGTAGCGTTAATTACGATTTCATTGCAGGCACCAGAATCGTTATTGTTTCAGTATTGTTTCAACTCATTTTCCATATAGAATGACAAGCTTAGTTTTAGGTTATGTTTAGGCATTCTTGGATGTGCACCGACAGTATACTGTTCAATGTGTATCGATTGTCAATGAATGTTTATGTTGCACAGACGTAGAGGTAGCGATTAAGGGTTTATCAAACGTGTCCTTTTATCATCCACAGCCCTCGCTGAAATCATCAGTGTTAAAGAAGTACACGGTGTCAAGTGTTATTATGTTCACTATGTAGATTGTAAGTATATAGCGACATGCTTAAGAAGGGAGGAGATTACCAGTTACGTACGTAAGCAATCATTTAATTAAATGTACAACATTTTAGTCAATAAACGATTAGATGAATGGGTTATGGAAGATTGTTTGGACACTAGGAAAGTCCAATACCCTAGACGAGATGGTACCACGCCGGGCACAGAAGCAACCACCCCTAAAAAGCAAGTGGTCAGTAGACCGCCTAGCCCTAGCAGTATATGCAGCGAACCAGTCAATGGCCCGGCTGTATTGCAAGCGGCGTTGCAAAAGAAAATGTCTAGAAAGAGGAAATCGACATTCATAGAGAACGAAGATTCTCAGGAGGCGCCGCCGCAAACGCCTGGTCCCCGGCCGACTGGTTCGCTGGTAGCGCATCATCACGATGACATTGTTACCAGAATGAAAAATGTTGAGTTGATAGAGCTAGGTCGTCATAGAATCAGGCCATGGTATTTCAGCCCTTATCCCCAAGAAATGGTGAATCTGTCGTGTATATACATTTGCGAGTTCTGCCTAAAGTACAGAAAGAGTCGGAAGTGTTTGGAGAGGCATCTGATCAAGTGCAATTTGCGACACCCTCCTGGTAACGAGATCTACAGGAAGGGATCGATATCCTTTTTCGAGATCGATGGCCGAAAGAACAAGAACTACGCACAAAATCTCTGCTTGCTGGCAAAGTTGTTCTTGGACCATAAAACGCTTTACTACGACACAGACCCATTTTTGTTCTATGTGATGACAGATTTCGACAGCCGAGGGTTTCACATTGTCGGTTATTTCTCGAAGGAGAAGGAGTCGACGGAGGACCATAACGTAGCGTGTATACTGACACTGCCACCTTATCAGAGGAGAGGCTACGGCAAACTGTTAATAGAGTTCTCGTACGAGCTCTCCAAGTTCGAGGGTAAAACAGGTTCCCCGGAAAAGCCATTGTCCGATCTAGGATTGTTGTCGTACCGAAGCTACTGGGCGCACACGATACTGGACATCCTGTTGAATATAAAGCCGCTAGTGGAAAACGAGAAGCCACAGATCACGATCAACGAGATCTGCGAGCTGACATCGATTAAGAAAGAAGACGTGATATCGACCCTACAGAACTTGAATCTCATTAATTACTACAAAGGACAATATATTGTGACGTTGAATAGGTAATTGGCTACCATAAGTCAATCAGCATCATTAGGGAACCGGTCGGGCAGACAGACCAGTTTCGTTACAGACGTTTTAGCTTCTTTCAGTAAGCCAACGGTTTCCGCTAGCTGAGTACCTCACTGACGAACGTATTTATTCGCAGGGATATTATCGAGCAACACGCGGCCGCAATGGAAAAGAGGCAGATCAGAATAGATCCTAAGTGTCTACATTGGACACCAAAAGACTGGAGTGTTAGGGCAAAATGGTGAAGTGACCGTTAGACACTGACAATAAGACGATCCTAATTCTGTCTTGAAATTATTTTCAGGAATCCAGGAAGTGACTGCGTATGAATTTTTTGTTAGCGGGTTGTACAAAACGAGAAAGAAACAAAAAGCAAAGCTGTACATAATATTTTCGACCGTTACGGGTCCCATGCGTTTTAATAAGACTGTGTCGGGCTATTGCGCGCGACCGCAACGGCCCGAGGCGAGACACTAACGAAAAACAGAACAAAAATGCAAAAAAGGCAAAAAGACTATATAAGAAAATGGTCCACGATTATGGCACGCGTATTGTCCTGATTTACGCGACGCATCGATGGAACCATGATTAACGAGGATTTTATGCGTGCTAAATTGAAAACGTGTCCGTATATATGTATATATATGTATATGTATGTGTACACGTATACACATATATACGGAAATATATATATATATAGATATTACGCTGGCTTATGCGGCTTGAGTCAGAGAGCGACGTTTTAATATGGTGACTAGGAATTTTTTAAAACAAATACGCATACGTATTTGTGATCGAACACGATTTGTACAGAAACTCTACGATACCGAACTTGTAGAATTGTAAATAAATCTGATTTTATAACGCGCGCGCGCATCATTCTCCGCATAACACGATCGCGATCTAGTTTTAATGATAGCAATTTCGACCTCGACGAACAGCTTGTACAGGTGTCCCTCCTTCGAATTTTTACATTCTTCGGCCGAAAGGTAATCCGACACTTTTTCCAAGGGAAAAGAGATTATTCTTAACGATAATGATAATCGATTAGTACAACGTAGACATCGTGTGCACGCAGGACTCTTGCACAAACTCGTGCGCACACGTACACACACCGCATACACTACCTTTAAACGCCATTAAAATTGTTCACTCGAGAAAAGAAAATTTGATCTTCCACGGGAGATCAGAGAAACAATAAGTTTAATTGGACTCGCCTATTATCGCATTAAGGAGATACGGAGCTTTCGTTTCACGTTCTATTATCAGCGGCTGTGTCCGATCAAGTACTCGAAACACTCGATAAAACGAAAAAAACAGAAAAACGTTAATCCGTCGACCTGATTCAAGATTGTTCTACCAAAACGAAGAGTTACCTATGAACCTGCGAAATAAAATCGATATTTTTCTCTGAAAAGTGTGTATTTTTGATAGCGACGATCGGGTAGCGGTAGCTTAGAGCTTCGATATTCAAAGGAGACGAAATCACGTGGGGAGGAAACACGTTTTGTATTCTATGGGTACGAGCTCGCCGTTGGAGACCGCCGTCGAGCTTGTAACGATGTGGTTCTCTGTAAAACTGGTACGAACGGGCACGCTATGTGGAGGGTAAATAAAACTGGAGGAGAATATAGTGAGCTATTAGTATAGCGCGTATGAAATGTTCATCTCGTTCGAAGCACTTTCCAAAATTGTGCAAGTATTATCATCGAAAAATATAGGTATGTAAAAATAAATAAATTACCAAGGCTTCGAGATCAGCTTTAAATTAATGTTCCACATTTTCTTCTTTTATTTAGCCCGTGTAATAATTAAAAAAAATTGAACTACGTGGGAAAGCATTACATACGCGCCATCCTGATATCAACTTCTCAAACAATTTCCTCCAGTTTGTCACTTATAGGTGTAAATGAAGAGACTCGGATCTTTTTTTAAATACAGCATCTTTTTTATGTATATATATATATATATGTATATATATATATATATATATTCTTTTTATGTTCAACAGTAACATCACAGTAGCTTCATATACAATAAATTTTTTTTGTTTCTGTTCACATTCTCATCCGCCATTGTATTCGTTACCACGCGAGCGTGACACGGCGAGTCCCGGATCGTTTTGCGCTGATTTACAAAACTCTCTGGCTAAAGTCTCGGCGACGAGACGCGACGGATCAGAGAGAAATAGATAGACGATGAGATGGAGTGAGAGAGAGAGAGAGAAAGGATTGGAGGGGAGGAGGGAAAACCCCCGCAAATATTATTCGGGGTCCTCGGGACGTCCGCCAGCATTCACCCGATATACAGGTTTCACCGGCGAGACAACCGAGTATCCGGGAAATAAATGCGAGCTCAGCGGAACCGTCGTCGTCGTCGACGGGAATCCGAATGATATTGCTGACTCGCCGCGAACCCGCCGGCTCGAGCTCGCGAAACAACGAGACCGTTTCCGTTTTCGCGACGGCCACGTAGACTCGATCATCGACGAAGTAATCGGAAGCCTCTCCGACGGCCATTATTGAAATACCACCTCGGCCCTCTCCGGCTATTATACCTTATCAACGATAAACGCTTAATAAATACCGACTCGGAACTCAACGGATTACTTTCACACTCGCAGCGCGACACACGCACGCACACGGACTGTCCAAACTCCATTTACGTGCACCTTGCACTGTCATATATGTACACTGCAATCTTCAAGAAACTCTTTAAACAAGGCCAATCGAATACTTCAATCTTTTAGATTTTGATAAAACTTTGAATAGGGAATTTTTCCAACGAAACTCTTTTTATTTTCTGTGGATTAGCCCATAGAAATGTCTGTTTCCATGAAAATTTTGCAATTTCTAATAGCTACTCATAATTAGACTGCGGGTGTTTATGCATTTTTCAATTTTTGTAAACAAATTTTAAGGAAGTGGAATCAAATGAAATCCTATTTGCATTGGTAATAGCATTTGTAGATCCAAAATAAATAAAAACGTTATTAAACTCTGTCGAATTTGATATTCCAACATTTTTTGAAAATTTCCATAAGCCATAAATGCATAAAGATCCGCAGTTTACTCATAATTGTCTGAATTATGATATTGGTTATTTTTCTCGGAAGAATTTCGCTTCGCAACCAAGAAAGAAAACGATCTCGTTATTCGTGTTTCATTGTTGATGATAAGTGCCATTTTCTGGCCGTATATTTTTTAACGAAATCAAACGAAATATGCAGATTAACTCCGAATTGAATTTTGTTAGACATTCGTTTGGCAAAGTTTGAGACTGGAATGTATTTTTAAGTAAATGGAGTTTCGCTGTCGACACGCATACACCCACACATCACACACTCATGGAACACACAGACTGAGCGATCACTACCATGTTGATTGTATTCGTGTTCCGCAGACAGAACCGAGTATCTGGGTACTTGTGAAACACTCGATGAACGTTAGCCGAGGACTCGGGATACACCGGAAACGGTAGTATTACTTCCGGACCGATCAGTCGTGAGTATCATATATGAACTATGAAAAATCGCTGGAAATACTGATGTAACGAAAGCAAGTATTCGAATAAAGAATGAAACCCGAAACGAGCGTTGCTTTTGTCATTTGTTTGTTAGTTTCTGGTTTTTTTCCCGTGATTGCGGTAGAACCTCCATTACGCAAATGGCGACCGAACACGCTCCAGTATGGTTTCAGAGAACGAGGTTTTTGAATTCGCCTCGAATTGGAACAAGAATATTCGTACTGGTATGACGAGAAACGTAATTAATTAAATAACGATTATAATCCGAAATTGTGTATACTTATTTTGATTTTGATCTGTGTAGATAAATATCTGAGTTGGTTCGATCAGTTCGATATCGATTCTCGTTGAACTAATTCTTATTTGGAGGACTTTCTGCCTCGCTTTTTGCTGAACACTTCTTTTTCCACGTGATAATCTGTGATAAACGATCAAACTTGAGCAACGAATAAATAAGTATAATAATAGCAATGTTTCGTGATAAGGTACAAATTAATGTTGAATTTCTGATTGCTTCCATACTGGCACAGTCCTAATTAACCCTTTACCATATTTTATAATCACGAATTTACAGGTGTCTATTCGATTTTTGACGTATATTTGTTATTTTTGTCAATACAGAAAATGAGCACGTCAAAGGGTTAATTTCGAGAAGGAAGTTCTACCACAATTAATTATGCTAAACACTTAAGTATAGTTGTTCTTAATTCCCGTACAAAATATAATGTATGGTCGTCACACCTCGAAGGAACACGATAGAAAACATCAATGTTACGATCTCGTAACTAACATTAACCTAAGAGTACCATCTATTCACGAGGAAAATGATCTCTTTCTGTGACTGTATATTCTTAATCACGCATTATTAATATATATTGAGACAAAGTCCCAGAAACCGATTTATTAAACATATTTTATATTTCGTAAATATTTGAGCAATCAATTCGACGCGAACAAAGAATGAAAAGTACTTCGTTCGTCGTTCGTTAAATAAAAATAATTCGCCGATCACGAAGTGACAATTTACCGAATAAAAATATGTTCAAACGATATTTTTAATGAAATAAACAGTACGAATAAATTCTTTCAGATGGTTATTCTTATTCGTCGTTTATTAATCGATTAAAATACTGTTCATATCTTTAATATTTAAAAAAAAAACTCGCTTTCTCGGAGGTACAGTGAAAGGTCCAAAATGGCGGATGATATGTCCACTGATGATACGAGACCAAATATATCGAAAATGGCGGATAATGGAAGGAAGGCTTAAAGGGCAGAGAGCAAAAAGTCGTATTCGAGCCTCGAACACTTTGCGAGATCCTTCGTGAACATTCTATCTTACATTATGAATAAACTGCGGATCCAAATGCAACGTCTTCATAGACTAATTCACAACAACAGAATAATATTCTTCAATAAACATTATCTAAATATAAAATAAAATGAAACCTCTGTGAATCTCACCCAATCTGTTAATCAAGTTAACTTTCAGCTATAACAGCTACTAATCGAACAATATAACACAATTACAAAATTACTGGGTAAGTAAAGAAATCGTCCGAAAATATCCACGAACGCATGAACATCCGCAGCATAATCTTCGCAGACGCGCTCAAAAATTGAACACGATCGATCAAAATCGCGATCTATACTCGCCGTAGTCCGCCCACGTGGTTACACAGGTATTCGTTATAATAATCGACTTCTTGTGTGTAATTTCTCTTGCATTACTTGTGCATGTGTGTATTTATTTCTCTCTCACCCCTTCTCTCATTGTGTACGTGTTATGTGTGCGCGCGTGTGTACGACATACACATACGTACATGTATATATATGTATATCCATTCTCTCATCCGTTTGTCTATAAGCTAGCTCTCTTTTTGTTTATATCTCTGTACGAGTACATCTACACTTGAACAGTAGTCGGCAATGGCTGGACAGAATCGCGTTCGATGAAAATTCTTTTCACGTCCCCTCTCCCCTTGCTCTGTCGATTCAAGGTGCTGCGAGGTATGGCAATCACTCCATTTTCTTCCCACAGGAATCTCTTCTTGAACCTCTGTTTCCTCTGCGCTTCATAATTATCGCGGTTTGTGGTTCTACCTACAATTTTGTTAAAAAAGAACTCGGTATTTCGTACGTCGATGTATTCGCAGCTTACGAGAGTGGTTGGAGTACACGCCTTCAAAAACTCGGGTTTGTGCAGACTTTTGAACATTTGATAATCTCCAGTTGGAATTAATAGAACCTATTTTCCATTTTTAAATCGTGAATTTTTATAGTTCACTCTCGGTCGAGCACAATGATTTTGCGATTGAAGCATAAATAAAATTCTACTCGGTGAACGCGCAAGTAAAATTTGCATGTGCATTCCAAAATGGATTTGAGCTTACTTGAAAATGATGGAATTCGAACAGCAAACTTGGGGGAATGATTTTCATCGATAAAATTAAAGTTTTTCTACATCCCCGCTGTGATCTTTAACACGTTAAATTGAAATCGATGATCCAGAATTTCGTACGATTCATTGAACGAGAGTTCCGCGTCTCGAAGTTGTGATTCGAGAATGATTTTCTTGATTCCCCTAATTCCCACGATTGTGCAGTTACCGATCGAGCCCTCCGCCATTTCCTTGACCTCGGGAGCGCCTTACAAATCGATACAGCGATCCATCGTGTACACTTCGATCACACACTAAAACATCTACGCTTACACACTGAGTTGGTAGAGTTTCGGGCAACACACAGTCCACGCGGAATATTTATTCGACGCTACCGATTACGTATTTCGGATTCGATCCTCTAAGACAAAAATTTCTAAGATACTTTCGAAATTTGTAAATTGCCGGCCAACGTGGACGATGCGTGTCGCGGAAAAATCTACAGTTTGTTCGCACTTACGAAGATGAACGACAACGCGAGAGCATAGCGACGGGAAGTTCGGATGTTGATCGTTTCACTTACGATCGCCGAATTGCCGATCGTTAACGCGCCATCCTGAAGAGATCTATCGATTTCTAGCGATCACGTAGCACCACGATATCGTGAACATAAAAACATTCTATGGAACCATTTAACCAGACACTATTTTCTTTACCGAATTACCGTGTACATCTAAGGAAACGAAACATTTCAACAACACCGACTAGTATTATTCTTCAACGTAAAAAATATTGGCAACCGTTTCAAATTAAAGATAGTGAATTTTTCAAAAAATTTAAAGAACCTCTCCAAGGATTTTTACTATTAACATTGAACTGCGAATCACGTAACAGTTCCTCTTGTATCGACCAGCGATTATAGATTGCTAGTAACTAATCTATTTTTATCGGCCAGCGATGAGATCTGAATTCTGCGTTTTCTTATCAACCACTCGCGAATCGTAGACTTCGTAGTATAGTGAGTTTCCCGTGGATTATAGTTATATTACAAGTCTAGTAGATTTATGTGCAACGATTTACAGTGAACCACAGGATCCATTTAACAACAGGCATTATTCGTCATACGAATAACTGGACAGCACTACGTTATCGCAGATCGACGCTAAATCGTGCGTCGACAAAAACAAGTGCCCAATAACAACTTTAGTGCCCAATAATTACTTGAAATAATACTAAATTATCTCAACCAATTTTTTAAATCAACAACTGACCATTATTTTACTGACAATTACGATTCAGCATACTCCCATTACCAGTAAATATTTCCTAAAATTAAATGCTTCGATTAACCTCGAATCATTGAAATCAATTTTACAATTACTTTCTAAAAAAAAAAGTCAAGATTCCCCGATGAAACAATAATTACCGATACTGTCGACAGAGGCGTGCTGCTCGGCTGATAGCGCGTTAACGTCGATCCATCGTTCAGAAATCTCTCGGAGGATCGAGATCGACGAGAGCATCCGGCGATCGTTCGCGGTCCGACGGAAAAATGATCGAACACGCCGTGACCGATCATCGCACATCGAATTCGACACTTCGTTTTTACAAACGTTCACGTTTACAACGACACGTTTTTTTTTGTTTTTGGTTGTTTTACAGCTACACATGCGGTTTGCATATTAATTTACTTATTTAGTTGGGTAGTGCCTCTCACAACCTTACGACTCTCCTGCGCTTCTTGGCACGTTTGCGCGCCCCGGTTCTACGGTACTGTAAAAATATTACAAATAGCCATTTTCTCTGTCTAACCGAGCGATCGATCCGACCCACCATGGAAGCTGGATCGCGGATCCATGCGCAAACGCGATCCGCGTCTGTCGAGTCTCGGTCGTCGAGGCGTCGATTACAAGCGATAGTTTATTTTTGTTGTTATCTCAGTGCTTTCTCCTCGAGGAAAAAGAAAACAAAGATCTACTTTCGTCCAGCCGCTTGCCTGAACAATAAGACACTTAACAGTTGAACGATCCCCCGGCCCGGGGGATCGATGAATGATTTCTTTTTTTTTTTTGTCTTTTCTCCGTTCCCATTCGTTACAATGTTCTCTTTCTCCGGAGTAGTCGTGAAAGAGCTTTCCGCTTCATTGGACGCGTGCACGCGCGAAATAACGGAATGTTACGACAAACGGGGACCAGGAAACGCATCGTGTTCGGATGGTTGTGTAAAAAATATCTCTGTGTTTTTTGTCTGTCTCCGTTGCTGTCGCGGAGAAAAAATCGTCGCGCGGCGAGAGGAGAGCACGAAAAGCGGAAAAAGGGAAAGTGACGAGCGTCAGACTCTTCGACGTGTACAGAGTGTCTAGAAAATCATAATCATCCTTATGAAGAATGATTCTCCGCGATATATTGGATGAACATTTGTAATACGTTCGTTTACACGCGTCTTACTATTCACTGGGATTAAAAGTTCTTCGAGAGACATGTTCTCCAAATACACTACTTTCTAGAATGAACGGATCAAGCAGGTCACTGTGGTCACTGACCGTGGTGTTTCTACTGTGACCGCGGCCAGTGACCGGGAAAACGTGTTATAGTAGAGATAATGCGGTCTGTGACCTTAAGAGCGCGATCATATTGGAGTTACCACGGTCAGTGACCTGCAGAACGCGATCACAGTAGAGACACTACGGTCAGTGACCTAAAGAACGCGATCACAGTAGAGACACTACTGTCAGTGACCTAAAGAACGCTGTCGCAGCAAAGATACTGTCTATAATCAACTACGTAAGTAAAAACAAGACATTTGAAAAGATTTTCATTTCTTCCGAACGAATCAAACACAAATGTGCATCCAAAATGTGGAGATGAAGGATGGCCACTACAATCTTGACACTATGTAGCACAGAATCTCTCTCTCGTCGTTACAATTTCTGATGCAGTGAAGGTAACCAGGCCAGCTAAAGTTATTGAGCGGACTGTATCCTCTGGAATGGTGGCGATCTCGTAGATCCTTTCGTCGATCCTCCAAGCGAACAATGCCCGCGTGCCGCGTCTGCCGCATAGAAAAATCGTCTCGAACAGAATCATTGCGAACGAAAACGCTGTTGTCTCTCTTCTCGTCGATCCCGGGTGATCGTTAAAAAGGAGGAGTCCTCTTCTTCGTCCTTTCAATCCTTTTTTTCTTCTTTAATACATATATATATGCATGTATATAATATATATATATATATCTTTCCAGCCTGTTCTCGTGAATTTTAGAATTTCTGCCTTAGAGTATTGAAGATACAAAAACTACGATAGAAAACAGAACAGACTTCGAATACTTTTTTCATCATCCTCTTCTTCTTCTTCTTTTTTCGCCCACGGTTTAGCTTCCTCGTCGCTCCGGTTTTTGAAATTTCCACATTCAACATCAACGTCGTTTATTACTATGTCATTTAACCTTATACGCTTATCGTTTAATAGTATTATTGTTATCATTAGCGTCGCTCTTACACGTGTATATGTATATGTATATATGTATATGCATGTACGTTAAATTCATTCAAAGCTTACCGAGTAGTTTACTCCTTACTTGTATCGTTACTAATAGTAGCGTCCTCCTCCGTTCGTAGCTTTCTCTTCTCTTTTTATTTTGTTCTTAAATCTTGTTGTTTATAATACAGATTGTCATGTTCGGCGCCTCGTCGCCGGCTCAAAACTCTTCCGCCTCTATTCCGACGCACCACCATAGTACTCTGGACGAAGGATGTTTGTCCCTGTTTCGGGGTGATTTCCGGTCCGGTACGTCATCGAGATGGCTAGACTACTTTCAGCGATCGGGCGACCGCGCGATTCGCTAATTATTCGCTTCGTCTAATCGACTCTAACGCCCCGAAGCCTCAGTTCTTCGCTCGACAAGTGAACCCGGGGGAGCAAACACAACAGCATCCCGGCTCCCCCTTATTCCTAGAACGATATGAAATTTGTGCATTTCCTCCTTCTCGGTCGTCTTCGGTCACCTAGAATCTAGACTGGTCTAGATCGTCCGCTGGATCTTCGGCGGAATAATGATTTCGCGAAAACGATTTCTATTATGAGCTAGACATTTTCTACACCGCGCGATAGACGCGAAAGCTGATCACAATGACACCGAGGAAGCTTGGATCTCAAGCTACCCCGCTGTCAGCCGCTTTGCCAGGGCTTCGTTAAATCCCGAGTCGATCTTGCGGTTCTTCTGTCCTTCGTAAACAGCCACCAACAACTCCGTTTAGAAGAGCTACGGCCAACAACCGTGTGCATGGATGAAACGCCTTCTTCTTCTTCTTCTTCTTCTGCTGCTTGGAACACAAGCCGTCCTCTTCCGGGCGAATGCCCGGTTAGAATCTACTTCTTCTCAGGTACACATAGGTTCTTCTACCGTTTGACAGGACTCGAAATGATTCTACACGCGCGTCGTTTAGATCCCGCAGTCGAAGCTCTTCTGGTTCTGAATGTTCTTCTCGTACGTTTCTAAGTAGGTGTCCACGTTCTTGTACATCCCGGTGTTCGCTTGGTACATCAGCGTCTCGAGGATCCTCTCGTTTCTGATCGCGTGCGACGGCAGCACGATCTGCAAAATATTTAAAAGGTCAGCGTTGGTGTTGTCTTTCTTTTGCGGAGTGAAATTGTTGCTCTCTAATTTTTGTGTTCTTTTGAAAAATCGACTGAGAAGTGGGCCAAGATAATCTTGTAGAATTAAAAAAAAATTTGCAACTTCTCACCCTGATGAGCTCCTGCGGCGATATCCTGTAGAGCTTCAGATCCTTGCTGAGCCTCTCCATGATGCCCTTGAACTCCATCTTCGGGTCGATGACCTTCGGCTTGGTCTTGATCCTGTTGTTGGCCCAGTTGAGCATCGCCTCGAACTTGACAATCTCGTCGACCTCGAGGTCCCTGCACATGACCATCTGCACCATCGATTCGCTGAGCGTGAGGAAGCCAGAGTGCTTGAACAGCTGGGACGCTCTGGTCTCGATGAACGCGAGGATCATGTTGACCAGGTCCATGGCCGACGTGTACCGCCAGCAATAGTTCTCCAGGGTGCAGAGCATCACGCAGACAATGCCGATGCGGAGGAATTGTTTCGCGTGATGGAAACACGCCTGCAGAAGATCCGGCAGATCGTAGTGCTCCGCGGCGCAGACCAGACCAGGTATGTTGCTGCAGGTTAGGGGACAGCAGCCCGTGTGCAGGTAATCGAGGAGGATCCTGAACGTCTCCGGATCGAACTCGAGGATATCGAACTGGAGAACGAGGAACGCGAAATTGTTTATGATTCGATCTAGCAGAGTTAATTGTACAGTAAACGCTTGATTCTTATCCAACAGTCGTGTTTTTCATGGACAAGAATCGTGCCCCAGAAGTGCTTTTTGATTTATGACTGCGTCTAGATATCGCGCCGACCGCGCCGAGCGAGACTTCAATAGAGAGCCGAACATAGCGAAGGAGAGAATGAAATACGGTTCGCGTGACTGTCCGCGTCTCTTTCTTTCCGATGCGCTGTCCTTCCTTGCGACCGAAACTTTCACCGTCGATTAAACCACTAAATACAATTGAAACTATATCGTGTTTGGTGTCATTTGAATCAGAAAAATGCCAGAAATAAGGTAGTAAAAGTCCCATAAACAAATAATGAAAATTAAGAGATTTGTAAAATCGATTCCTCGAGTCAATGTCGTGGTGTTCACAGGCAGTGGAGTGGGTAGGCACTGGACAGGAATCGTGCCCACGCTCTGGACAAGAATCAAGCGTTTACTGTACATCGAATTACCGTTCTTTTTACCTCTGTCTGTGCTAGTTTTGCTCTATCGACCTTCTCCGCGTCCACGAACACGCTGAGCCTCGGCACCGCCAGCTGCTGAGCTTTTTCCTTTTCTTTCGCTTCCTTGTCTGCAATGTAAAGAAGATACAATGAAATTATACAGATTACAAAGTAATTTTAATAACGAATTTTATAATATCATTCCTTTTTCTTAAGAATCCAATTGGAATTAGAGGATTCTCTCCGTAACTGTTGCAAAGGTCTCTACCGTAACTGGGAAAATTGTATTCCCGTTCGAACCAGTCAAGTGGTAAACGCGTCGACCGAGCCAGCGAGAGGTCGAGTATCACCGAGACCTACACTAAGCGAACGAAGCAGAAGATTGCAATTTTTTACCGAAGATGCGACAGTTACGGAGAGAATACTCTAATTCGATGAGAAACGTACTGCTGCAGTCCTGGGAGCTGGCCCAGCGTGTACGGTCCTCGGTTTGCAGGGTGTTCCCGCCTCCATGTTTCCGGATGCTTCTTCCCCAGGCGGCGGTGAGTCTTCCCAGCGTGGAGAAAGCGCGTTTCGGCATCGGCGAGGACGGCACACTTTTAGGTCTAAACAGGTCAGAGCCAGTATCTCACAGAAACCGCAGAGCGGCACCTCAAGGTACGGAGGAGGGAGACTTTCTGGAGGTTCTTCGGCCGATTGAGAGGACCATCGAGGGGTAGGTAGTCACGGAGTGGGTACTTAATTTCGGAGCGTATCGATCTAGATACCAGAATTACGAGACAACGACGAAAGCCCGTTCGACAACGTTTCTTACTTCCGTGCGTGCGTGATTCTATCGAACCGATTCAGAGTTCACGATCGTCGTCGGCACAATTTTCAACAAAATTTAGCTTCAAGTCGGATCGTCGCATGCCGCTCCCTCGATTCGAGAAGGTAACTCGACGCACAGTACCTTGCCACTTCAGGGACATTTCTTAGAGATAATGCACACCATGCAACACCATTTCGATTCGTATCCAATAAAAAATATTCTCCGCTATTCAATCCGATTTAAAGCCGATCAAAAACGTGCGTTCCACACCGAAGCATTTTTTGTTCATCATATTTATAACCTTTACCGGAGAGACGCGTTTATCAAAAATATTCAGAAAATGCAGCATGCTGCACCCGGAACACAAGGATTTCAAATATTACAGAGAAAAGAGGTCGCGAAGATATTAAAAATTGCTCGAAGATAGATTAGAGAACAAAAATTTCGAACTATAGATATTCTCGCATTTTAATAAAGACAGAAACAAAGAGTTCCGAAAATTTAAATATAAACATATTAAATGCTCGTGTAAAATTATTTAATTTCTCTCCAGCGTTCTATTATTCGATGTAGAAGAAATGAATCGTTTTTTTTTCCAATTTATCTACGAATACGACGAATAAAAGCAATTTTCTAGTCCTGTTGTATAAACATATCTGTAAATATCTTGTGGGAATATTTGCGCACACAGGACTCGCGCGCCGTGAAATTCTTATCGCTGTTTTCTCCGCGACCGATCCAGAAATTTCATACGTCTCTTTCCTGTGTGCATTACCTTCTCAAGTTACAGCGATAAAAATAGAGATGATCCGCGCGATAGAGGCCGTTCGATAGAGCAGTAAGGCACACGTGTGAAGAAAACGACAGACGTGAGAGAAAAGGAACGTACGTAAAGAGAAACTGAAATCGACACCTCGATCCTATTCGATAGCTCGGAATAGATTAGCATGGCCCAGCGCGTTTTTCGTCGTCTCGATTCGATACAATGCTTCACGGTTCTCCGTTCGATAGTATTTCGTACACGGTTCGAGAATCGATAAAGAAAGAAATATAAACATGCCACATGTCATTCACAATAACGTAGACATCGTATCGCAGACCCCGATCGACCCTTGCATCGCAGAGAAAAAGTTACACGAGAGCTCGATTGGTAGCCGATAGAATTTAGAAATTCTTCCGATCAGTGTGATAAAATAGTTCTCATGCGGTGCTGTGAGGATAGGAGACATGGAAGTGCCGTGAAAATACACATAATTACAATTATATAGATATATGTATATGTATCTATGTAGTATATACAACACGAAAGTACATTCGATAACGACACCGCAGGCATCAAGTCCATCACTGTATTCGAGCAAGTGCCAACTCCCTTATCGCTGAACCAATATCCAGTTATACTATTCCTCGTTTATCCCTGCTTAACCCATTTTTCGCTCATCCGAATAAAGAAACAGAAAAATTGAAAAATATAGAAGATTCAATAAATTTTCATCGGACTATTTCTATCTGTGTGCTAATAAAACTTATTCAACTTTAGGTACGTAGAATAGGCCAGTCACAGATCAGACAATCCTGTCATAGTCAGGCAAGTAGTATAGGTCAGAAATTGGTCAGGTAAGTTGCAAAAACTATAAAAGAAATGACTTCAATATTCGCATCGATTGCCCAACTTTTCTGAATTTTTTTGTACTCAAGGTCACGCGAAGGTCATAGTATTACAGGTCGTTGAATTCGTCTTGACCTTATATTTGCCACCTTTAACCAAATATATCCTTTGATATTTTTTTCAGCTTAGTTGGGACACCCTGTATATGAGGCTTAGCATTAATTGGTTCGTATAAGCGAGGTTCTACTGTATTTTAATCGGTAGTATAGAGGACCTTGTGTTTAACACTTAAAGGGATCATTCGACTGTGCGCGTAACCGAGCAAACAATGGATTACACACAAAATTCTCATTAACTGGAGACTTTTTTGATAAATTAAGAGAATTCTAACGAGAAGGGTTCGAAACACCAAAGTTAGTGGCCAAAAAATGGGTTAACGTGTCGTAGGCATTCAGAGACAAAATTTTGATCAACAATATCGCGCTATTTTTTTCGTGATTCGCATTTGAAACGTCCCCGGACAATAAAAGATTGTAAAAGACACGTACCTGGGTGTGTCGATTGGAGGAACTTGAAGGAAGTTCGAACTTCGCACTTTCTGCTGGCTCGGCAAGGTAGGCACTGGTTTGGCGAGAATTTCAGCGACCGGACACTGAGGATTGCCGAAACCAGCTTGAATTCCGTACAGCATCTCTTGGAACACTCTGAAAAGACGACAATCTGTCACATCCGATCATTCGACTCTGTCAAAACATCGAAAAATTTTACGCAACAATATCTGTTGGTAAACAAAGTCCTTAAAATTGAAACGAAGTAAATTGCTGCATATGAAATGTGTCCGATTTTAGATCTATTTACAATCGAAGAAGAAATTATTTTAGTTACCTGCTTCTCACCGCTAGAATAGCTCTGACACCTATGAATCGGACTTTCTTCTTCGTCTGACTAAGCACCCAGAAAGTCACATCGAACAGATTCGCGTTCAACGATGCGTTCTCTTGATTGTTCAAGAATACTCGAGTGAAATCCCTAGTGAGCTGATCGTAATCCTCGAATTGGTCTCTGACCGAGTCCAAAAGCGGCGAGGCCGGTCTCATGTGACCGATTGGTCTCCAGGAACCACGCCTAGGGAAATTTCAAATTAATTTATATTACACCGTGACTCGCCCGTTTGTTGGCATACTTTCCACCCAACAATTAAACGTGAACATCGATCGATGGCTTCTCTTTATTTATTCGTAAACAAATTTTTTACACTCGTAAAAATTACAACTGTATGTAACCAAGATCCGGAAAAATATTTCTAGGTAGCGGACATTAATGTAATTTGATCGTGAAGCTTGAAATTTTTAATGAAAATACTGTATATTTTTTAAGTTCTGCCACATGTCCAATTAATGATAAAGTGTTTTAAGAGAGACTGTTCTCGTTTCCCGTTTGCATTCTCACCTGTACGGTTTCGGAATTTTTCCAGTCTCCGCATGGTTAGCCAAATTGGCCACAATGTCCTCCAACATCTGACCCCTCGTCCTTTCCTGCATTCTCGCGAATTTCGGCGCCGAATAGCTAGCCCTCTCTCCATTCACAATCTTCGTTAGAATCCACTCGCGGAACATTGGCCCTGCGAACAGAGCAATTTCGAGTTTGTCGAACCAGTAACTTCGACATTAACCCTTGTCCAATATCCCTATTCCAGGGTATTTTGCTTCAAGCAATATTCCTTACAGTTTGTGTCATCGAAGAAGTTGAAGAAGTTATTACAAACACAACCTCATATTGAATAATTTCATTGAAAAATTCACTGGAACTATTTTTTGCTGTCATGTATATTTTTGACAATCGTGTGTTCTTTCGAACACAAAGAAGGTGGTCGGTCAAGTGAAAAAAATTGTTATCAGACTTTTCACGTGGAGAAATGGCAAAGTGTTGAAGATAACCGGAGGCTGACAAGTAATAAAAGTCGTTTCTGTACCGAGTTAGCTGTTTTTAAGACTTCCATTTAATGCGGACGCGTAAAATAAAAGTGAAGTTGAGAAAACGTAAAAAAGATAATGGAACGAGAAATCATCGTAAAAGCGTCGCTTATTACCTTTCTCGAAGACATTTTGTTCCCAGAGGTAGGGCTTATAGGCTCCGACCTCGTCCCTCGTTACAACAGACACTTCGTATCTAGTGATTTTCCTTTTTATACTCGGGCTGACTCGCACCAGGATGAACGTGTGCAAGAAATGCGATTTTATGCAGGCCGGACTGAACGCAGTTTTGTCAGCCTCTAGGAACACGACGCACACTATGTCGTTGCCGATGTGTCGTTTTCTTTGCAGCTGGACAACACGAATTTTCAACATTCAAACATTTACCTCACCCCATTCGATCACATCACAAACACATTAAATTACAATTCTAGAAAAGGGCCCTGGGCAACTAGTGCTCCGAGAGTCGATAACGTAGAATCGGCTACCCCCACCCGGCCGGTCAGCGCGAGTCGGCCTGTCGCAGCAGGTCCGGACAGGCCTCGCGCTGGCTGGTCAGGTGGGGGTAACCGATTCTACATCATTGACTCTCGAAGTTTTCTGCGGTCAGCTAGGTCACAAAAAAATAGTAGAACGCGCAGTTCTAAGACTGTACCGCATTAATACAGTATATTCGATTAAAATAAATAGTTTATTGATATAAAATAGATTCGTCAGTGGCAGATTTTAAGTTTTATCGTACTATACCTTTTGGGAGTCATTCTTCTCATAAGGCAACAGCGTGGAAACGTGGAACATGATCTCGATGCCCCTCCAGTTGGTATAAACCGAGTACAGGCCAGTCAGATCGTGGATGGTGTCCAGGCCACCTTTGTACTTGTCGAAACCCTTCAGGCGAACTTTGTCGCCGAGAATTTGCAGGAACTCCTCGAACATCGGCGAGTTCTCGTTGTTGTCGAGAATCTGCTCCTCGGTATACTGGCCTTCCTGAACGTAAATCACGCCGACCTTCAGCTCGGACTTGATAAACACTTGGTCCAGCTTGAGCAACTCCTCCTGTGTGTCTGGTAGCTGGCCCAGAGTCAAAGCTGGCTTGACGTTCACCTCTTTGCCTAGACTGCGAACCACTTCCTCTCGATTGTATCTGGAACGAAAACAAACAATTAATCTGTACATTGAGTACATCGATCGTTGCTACTACTTCGGTAAAACTTTATCTTTTCTACACAAACATAGTCTCTCAGGGACGGGGCTGTAGATTTGTATGCATCGATAAACACTCATAGTCTGATCAATAGACAACGGATTTGATGCATTTGGGAGAAAAGCGAGTAATTTAACACAGTAAAAACAATCCAAGCATTTAAAGATACTGTTATATTATAAAAGATTAAATTTCTATTTCGCTATACAGTAAACGCTTGATTCTTGTCCAACAGCCGTGTTTTTCATGGACAAGAATCGTGCCCAGAAGTGCTTTTTGATTTATGACAGAATCTAGATATCGCGCCGACCGCGCTGAGCGAGACTTCAATACAGAGCCGAACATAGAGAAGGAGAGAATGAAATACGGTTCGCGTGACTGTCCGCGTCTCTTTCTTTCCGATGCGCTGTCCTTCCTTGCGACCGAAACTTTCACCGTCGATTAAACCACTAAATACAATTGAAACTATATTGTGTTTGGTGTCATTTTAATCAGAAAAATTCCAGAAATAAGGTAGTGAAAGTCCCATAAACAAATAATGAAAAATTAAGAGATTTGTAAAATTGATTTCTCGAGTGAATGTCGTGGTAGGCACTGGACAGGAATCGTGCCCGCGCTCCGGACAAGAATCAAGCGTTTACTGTAGTTTGTTGCAATTGCAGGTAGACAATTTTTATTTTGCTTGAAGGTCCCTTGTCTACTGATCAACATCATACTAGCTTGTCTTCAGCAGTGATAGCAACATTTCCTAGAATTCTAAGACGATTCCCAACAAATCAAGAGAAAAATGCGCAAGTACCGATCGGCGAAGACGCAGCTGGCAGGGATCAGGCCGTGAACAGTGTAGCTGATGGCCCTGACGAGGATCCTGAACTGATCTCGGTTGTTCAGCGTCTCCTGTTTAATGCTAAGTATCACAGGGCCGAGGTCGTCGTCATCTGTGAAGTAGTTCCAGTGCTCCCTCTGGTAGAAGTACTTCTCGTAGGTCTCCTGCTCGACCGAGGTCAGCTCGAATCCCTGGTTCTTCTCCCATTGCTCCTCGATGGTCGTCTTCTTCCTGGGCACCTCGTCCGTTTCCGTCACCTCCGGCTCCTCGTAGAAACAATAGTTGTTGTCCTGCCGTCGGAGGTCCTCGTCCGGATCCAACTCGCCGCTCTCGCTCCTGTCCAACATCGCGTCGGACAGGATCTGCTGTCTCGAGCACTCGATCCAGTAGCCAGGTGTCGGCACCAGGTTGTGAGGGAACTCTGTGCAGAACTCCTCTGCAACGAGAAAATTTCTAACAGTTCCTTAATCCGTGGACCGCGCGACTGTTCTCGCGCAAAACGATCCGAGAATTTAAAATTTAACCGATTTTTCGGAATTTTTTTCCAGAAATACTTTCAAGCACTAACGGAGGATCAAAGGGATGTTTTAGTCTTTTTATTCGAAAAAATATTTATCGTGGAAATAACGGGGGGAATTGTTCAGCGCGTCGATTTGGATGCTGGCGTGCACCTGAAACTGAAAATTTCGAATGTGGAATTTTAGTGAAAATTATGAATTACTCATAATTGAAGAACACACTGGTGCTTTTCGAATGATCTTGATAGTTGTAACGAATTTGTAAATGAAATTTTAATAGAATTTTCAGTAGCTCTATCGAATATTTTTGAGAATCGATTTTTACACGAGGCCTCTTCTTAAAGCTACTCAAGAATACGAGGTTACCTGTGAGGTTGGATATGAAATAGTAAAAATGTTTTCTTTCACTCGTCCAATTATATTAAGGATCTTACGCATTCATCAAAACTTACCTTGTACTCTAAACTATCCTATATCCCTAATCTTACGTCTACGAAAAATCAATCACGGTCCCTTAAAATGTAACAAAGAATACATTAACCCTTAACTGGCGAGATGGATTTTTACGCATTATCTCCATCGATCAAATCCCATTTACAGTGCGCCGATAAATCTATCAGCTTCAGTTCCCCGCGACGAGAGCAGTACAAACAAGTGGGCGGAAAGTGTTCGCGCAGCTTCTCGTCGCTAAGGGGGCCAAACAAAGACGTTTGCCGAGGCCACGTGGAGACGCCACGGAAATCACTATAGCCCGTCTCGGTTTGAAATCATTAACGTAGGAATTCGATCCGCCGCGGAGAAGAGGGTCGCACGCATCCGTCACGGAAATAAGAGGGAAATAAGAGAAGGACGACAGTGTCTCGCAGACATTTTTCTCTCGCTACGCGATCACTTAGGCACGTAACGCCGATAATGCTTTTCGCTCCAACGCTAGATCCGCCTTTTTCCCGAAGCTCGTTCCTCTTCGTCCATACGTCCCTCGTCGCGTCTTCGGCAAATATTCTTCGACTGGTTCGGGAACGATCGTCTTCCGGGTGGTCCTCAGGCTTTAGACTCGCGCGTGGACAGTACACGGTCGATTCACTGTAAGGTAGAACACCAAACTGTTTGCAGACAGGCTTGGTATTCGAACTTATAGTGAACTGGCTGGGTGCATTCATCCTGGCTCTCCCCAAAGTCGTCTTTCCGCCCCTCTAATCTCGGCTACCTCGCGCTGGAACTAATGGCCTATAGTGCTCCGCAAATTCGATCGTCGATACGCCGCGCCGGGCCGCTCCAGTTTCCTCCTGTTCCCCGTCCTTCGACGACCTTACTGCTGACGAAGGATCGCCGAACACCCTACGATGAAATAATACGAAGACCGTGCCACCGATAGGGTCGTCCTCTTGTCAGGAAGTCGGGATCGAAAGCATCCGATGCGTGTCATTTTAATCGATAAAAATGCCACAAATACGTTGGTGAAAGTCCCGTTAAAAAATAATGAAAAATGAAGAAGTTTTGTAATTGGTTTAGTAGCGGTTCACACCGATATACCCGACCCCGTATCGAATTACGCGGCATGTTTACGCTTTCCACTGCTCGGCGACAGAGGCAGCTTCTTGGCACCGCAGTGGAGGGGATATTCGTTTTTCTTAGATCGTACAGTTCTCGTTTTTTCTCAGATCGAATATTTACTGTATTCCTGTTATCACAGTATGAGCTTGAATTTTATTGTGCAAGAGTTCCCTGATTGTTCCAACAAATTCAATAATTATTCTACATAAACCAATTACAACCTCCTTACCCCTTCGACACGGATTCAGAAACAATTTCACAGCTCTTGCAAATTAGTACAGCCCTTGCAACGATTCAAGACAATAAATCTTACTTCGAAGCCGTCCATGAACGACGAATGGAAACGTTCGATCGACCCGAGAAATATGAAGCTTGACACGAACTCGAACAACATCCGCGAGAAAACCCGAGCCGAGTGTTAACGATTTAATGCGCCGGCAGGCGGATTATTTAAATAAGATTTGCCGGTCTCGTGTTCAAAGTCTCTCGAGAGGTGCCCGGCAACTTCCAGGATACGTTAATTTCCCCGGATTAGCGAATAACGATCTCTAGCCGAGCAAACGCCGTCCCTGTTGACACAACAAGCGACTCGAGGAATGCAAAACATGTTTATTTGCTTTACGTGCCTCCGACTGGCTCGAGTGCCGCGTTATAATTGCGGCCGGTGGCAAATGTATTAGTAGCAGTAAACACGCATGAAATGAAATTCTCCGCGCGTTTTTATCACCCGGCTTGATTAAAAGTCCTTGCGACCGTGCGGCCGTTCCGCGTCAAACTTTTGCATTCACGTTTCTCGCCTCGAGATATTCTGACGGAAACGCAGCTCGTTTCGAAAATAACCATTAGATCGTTGCATACGTTACGTAATACCATTGAGAAATTTTGTAATTAACAGAATATGTCGATTATAATGGCGCTTACTTTGATCAATAAGTTTTACATAGAAGTTATCTTGTTTTAAAATTGCAACAACCTAATAAATAGCTCCAACATTTCTCACGCCTTTTCACTTAAAAGATAGACAATGCCCGATTTTTCTTGCAAACACCTAATCGATAAATAGCAGAATATTCGCTGTAAAACTTCATTCTAAAAATAATGCTATCGACTAATAGTCGAGCTAGCTCCATCGCCGTGTTAAAGTTAGATCATCGAATATCTGACTTGCAATAACAATTCTTCGAGAGAAATTACATTGATTGTACAAATACGATTAACGCAAGAATTTTCAAGGGACAATAGAAATCATCAGTCCGTTCGATTAACAAAATTGATAAACAACGGACGCGTAATCGTGCATTCTGAGTGCTTCCGTTCAGCTGGAATATGACGTGTTAATCGAACAACGATGATGTAACTCGAATGCTATTAAAGTGTATTTAAATTTAATTATAACAATATAACAACTCGATGCTGACACACGCAACGACGAGTGACGATAAACGTCAGCTTCTGGACGACTAATGAGCTGGGTCTCAGGGCAGCACGCCATTTTGGATATTCACAAGCACTCGTGTCAATGATGCACGCTCAAATTCTGCATTCTTCGCTCTCGTATCGTATGTACATTCTCCATCATTATTTCAAAATATATATTTCTAAGAAGAGGTGCAAACGTTGATCGCTAGACTGCGGATTTTATTGCTTTTATAACAAAACTTAAAAACAGAAGAGACACTAGAAGCATGTAAGAGTACTATTATATTATTTTCGACTTTTTAAGGTGATTAAAAGAGAAAATACATTAACTTTCTTTTTCTTACAATTTACTTGAATAATATTTATTTTCCATAAAGATCCGCAGTATATCGGTCACCATATATTCGGTGTACATAAAAAAAAGCGTAAGAATTATACAAACAGGAATTTTCCGACTCGTTCAAAATATTCAACGTTCAGGAATCCGTTTCACGCAGCGATCATTCAATCTAGCCAAGTTACCATTCACGGTTCCCTCGCATAGAACACACGGAACCGCGATGGAAGCAAGAAACTGGTAGGAACCACCTGTAGCTTCGGCCCATGCATATGCGCGACTGTAAAAAGTTTCCGCGGTTTTCCTTCCTCTTTTTCCCCGGCCTATTTCCAGACGGTTTTCGTACGGCAGGACTGATCTATAGATCGCTCGGTGATCCTACCTGTGCACGCTTGCGGCGGCAACGGGAAGATCAGCGTGTTCGATGATTTTCTTCTCGCAACTGCGCAGCCTAAACTTTGTGGTTTGAAGCTGCGCAACTGCTGCATGAAGTCCGAGCACTCCATCAGCGCCACGTCAGCGAAGTGTAGATCGCAAAGTATTTGGTTCTTGAACCTGCGAACCCATTTTCATCACTCGTTTTTATCATTCGAATGACTACTGTCACTCTCATTCACTCCTTCAGTACGAAAACAATTTTCTCGTACTGAATCGGCTACCCCCACCCGAACGTCCAGCGCGAGACCCGCTATCGCACTCCGGGAGCATGTCCGGACCTGCCGCGACAAGCCGATTCGCGCTGGCCGGCCTGGCCGGCCGAGTAGGCGTATTCGATGACGTAGAATCTGCTAGTCCCACTATCGCGCTACGCGCGCTCAATTTTCTTACATCAAGACTTTACTGTGGACTGTTAATTTTGACATGAATTGAGCGACCACAAACTTTTGTTTAACTTCAGTCCTCTTGAATTTTAGGAAATTTTATTTTCTATGAAGATTCCTGGTCTAATTGTAAATAAGCACGATCTGTCAATTAAATATGTACATTAAAAATTGTACACGAAATATCTTATATATCTTGGAATCTTTCATATAATGGTTTCACTCTTATTGCTTATAAATTATAAACACAATAAACATTGAGAAGTAAAGAAACAAATATTTCTTAGATTTTAACGAAGTAATTAAATTATAAGAATAAAAAGAATGGGAATATCTCGTAACTAACATGAGATTTATTATGTAACATAATTAAAAAGATAAAAATTAAAGGTGTTTCAAAGTTGTAATTTCTAAAGGTTTCAAGCTTCGAGCAGTACAAGTTGGAAAGTCCGAAACAAAGTTCCAGAAGGGAAATAAACGGAAGTTGTCGGTCTGAAAATATTTAAGACAAGCGAATGGAGTTTCTAAAGACGGAATCGTAGTAAGTATAATAGTTTTGGTATTTGAGGAAACATTATCGTAGTGCGAAAACAATCGTCTGGAAGTTTCATGAAAGTCTAATCTGGTCGATAAAAATTGAATCCGTGGCGTCCCGACGGCGGTCGTTATTGGATCACGCCGACCCTCTTATCTCGTCTATCATCCTTTATTATCCCGGATTCACGCAATACCAATTAAAATCAGTACGATGGGAAAGGAGTGCTTCGAATCGCGAATCGAATCAAATTGTTTTCCAAGCAATCGAGCTGCTAATACGCTTACTATCTTCGCCTTTCTTCGAACCATTAATTAATTAGGAAATCGCTCTAAAGATTGTTCGAACTGTAACTGGACGTAGGTGGTCTCAACTTTCATAGTTAAATAGCAAAATAGTTTAAATCCAATTTAAATATTAAATTTGTTTATCTCTATGCAATAGTCTGGTGACAATTCTGAATTTTTTTAAATTTAATAATCGCCAGACTGATTCACATTTTATAATGAAAATGGTAGCAGAAAATTTTTTTTTATTTCTGATCTGAATTAACGAAGACAATTATTCGAAAAATGAGCATAGCAATTCGCTCAGAAAAATCTCGTAGATTTAACCCCGCGCCAAAATAAAATGGTGTGAAAAGCTGTTTCAAGCTCGGAACCAAGTCGAGTTACACTCGATCGCTCTCGAGTCTCGCATAAATTTCCGGGCTCCCGCGCCATAGTCATCCGGAATCAGCCATTCTATCGGCGCGGTCTTAAACGCGGAAACAACAACAACAACAACACTCGTGGAAAAATTGAGAAGCAAAACAAACGCGAAACAAGTTTAATCGCACTGATGGAAATTACTGGAGCCGGCGTGATGCGCGTTTCAAACTTTACGACCGGCGCGGCGGATGTTTTAACTGATTGAATCGCGGTCGGCAGCGTTCCGTGACAATTCTCTCGGAAAAAGCGTTATTACATTTGGAAATAAACTGTTGAAAATGTTGGGAAAGTCGGTTAAAAATGAACACAGGCGAACCAAAATTCTACAGTTTATTTTTTCGGGGATGGTTAACAAGTTTGTCGGTCTTTGAAATCCTCAAAAACTTTTGCAAAAAAATATACAAAACGGATAAATAAATCACATCGATTCACAATTTGAGCGAAACCATTGAAATATAGCAGAATTAAATGTTAAAACAATGTCGATCGTAAGTTGCTAAAGCAGAATTTTAATGTTTTCGGCGCATTGGTTCGATCAAATATTACTAAACAACTATTTGCAAATTAACACAATCTCCTTTCTCAACGTTTCGATCTTCATTTAGATCATTTTCAAGAGAGTAACAAAAACATTGCGTCTGTAAAATAACAATGAATAATACAATATATACATTGTGAAACCAAACCCGGAAAAATAACCAAAAAAAGAAAATTAACGATTATTTTTCTAAATAAATCCTTATGTTAATTTCACTTTATGCATTAATTATCACATATATTAAATTGTATACAATGTGGTCAAACTAATTTGAATGTTAATTGAAAAAAATACCACATTATTTGTTGGTACACAGGCAGATGAAGGAATGTTATAATTTTGTAGTTTGAATTTACCGCCAAATTTTGATTTGGCCAATAGATCGATCGACAATCGGTTACATATATTTCCAAATTTCTCTACGTTTCCTCACTCCCATGTATACTGTCCGAGCAGCAACATGTGGGTCATTAAAATGTTTTTAATTGTTACATAAAAATTACTCTGCGACACTAAGCAAGTGAGTAAGGTTTTCGTTCATTTTCTTTTTTGGTTATTTTTCCGGGTTTGGTTTCACAATGTATATATTGCATTATTCATTGTTATTTTACAGACGCAATGTTTTTGTTACTCTCTTGAAAATGATCTAAACGAAGATCGAAACGTTGAGAAAGGATATTGTGTTAATTTGCAAATAGTTGTTTAGTAATATTTGATCGAATCAATGCGCCGAAAATATAGCAGAATTGTTGAAAATGGAGGATTTTACGGAATCCAGAATCGAAGAATAGGTGAATTTTCACCGGAGGGTCGTACAGGGGTTGAAAATCCTGCGGGAAAAAGTAAAAGTTGGTCGGAAATAAAAGGCGATAACAGTAAAGCTTTACGGCGGGCTTTTCCGCAAGTAACAGGGTAACGATGGATCGTTACCTTGAGCCTAAAAGGGTTAAAATCACTTTACCCGCGTATAATCGGGAGTTTTGTTTCGGAACCGAGGCAGCGGGGGCGCAATACAAATGATCCCCATTTTCTCGGGACCGTTCGCGAAATAGCAAACGGGGGATATTTATTGCGTAACCGAACCGTGGCGTTTTCTCAATAAATAGGGAATTAAAGCAGCTGTCGGGCAAAATTACGGAGGGGGGCCACGGACGTATCAAGGATATTGCCCGGCCCCGTGCAACAGACACCGTTGCGCTTCTCTGGTACTCACCGTCTAGCCTGTTTCTGTTTCGGTCCCGTGAGATTCAGGCCACAGCTGTTACATTTTAGGCATTCCTCATGGTAGTGATTGTTGTCGTACAACGGCGACGGCTCTTGAAACAATAAATTGTAGGAGGTACAGTGGTAAATATTTCATGCGAGCCGACATCGCCTCGACTGGATCAAAGGACATTTATTAGCTTGCCTTTCTTTCAAAATGAAAATATGTTTCTATTAGAGCTACTGCATTTTCACGATATTGTTGCAGTCTTCGTGGACCGCAGAGCTTATTCGTATTTATATTTGCTCGAGCTAATTTTTCAAACAATAGAAAGATAGTGTCGATAGATAAAATTAAATGATTTATTGTTAAAGTTAAATGTTTTATTTATTGTTAACCATTAGCACTCAAGTGGCGACTCAGAGTCGCCACTAAAACTTGCTCTACCATTATTCACAATATTGTTTACATTATTAAATATGGTGCTATCTAATCAATTACTAAATATTTAAATATTGTATGAGGTATTATATCAATTCTTCATATCCATAAAATGAAAAAAATCGTATAGAATGGAATTCAATATTCAACATTTAATATTCAAGTTAAAATAGCTCCGAGTGCAAAGGGTTAATATTGAAAGGTGCTCGCAATACGTAAAATCAGAAGTCAAAATCGTGGTAATTCGTTTGCACAATCTGTGAAATTCGAATTGCATGTGTGAAAAGGAACCATTTTCTACTTTAACATGAAATAAATTCAGCAAACTCCTCCTTCGTACGAAATTCATAATTTTTTTTTTTTTGTTGAGAAATAAGTATTATAATTCCTGGCATGAGAGTAGATTATGCAATTCATACGTGTTACTCAGCGAGTAGCAGCGCAGGATTAAAACAGAGGCGTCGTATTAAAGAATAAGTAAGAGATATAGGGAAAGTTTCCTCGCCGGTGCACCTAGCCGAGTAAAATTCTCCTAACGAAGATAAAATGGTTATTTAAATTAATCGCAACTTCGGGAGACTGTGTTTCAATCATTTAATCCCAAATTGATGGAAGCTCCGTTTATACAGGTATTAGAACTATCACGATAATTAATTTTCAATTGGTACTTCCCCAAGTTTCTGGCTCCATTAAGCTTCAATTGGATCCATAATTCATTGGAATTCAGTGCGCCGTGTCTGTCAAAACTTATCCCCTTCTCTTAAATTAGCAACAATTCGTCGTAAACAATTCAAAGAAAATATTCCTTATCGTAACCTACTCTCGCGTAACATAATTAGTGATTTAATTAAACACTTCGTGTTCTCTGAAACTTTTCAGACCGATGGAGTCTCACCGATTGATTTCCCTCCATATGGTCTCCTATTAATAACACGAGTGCTGCTCTAAAGGAGCATCACCTCGAGGCTCCCTTCGCACCTGACGAGAGAACCGAGCCCGTCGAATAAACGCGCAAAGTGGCTGGAACAAACGTGAACACGAAACTAGCTTCTCGTCGGTCCCATTTTCTCCCGTCAGTTATCGTATCGATCAATTTCGCTCGACTTCGAGTTCGATAGACAGTTACTTCGCGGCCGTTTCTTCTACGCCGCACAGTGGGGACATTTGACCAAACTCGATTCAAAATCAAAGAACTTTCGACAGAAATGAGGTAGAGCGATGAAATTTTTTTTAAATTAAAGCTGAAACTTTGCAGAATATGGGAAAAATAGGGAGATTATGGTACAAACGTTTTTTAACCTTGATAAAATTCGTTAGACTTGTACAATTTCAAGAAAATTGTGGTTTTTCAATCACCACGCGCGCAAAAAATTTTTTTAATACATGCTAAACATCATTTCCCGTAGATTTTTTCACGCTGATTTCAAATCTGGTTTCACAATTTGTCTACGACATAACGATTTTGAAAAAATTTTTTTTTTGACAAACAAATAACGCAATCATTTTTTCATATATGGAACACAATAAAAATAATAATAATTCATTCCTTCATGTTTCGTAAGTAACTCAAAACGTTAAAATACTTAATTATTATTATTTTTATTCTCCCTATTTTTCCAATATTCTGCAAAGTTTCAGCTTTAATTTAAAAAAAAATTTCATCGCTCTACCTCATTTCTGTCGAAAGTTCTTCGATTTTGAATCGAGTTTGGTCAAATGTCCCCACTGTGCGCCGTTAACAGAGATACTTTATTGATAAAATAAAGATAAAATTCGTAAAACATCCGAGACCATTAGGACCGGTGTTGGTAAGTTTAGCGTTAAATTAATCATTATTTTTTTCAATCAAATGCCAAGAAAAAGCTCTACCATCAATCCAAGTTTCCGTAGACAGCTACTGCGAAACCTGTTGTCTGCTGGACTCGAAAGATCCCATCGGGTTTCGAGGTAAGCGAGCAACGGCGCGGTGGCGCCGCGTTTAATAAAGTAGCACCGAGTTGCCCGTGGCCTCTCGAGTCACGAAGTCAAACAACTTGACTAATGTGAACGAGGCTTTACGTCGCGTCGTTCCGCCTTACGAGCGGCGAACTATCAAGCGGCGGTAAGTGGACAGGCTATGAGACCGATAATTCATGTCGAGGGCGGCGACGACGTATCTGATATAGCCATGTTGGCTCTCTCGCGCGCGCTGGTTCACGTGCGTGGGTGCGTTGATGCGTGCCTGCCTGCGTGCCTGCCTGCGTGCCTGCGTGCGCGCGCGCAATTAGACGCATGGCTCCGTACGGGTCACGAGAGCGCCCCCGATATCAAAATTCCGTGGTCGGCACGCGCTGGAATTCTTTATGGTGGCCACGGCGCCGCCGAGAACAGAGCATAGAGACCACACCCCTCGACGACACGAGCGGTCGTTAAATATAAAACACGGGGGAAAAAAGCGGGGGTGGAAAAGCGGCCGATCGACGCCTTGTGTACGATCGTTGCTCCACATCTGAAACGAGAGACACCCGGCTTCTCAAACGTCCCGAAAACTGAAGAAAATCTAGCGAAATTCATTTCAAGGTCAAAAGGTCAACAATTCTTTTTACATTGCATCGTATTCCATCCATCGCAAGGATGGAAAGTGCAAGAGAGACCATGGGTCAAAATTCAACCGTTCTCTTAGAAACATACAACAAAGATTTTTCATTGTCAAACTGATTCACAGACTTAGAGTGACCACTAAAAATTGCTGTACCATTTTTCAAAATATTGTTTACATTATTAACCCTTAGCACTCGGATGGCGACTGTGAGGCACCGCTGAAAATTACTATGCCATTCTTAAAAATATTGTTCACACTATTATTTTTGTTCCTAGTTAATAAACTACTAGACATTTGCATATTACATGAGATATTATATCAATTTCATATGCAAAAAATGTTATAGAATGGAAATATTCTAGAATGGAAAAATCTTTCGTTTTTTTTAGTTAAAATAGCTTCGAGTGCAAAGGGTTAACTATGTTGGTATCTAATCAATTACTAAACGTTTAAGTACTGTATGAGATATTATACCAATTTCATATCCACAAAATTAAAAAAATAATATAAAATTATTTTAGGTCGGAAGCAATGTTGAATTTTGGAATTAGAATAGCTGCGAGTGCGAAGGGTTGAAATATATCGTAGACTAGAACTTTTGCGTGCACCTAATATTTTCCGAACACACGTGTACCGTATTTAAAGATTAATAGACAATCGACTGGGAATTGCAGTTTCAATTGAATATCCAATCGGATTCAAGCAAACGCGAGCAAAGGGTTGGAATCAGAGCAGGGAAATAATAAGAGAGAGATCTAATTGCAGTATACCGAAGAACTTGCCTCCCTCTCCTTCTCTTCGCGTCAGTAAATAGATCGCGCGGAACGCAGCCCATTAAACAGCTGTGCAGATTCTTCGATTTCGAATAACGAGGGTCCATTAAACGGAACGGGAAATTTTTTCTCGGCGACCGGTTCCAATCACATTACGCAGAGCGCGAACGCCTCGCGCGGGTCCGGAAACGTTCTGCTCGGACTGAAACTAGGGAGAGAAAAAAGCGGGTTACGCGTAACAGGAAATTGTTAATGCAAAGCTCTGGGGGTTAGGCGGGCCCCGGGTTCAATCGATAACACCATTAGAACAAAACCAAGTGTTCTGTGCTCCTCTGCGTGCGAGCGCACGCTCGAGCGTGAAGGGTTAACGCTCGCGCGAGCTGCGAGCGTGTTGATGCTTAAAACATAATCAATTCTGCAAAAAACTGTTTTGATGCAGCCTCGTTCGCACGGGCGAACCTCGTGCACGAATGTTATCCGCGTTGGAATTTTTTTTTTTTAACGAGAAATGCGAAACTATTTTTGAAAATTTTTTAACAACACGTTTTCAACAGTTTAGCATTAAGCTGCCGGATATTGGATTTTTTATCTAAATTAGCGAGGTCCGGAAACTCATTTCCTTCGTAGTGATGGCGGTCGATTTTCTACATATTGCAACCCTTAGCCTTTCGTAGACGACGAAGCGTACGGTTGTAGAATCGTGAGTAAAAATTCTCGAGTATTTTGCACTCGTTCAACAGTCCTTTTCGAGACAGAGAAATAATTGATTTCGAACGAACAATATCGCGTTCTCGTTTAATGGAAAGCTTCATTTCTCGTTCCCCCCCGTTTCATTTTCGTTCATTAAAACGGTGCTCCACGGCCGCTGGTTTTCGACAGCTCCAAGGAGACAAGTTTTCTTATTTATTCCCCGTAAAGAGTCCGCGCGACGCAATAAACACGTCGTCAAGGGAAATTACGATTATTCTCCGGCTTTTTGTGCCGGCGCTCTGTTGAACAATGCCGCGACGAAAGTCTCGGCCGAGGTCGAGGACGATGGAACTTTCTTTCTGTGTTCGGAACTTAGGAATGATCGTGGGCGAGAGAGAGGGAGAGAGAGAGAGAGAGAGAGAGAGAGAGAGAGACGTTGTTGGTCAAATTTTCTGAATACATTCCTCGTTCAATTATTTCTCGCTCGGTACATTAAACATCTCGTAATTCAATGAAGAATAACACATTAATCACGCTGGAGAAGAGAAAATTCATTTCGATGTTATGCTACGCGAAGACGACGTGACGTCACGACAGTCAAAAAGTATTAATTGCTTGTTTTGCTCTTGATGTACGTTCTTAACCCTTAGCACTCGAATGGCAACTCTGAAGCACCACTCTGAAAATTGCTGTGCCATTCTTAAAAATATTGTTCAAATTTATTCGTACTTGCCCTACGATTTATTTTACGGTTTCAGTGGTTAGAACTAGTTTGTAGTTCGCAATTTTCTAAAACAAGAGAAAATTTATATTTATCGTATGCCTATACATGCTCTCCAATAACTGAACATTAACAATACCAAAATAGAATTTCATCTCGATTTCAAAGAAATTAATAACATACATATTTATTAGACTCTGCTCAGAATCTTCATCACGAGTCCGACACGTTATTGTAGGGCAAGGGGTTAATAAACTACTACACATTTTTAGATATTATATCAGTTTCATATGCACGAAATGAAAAAAATTGTATATATGTAGAATGGAAATATTTAAAAATGGAAAATGTTTCGTTTTTTAGTTAAAATAGCTCCGAGTGCAAAGGGTTAATTATTGCACATTTTGTGTGCAACAATCTAACAGAAGTTTCACAGTCGCAGCGAAACGACATTCCGGTGGACGATGCCGAAGGAAACAATTTTTTTAAATAATTTCTGGCGAGACGTCTCGGCGCGGGGGTGGGCGGGTGCCGATTCTGATATCTCGGTGTGGAAAAGAGCAAGAAAAAAGAAATTTTGCGACTGGAGCACGCGCGTCAGGATCGTAAGCCCGGTTTATCGGTGCTTTAACCTCGCCGGGTTCTCTCGGCGTGCGGCAACAACCACCTGGCTTATCTGTGTTCGGGTTTCCGGCGTCTGAAAGCGGGATCTGTCACGGCTCGTAAAAGAAAGAAAAGAATTAAGGGAGAAAGAAGCTTTAACCCGAAGCCCAGAGGCCGGGAATCGAGCAGCGTGAAAATGGAAACACGTCGGACACTGCCGCGCCAGGACGACGCGACGGCCCTGTAAAATTGAACCGGCGCGGCGCGGCGCGGCGCCGCGCGGTGAATGCAATTAAAACCGTGTTCACCGTGTGAAACGCAATTAGACCCGAATTCATGACTGTCTCGTGTGCACGCGACACTTCCCCCCGATTTTTCTTCGGATTTTCCATCGACATCGATGCTATTTTTATTTTGTCGTGGGGGAACCGGACGTACCATTCGTAACGTCCAGATAGCAGATCCTCTCTTTTACTTTTATTTTGCTAAAGCTTCTTTTTTTTAATTACCTTTCAAAGAGATGCATTAGAATGACATTAAACACGATATGATTTGAACTGTGTTTAATGGTTTAATTCTGGCCTGGGCACCACGTGCTCCGAGAATCGATGACGTAGAATCGGCTACCCCCACCCGACCGTCCAGCGAGAGACCTGTCTGGACCTGATCCGTCGGGCGCGGTCGACCGAAGCGCGATAGTGGGGCAGTCTTTTTCGTAGAACGTGTAGTTCTCAGAACCAGCACGGACCCGAGGGTCTTTCATAGATCTGGACATTGCAGTAAATAAGAACACGGTACAGTTTTGGATGTAGATGTAATATAGGATAGCTATGAAATGTAAATTAACTTGAAAATATGTAAGTCTCGAACATAAGCAAAGAAATTCGGCAAGCACTAATTTTACTTGACTTTTACATTGTAGTTATGTAACATGGAGGTCTTGTTCGAAAAATCCAATATTTTTAGAACAAAATACGCTATCGAATGCAAGTCAATGCAATCTTTTTGCATACGTACACAAGTCCACAATGATAAAAATCACCTATAATGCGGTACCGCGTTCCCGCTTGTAAATGTCAGATTTACATGTCATTACGTGTGTCTAATAATATTCATAAGATCAGGATAAAGATCGTTCGCCGTAAGGTCAAAGTTTTCGAAATTTTAAGGTCACTGAATATATTTTAAAGGGAATTTTTATATTATTCCGACGCTGGCTTTAAGCGAGATAACAGCGGCCGACCGGATTATTATAAATCATACGGATGCTATCTTGAATACTTCAATGAGCGTCTGAAACGTTGTTCAAGATCTTTGTACTCCCAACTATAAATAAATTTAATAACAAACTATTAATTTCGCTGCCTTGAAAAGATAAAAATCTACAACGAGAATAAATAATATTTTTATTACATTTTTATCGCAAAGAATTTCCTGGTCAATTAAAAAATATCAAAAATAAACGTTAAGCTTATAAAGATATTTAAGCGAACCAACTGATACAAAATGAATAAAATTTTAGGGAATCTTGTATTCCTTCGACCGTATCGAAAAAATACATTTTAAAAAAAAACTTCATGAACTAGCAATCCATAGATCGACGTATCGAGCCAATTGCAGAACCGCTGAACCAATTGTTCGCGATCGGCCTGAGCGAACTTTCCAGTTTCAATTTTATTTGATCGGTTCGTAGCGGAATCACGGTCCGGGTAGTTCGCCATTACCGTTCCCGAGTTAATTAACAGTGTTCGTCGAGCGATATCGTTCGTTTGGCGGTGGCAGCGCAGAAGAAAATCGTTGCGGACAGGATTGCGCCTCGTGGACCAAAAGCGAAAAACTCATTGTTTAAATCGATCCGATAATGTACTTCAATTATACAGTAAATGATCGCATTTCTGTTCGTTCCTATATTGTCTAACAAGTCTCGTATCGTTGCAAGATATTTGTAAAAAGCACAGTCTGCCTTATACAGGGTGGGGCATTTAAGACAGGACACCTGAATAACTCGCTTGTTTTTGGAGATAGAAGAAAATGCCTCAGACCAAACGTATTTGGTATCGAGGGACTGATCATCTGATGTTACTTGTTCTTTTATAGATGGAGGCGTCAAGGAGATATGAAGGTCAACTCTGTTTTTTTTAATAGAACAGTATATTTTTTACTTACATTCTGATAGAGTGTTTCAAGACGAATACAATTACCTATTATTAAGGTGATTCAAGGTCACTCAATTCGATTCACCATAAATCAGAACCATTTCCACTTTCTCTGCTATCGTATAACGCATTTTTGAAAATTGATCACTAAGATTGGATATTACGAAACTGTATTCTAAGCCGTAGTCAAACTACTAATAACATTCGTTGATATAAACAATCTTACATGGTGATTGAATGTTTATGTTCTCTGACCCTTATTAGTAATTACAAGAGCGATATGCCAACAACTACGGAAGATACAAAAGTGTTCGAAGTGTGCTTTGAGATAATCAGTTTTCTCTTGCAGTTGACCTTGAGTGACCTTGAATCACCTATAGGTAATTGTATTCGTCTTGAAACACTATCAGAATGTAAGTAAAAAAATATACTGTTCTATTAAAAAAAAAACAGAGTTGACCTTCATATCTCCTTGACGCCTCCATCTATAAAAAAAACTAGTAACATCAGATGATCAGTCCCTCGATACCAAATAAGTTTGGTCTGAAGCATTTTCTTCTATCTCCAAAAACAAGCGAGTTATTCAGATGTCCTGTCTCAAGTGCCCCACCCTGTATATTAAAATACTGAAAATTGTAGTTAAATGTTCCGTTAAATAATTGCCCGGCAGATTTTCTCTACATGAAAATTCCGTTAGTTACGTATCTTTATTACGAAGATAACAACGTTTATGTATATTTATCCGGAGATCGGGCTTCGGCGAGAC
Organism: Lasioglossum lativentre; assembly: GCA_916610255.1. Taxonomy (NCBI): domain Eukaryota; kingdom Metazoa; phylum Arthropoda; class Insecta; order Hymenoptera; family Halictidae; genus Lasioglossum; species Lasioglossum lativentre. Next base: position 9,443,511 of record OU744363.1, on the reverse strand, counting down.
GATAGACACGCGATCCAGAGGAAACCAGATACGAGACGTGACTGGTGGAAGGCGTCGCATAAAAACCGGGCAATTAGGACGTTTCTAACTATAATGGGACGGCCCCGATCTGATCGATCCGCGGCCGGATCAGGTTGGCGTGTTAGATAGGAATTAGTAATGAATGCGACCGCGTTGTCGGGAATTAATGACGGAAGACGGTCGAGAGAAACTGGCCGGGGGCTGAATTTATCGAAACTAATGAAATTCCTGGAATTGCGGGACTCCTCGCCGATTACGGCCCGGCTCCCGTGAAAATGATAATTACTCTTCGGCCAGTTATTGCGGACGGGGATTCCACGGCGAGTAACCCCGAAGAACGCGAGAATTGGAGAGACGAACAGAGAGAGAGAGAGAGAGAGAGGGAGGGAGACAAGAAGAGAACGAAAAAGGAAAATGAAACCGATGAAGTCAATTACAACGGATTCCACGGCACGACGAAATCGAAGGTAATGACATTAACCCGTTCTCGCTCGGATTTTAGTTTGACCCCGGGCACTCATTATTTCCGACGGAGCGTGCAACCCCTTAGCGATGCTTAGTTATCTTGAGGGATTTTCTTTCGAGATCGGGGACAAGCAAGATATACGTACACGGATACTTTGGAAACGTATCTTTTGCTCCCGGCTTGCAAAGATAACGAGCAGTTCCGCGGAATAAAAATTTCGTTAGGAGACAATTACGATATGTTGGGAACACGCGAACGCTTCTCCTCTCTTGATATGCCAGCTCTGTAATTGGAATTTTGCTTCTCCGACCGGACCTTTCTCGGTTTTGCTGGAATCCCGCGAAAGGATTTGCCGTTTTCTATCTACTGTTGTTTGTACGCGGTGGTTCTTCCTTTAACATCGATTCACGGCGATTGCTTCAATTATATTTTACTGTACTCGATTTTTATTGAACCAATTACTCGGAAATATGGGATCGAGTATTTTGATGAATTTTATATTTCGATTGCTGTTGACAAGTGACTTTTTATTGGCTATCGTTCATACACAGACGACCAGAATAATTTACAATAAAAACTGGAACTGCAATTTAACTTGTTCAGCGCAACTGACGATTTTTAACGAACCCTCTGAAGTTGCACAACACTGTTTCTTCAAATTAGAGAAATTATTTGTGGGAATCTTAGACCATATATACCTATAGACCCGGCATAGGTATAGTATGTGCATACGATGCGATGTTCCGAGATCTAAAATTATCTGGTGCCCACAAGCCTCGATTCGAGATAATTCAAAATGGTGGATAGTGTATGAGACGAAGCGAGTGCACAAGTATATTTCACAAGTCCACTGTTTCACAAGTTCATCATTTGGTACAAATTAGAAAAAAATGGTGCAAACTTGTTGCATAAAGAATTGTAAAGAAAACAATTTTATTTTGTAACCAATAGTTCCTAATATTTTGTAACCAAAATATTCAAATTGTATTGTATACCTATAAATAAATAGTGTTTTATATTACCTTGCGCATATTATATATAATATATGTATTGTATTCGACATATACATGTATATTGTTCTTACTGTTCTTTTTTTAAATAAAGTTGTGAGAAAATAAATACAGATTTCATATTATCAACTCCAACATTAAAATTTAACTTCTTCCAAATTATAATCGACAAAATGAGTTAACCATATTTAAAATAATAAGAGTAAAGTAAAAATGAACGAGTAATAAAATAAAATACATGTATGTATATTACACAGTTACAGTTTCCATAAATATTTATACAGAATGACATGTGACGACGATTCCCCTTTCCCCTCTCTGCCACTTTACCTTCGTGGTACTGCGATTTCTCAACATACTATAGCACTTTGCCCACAAGCGTAGTCTGATAGGCGGTTTAATCTCGGAACAAGGCAGACTTATCTGCACCGGGTCTATAGGTATATATGGTCTAAGGTGGGAATATTTCTTCGAATACAAAGTACAAAAGAAGACAGAACGATTATTTTATTTATTATATTATAGTTCGACTTGTTCAATTTCAACCCCAAAGTAGTCACTTACACAATGCAATGTTCCGAATGAGCCCAACGAAGCTCCCGATTATTACTATTTATTCGTCCCGACCAAAAAACGCCCAATCCGTTGAGCGCATTAGAAAAACCAGTGGTACAACTCAATGCCTGGGTCGGCCACGGCAATTCATCGCCGTCTCGCGCGAGAAGAATGATCCGTCGCGTTTTTCTCGCTTATAAATCAACTTCAAGAAAGAAGAAATCTTCACGGCGAGGACCATGAATAATCTCTGGTGACGGGGGGGAACGAGCGAATCCGACAAAGGTCTCGCGAGACGAGAGAATACCCTTAGTACTCGGGGTTGAAAAATCCCTTAGAGGGCGGAGATCGCGCGCGACCGTCCCTTCGCTCGATTAACATTTTTCGATTAAAAGCCCATTAGGTCGGCGTCACGCGGCTCGGCCCGGCCCGGCCCGGGAGGAAGAGGTTAGATTAGGGAATAATACGATCAGGCCGTTCGATTGAATTTCCATTCAGAGCGCACGGTAGTAATTCCTCTTCCTCCGTCTTCGGTCCGCGCGCCCGCATTGTACGCCTGTTCCCAGAGTCCACAAGTGGTTGAAGGAAACGAACCGAGCGATCCTCGTTCCACCATTTTCTTTTCTTTTTTTAACCACCTTTTGCCCACCCCCATTTTCTACGTTTCGTTTCGTTGTTAACGCTTTGCTTTAATGCGACGTCTCAAAACCCCCATGGTTTACGTACGCGAAGCTTATCTTCACGTTACGACCTTTAACCCTTTGCACTCGGAGATATTTTCACTCAAAATCGAAAGATTTTCCCATTCTAGAATATTTCCAATCTATACAATTTTTTTTCATTTTATTGCATATGATATAATATCTCATATAATAATATTATTATTATTTATTATTATTTACGGACCGAAGTCCTTTTATACAAATGTTTACAATAGAAAATAATCATAAAAAAAAGAAAAAGAAAGTCTTAGCATAAAGTTATAGGAATGAATTGGACATGCTGAAAGTTACAGGAATACATTATATCACATATAATCATATAATCGCACGCAACTTTTTCTTAAATGATAGTAACGAACGGATTTATTAATCCATATGTGGATAATATGTAAATGTTTAGTAGTTTTATTAAATACGAACAAATGTAATAATGTGAACAATATTTTTAAGAATGTCATAGCAATTTTCAGTGGTGCCTCAGAGAGTCGCCATCCGAGTGCTAAGGGTTAAAAGTTGAATTCTTTTTATACCAGAAACTATCGAACAACTTCGCACAAGGTTAAACAATGAAACGAAAGGAAGATTTTACGAAGTCCATTTACAGGACTATATTTAGGAGGGTTTCGCATCGATACGCGGTGGAATAACTTTGTACGCGTAAAACGGTTCTTGTTTTATTTATAAGCGGCGATACCTTTCGAAATGTTCGAAAATATTCCTCACGTATTTTTTTTAGAATCATTCATATTCAAGGGGTGAAAGCATCCCCCAAAGTTGGGGTAGCAAACCGTGTCTGATCGCTTATCTCGGGAACCATTAATTCTCGAGCAGAACTTTAGATATACGACTGGTCTGGTTTTCGATACCGAATCCGAAAAACTTCAGTGGCAAAATATGCGAGGCGAAAACGGTATTTTACAAAACTCTTGTCAGAAAATCATTACTAAATCCTGCGAAAATCATTAAAGAAATTCTTGCACACAATTTTTATGTTACACGAAAATCCTCCATGGACAAAGGAGTTTCGATCGGTAATAACGACTACTAATATAACCACCACTAATAACGAAAATAATTAACGTGATCCATCCTGTTGTATACTTTTTTATAGTAGATATCGATTAAATTCGCATTGACGTTTCTAAAAAAAAAAAAAACAAAAAAGTGGGTCATCGCTCTTACCCCTCGCGTCGACAATTTTTTCGAGCCCGATCCAAATTGGAGGCGGCCACTTGGCTAACAGGGCTTGTTAGTATGGCACAATAACATGTCACAAGTTGTTCAGCGATATCGATTCATCAATTCGCGTGGTTCCCGTGTCAGTTTCATCCCCAGGCGAAGGGGTCCGAGGAAAATCCGTCGAGAGGACGGTCCTCTGAGGAAAGAAGGCAACGGCAATCGAGATTGAAGGATCGGCAACGAACAAGAATAGCTGCGAAGGATACACGGGTATGTTTCATCTTATTATTCTGTACTCGGGAGAGAGAGCGAGAGAGAGAGAGAGAGAGAGAGAGAGAGAGAGAGAGAGAGAGAATGCGGAAGCTGAGCCTGACGCAATTTTCGAAATGGAGTCGCGAACACCCAGGCCGCTCCGGAGGATTGCATTAGTCTGTGGCTCGCGAATTAAGGGCAATTTCATTTTTCCTTCTTTTTTTCCTTCCCTCCTTCGGTTCCGTTGAGTGCATGCTATTGGTCGAATGATAGTTCTCGCGGGAGGGACGCGGCTTTGATAATAGAAACTGCGAGAGGCGGTGTCTTACGATGAAAGGAAAAGAATTAAGAATGATCAGCGAATTTTTCAAACGTCTGGGGAAAATCTTTTTCCGGAACCGTCCTCCACCGACCTCGCACTTTGCGATTGCACGTTGCTCTTCCGACGAAGCGGTCCGAACGGTAAGTTTTACAAAAATTACTTTTCTCCTAACCTTTGTGCACTGTGCATGTTTGCAGTTTGGATTTTATACAGGGTGGGGCAATAACTATGTCCACCTTGAATACCTCCGTTATTTGTAATAATATGAAAAAATGTTACATACAAAACTTGCACGGCACAGAGGGGGATATATTGCGATACAAACATTTTTCGTATGGGTGGAGAAATAGAGGAGATTTCAAGGTCATCTTCATTTTTTCAAATGGAATGCTATATTTTTTTTATTGCGATAAGTTCAGAGACGATAAGACAGTCACGTGATGCAGCGATACGAATACTACAACTTTGCATTCACGCAAACGGTCACCATTTCGAACATCTTCTGTAATTTAATTGTAAGTAAGATAGTCTATTTTACTTCCACATTTGACCTTGTACGACCTTCAAGAATAGCTTGATGAAGTCGTCTCAACATCCGCTATCACATCGCAATAAAAAAAAATATGGCATTCCATTTGAAAAAATGAAGATGACCTTGAAATCTCCTCTATTTCTCTACCCACACGAAAAATGTTTGTATCACAATATATCCCCCTCTATACCGTGCAAGTTTCGTATATAACATTTTTTCGTATTATTACAAATAACGGAGATATTCAAGGTGGACATAGTTATTGCCCCACCCTGTATTTGTAAAATTCCTAACACAATGAAAATTCTTCAATGAAAATTCAGATCACCTCGGAACTTCGAACAGCTTAATTTAATGTACCGGTGTGTGTCCAAGGGAAAATCCTGCCGCGTTCTATACAAAGTTGAATTACAATTTAGAAAGTCGCGCAAGTATTCGAATAACCGCACGGTCGCATCCGATTTCATTATACTGCAACGGTAAAATGTTGCCGCGATTGTCTACAAGTCCTTTGTACAGGGTTCAGTGATAAGAAGGAAACTTCGTCCCGCTAAAGAGAACGATATATTTTTCCAGCGAAATTTTACTCGGCTATGTAAGTTCCCGCAGAATTCGCGCGCGCCTCCCCTCCGGCGCTCGTTACGCAAAAAGTTCGAATAACTCCGGGCACCGGAAGTCATTACAACGTTTCTTCTGCCGGTGATTCCGTCGGTTCACCGTAACCAACTTTTAATTTTATTCGGGAATATCTGCCCCCTTGATTATCCCCGGCGAGAATTCTTTCTCCACCGTCAACTGCGAAAAGTCATTTACATTTTGTTCCTTTCTGCGACCCTCGAAACTTTCTGATCGTTTTCGGCCTGGGGATAGTTATGCGAAAATTCGAAAGATGTTTTTTAGGTCGAAAATAATTTTCTTGTTGGAAGACTTCTTGATGTTAAACCTACCGAGCATTAAAAGTGGCTGACACGTGTTGCCTGGTCAGAGCAATAAAATTATAGGAATGTATTCAGTTAAGAAAAATTCTCGGGTCCGTGCTATTTTTTAGATCGTGTAGTTCTATTTTTTGTGACCACGCCGAGTTTAGAAAAGGACAGTGCTTGTGAGAAGAGTGTGATGTAGCCCCACCATCGCGCTCCGGTGGGACAGGTCCGGACAGGCCTCGCGCTGGCTGGTCCGGTGGGAGAAACCGATTCTACGTCATCGACTCTCGGAGCTGTAGTTGGCCAGAGGCCAGAATTAAACCACTAAATACAGTTCAAATTGTATCGTCTTAATAGTAAAGAAGTACATATTCATCTGTCTACTATATTTTACAATCGACCTGGACAATTTTCCATAAAGATCTACAGTGTACGACTGTACGTGTTCAGTGTACGACTTCTAAAAATGCATTTTATAGAAATTATCGTATCCTGCTGTGTTAATACAACAAGAAAAAGTTCTGCAAGAAAATCTAGACATCATTCCTTGTTCATTAAGAGTACACACTTTAATCGTTCCACGGGAATAGGTATGGGAAAATTGTTAATTTAAATAGCCTTCGTTGGAGTCAACTTTACGCTCCATTTTCCCCTTCAAACGGCCGTACTTTCATTGATATATTTTTTTCTAGCCTAGTAAAAGCGAAACAAAGGTCGTTGTTTATTAACCTTGATATTATAATAGTTAATTTGCCGGTCATGATTTTTCCATTAAATAAGCACTTCTTCCGTTGAATAAAAGTGACGTAATTTTTAATTTCAAACGATATTGCAGACGAGTGTACTACAATATCCAAGCATTATTCTCCGTGCGTGTGCGCGCTTTAAATACAATCACGGTGCCTCATAAAAATCATGATACGAACGCGTTTCCCGCGGTTATGACGCGCTCCTAAACGGTGAATTTTCAACGAGAACGCTCAAACGCAGCGGGCAATAAAAGCATTCTAATGAGACGCGTTTCTACGGTCCGCTAATCATGGCGCTCGTAAAACGCGCGATGAAAATTTCTCACGAACGGAACGCGCGGCTCGCGATCTTTACCGTCTACTAAAACCGCCGATAGTCGCTGCCATATCGGAAATACTAACGGCGCGCCGCGCCGCGTCGCGTCGCCGCCCCCGTTTTACGGAAACAGAAGGGATCCTCGCAACTTCGAACTTCCGCTATAATCGTATTTTAACCGTGCGTAACGCGGGGTCAAGAATATTCGCGTTATTACTCAGCTGAGAAGAGTTCTACAACCCTCGCTTTGAAAATTCTTAACATTTCCATGGGATATTGTCGACAGTTTATCGCAGTAATTTACAGGAGATTAAATTTCGTTGAATTTTAATCAGCGAATTTGAATAAATTTACCTCAATTAAATCTGCTTGGGCGTGCTGTGCTTCGTGCGAGCAACGCCGAGTTAAATAGGAGCGAAAATCGCACGTGGCGCTGAAGTATCAATTTGTCAAACCGTGTGCTACGTTAGATAATCGAGTAAAATATTAATGAAAATATTTGTCTCATTCACGGTACGCATCTCCAATAATTCAAATAAATTCTCCTGTCTCAATCAGACTTTAAATAATTCGATCGTGCAACGTACACGTCTTCAAAATAAGAACTTCCTCGAGATTGTTAACTGTGATGCGAATGTGAAAATGTTTATATAAAAGTAAAATAACAAACTTCTTGTTAAACACGACCTTTCATAATATCATCTTAAAGGATAGCGAGTTTTGTTATAAATAGAATTATTAGGTTGACGGGGAAAGTATTCCAAAGTTACCGTTTCATTTTAACAATTATAATAATGTCATTTATTTTCTAACCGACTCTATCGTTCGGAAAGCTCTTTGATAAAGAGGTAACAAACAGTGAAACAGTATATAATGTAATGCTGGTTTTTAACAGAGCTGAGATACAATTATTTTTCCCATTGTTTGCTAGCAAATCAAAGTGAACGTATAAAATATCAAAAAAATTCATCTTATTCCACTATTAAAAATCAACATTACTTTAGTTCCATCGTTTAAAAGATCAAAATTATTGAACGTGTTAAATTGATTAAATTAACCAGCACGAAATTCCCAAAGAAGAGCCCTCCTACCTGTGACACCGCGGGTCGACGTGTAGCAACCTCATCCCGTCGCAGTGGACAGAACGTACTCCCTCATGGGTGCTCGCGAGTCCTTTTTCCCCATCACTCTCGTGCACCTGGTATCACATGTCACATGCGACCACCGTGTACGCGGCGAGCACAATTGTCACACGCGCACCACCGATCATCCGCGAGCGCAATGATCGCGAGGATCGCATCGAAGATCCTTCGCGGTCACGAGGACACCCCGAGAAAGTGAGACAAATAGATGAACCACGGTTCACCACACGAGACCTTGGCCGGGTTCCAAGTACTCGCGGACTGTTATCGAATTGTTTTGCACACGGTCACCGCCACAAGTGGTTGCGTCCTGTCAGCGCTGACACCGCTGCGTTGTCTCGCGAAAGACACGAGACCGCCAGGTAAACATGTCCCGCGAGGGACTCTGCGGACCGCGGGATCAGCCCACCTGTCTCGATCTCAAAACACGAAGGACACCACCCATCGTGCCAACTGGAAATCGAAGCGGCCTGGTCGCTGACTATAGGCCAGCTGGACCCTCATTCCACAGGACCAGGTCCTGTCGGTGGTGTCCTGTCGCGGGATCGATCCCTCGTAGGTAAACAGAGCGTAGTTCGGAACAGGTGATATCCTCAACAGAGACTGTCAACACGCGGTCACCCCGTGAATCACCACTGGCCTCGATCCCGAGGACTCTGGGAGCCTCTAAGACCCTCCAACGCGATTCCTTCGCTCGATGCACAGGACTATCGTACACTTGGTTCGATCGTCGATCAGGATACCAAAGCGATTCTCCTCGATCACCGACCCATCCTGGACATCCTCGACACTTTTCGGGCCACTTTCAACGGTTCAGACGGAGTTCTTGTTTTGGGGGGGGGTTGTGGTCTTTACTAATTAGAGGATCCTGATGACGACGGTGTGACACGAGAAGGACACGCTCGTCAGGCAGCTACTCGGGCTGGCTCTCTATTTCGCAGGCTATTGACTGTCATGCACCCAGCGTCGCTCCGTCGGAACTACAACCACTGGCACCACGCCTGCGTCTGAGGAAACGCTGAATGGTGTCGGGACGCCGCGCCGCGTCGCGCCGGCTGACCACGGGGTTGCCACGGCGCAAGTCGCCACGCTCCGTCTCAACGAGACCACGAGCCGGGGACAGCGCGACTTTTGACTTGTTTCTAACGTCGAACTTTCAAATTTTTTGTTGTCGCAGCAGTGGAGAGGGGGGATTTCTGGGGACGGTCTGTTTTCGTTGCTGCGGAGAATTGTTGTGTTTTGAGGGTCATAGAGGAAGGTTGTTGCGTTTTCATTGGACTTGTTTCTAATATCGAACCTTGGGACTCCTTGTTGTCACGGTAGGGGAGAGCGGAATTTTTGGGCACGGTCGGTTATGGTTGCTGTCAGGTATTTTATTGTGTCTTGGAGAGAGGGTGCTTGTGTTTTGATGTAGAGGTAAATTTCTTATGACTGTTTTTATTTTTGGTATAGAGGAGCAAGAGGGTTGTTAAAGAGGGATGGTTTTTGAGCTGTAGAGGTGAGCTGTAGAGATTAATTTCTTAAGATTGTTTCTATTTTACCACGTTTTTTGGTATAAAGGAGCAAGAGGGTTGTTAAAGAGGGGTAGTCTTTGAGCTGTAGAGGTAAACTTCTTAAGATTTTTATTTTTGGTATAGAGGAGCAAGAGGGGTGGTTTTGATTGTAGAATTCTTCTATCCTGAGTGTTTTGAAAAAAGGATTCCTCTATTTCGAATATTGTGAAAGTTTTCTGCGTTTTTCTTTTTTTTTAAGTAGAGAAGAGAATTTTTTGAAAAGATAAATTTCGAATGTCCGATGTGCTAGGTATTTTGTTAATAAGTAAGCTCCTTGAGATTTGTGTATTGCTGTTCAGTAAGCGTTGAAATTTATTTTTGTTTGTCACAATTACCTTTGCCACGACAATAAAGTCAAAAATATTTCAGTTTACACTAAGATAGTTTATTTAGCTACGTTTTAAGTACCAGAACATTGCAGCCAGTTTCGAAATGAAGAAAATCCTTTGAGTGCAGTTCTTGATGAAGAAGGTAAGCTTCAGGAAATTACTTTCGAGCCGTGTAAGAAAGTTTTAACGAAGTTCCAGGTTTTCGTGAGAGAAAGAAAGGTTCGTCTCGGAATTTTTGTGTGTTGACTTTGTTACGTTATAGAGTTGTTACGTTTTATATTTTGTAATAATTAGTGAGATCAAACTACGTTCGACTGGACAAGACGAATAATTAAGGGAACAAAGTAACGCGTATATGGTAATTTAATTACTACGTCCAATCTTGAAAATATTTATTCTAAAAAGGAAACTGATAGAACGTAAGTCTGTAGAAAGTTTGATGGAACTTGGGTATCTTGAAAGTTTAACGCAACAAAATTTCTCCGCAGAAATATCTTGTGCATTTCTTTGACATATGAGGGGAATACCACTTCCAAAAATTAAAATTACAATCTCATTAGTATATAATCTGTTAATAAACTCTTAACAGAGTACACAGAGAAATATCGAACGATTCGATTACCATCCTCCACAAATAAGAAAAGTTTAATATCAACTACATCTGTGTCGACCGTCGGTAAAATATGGACACGTACGGCGCGAAATTCAAAGAAAAATCAATCGTTCTCGCGTCGGCGCGAAATTCGAATTTTATTCAAAGAAAATTCAAATGATTCCTTTTGCACACTGCAAACTTCTTACAAATACATCGCGTGTCACTCACCAGTTTGCGTACTACTGTCGAAAACGGTGCTCGACGTCTCCACTGTCATCGACGCGAACGTGCCATCTGTAATTTGCGCCGAGCTGTCTCTTCGGCCTCTAAATCGTTGCACCTGATCACAGAAATAATACAAAACTGTTTAAACTTTACTGTAACTTCTGCTTGTCGTCCCACTTAACGTGGAACATTGCCGGATAGAACATAAATCATAGTTCTAGTGCTATCGTAAGTCCAGTGAAAATTGTTGGGAACTCACCACCTCGTCGCTCTGCGAGCTCTGTTTCCGGAAGTTCCGACACCGAATCATCTCCTCGGTGGTGCTCTGTCGCCTAAATCCGCGAGCCATCATAATTTCGTCCGTCACCGACTGTCTTCTCACGATCGGAGCCTGTTGGATGCTCGATTGTCGAGCGCAAGGACTCGGCTCTCTCGAGGAGCAAGACGACGCATCCGGTGATCTACGATCAAAAATCGATCATCAGCCACGAAAAATCGAACCTCGTAGAGACACATACTCGAGGCAAACCTCGAAACACTTAGAACAGATAGTGTGACGACACTTAGAAGCTATAGTAGGTAATTACTTGTCTCCCTCTATTGACTCTAATCGGTGAATGTTGCGGATGATGGTTTGAACGCTTCTACCTAACAATTCAAAGACTGGATTTTCGAAAAATATAAATTTTCGGTCGCATACTTGACAAAATGCTTTTTCACATATTTAATAATAATCGAGCACAAATATTATTTGTACGTATTCGATTTTTGTCTTTAGAATTCTTTTCGGGGGATGTACAATTCTACCCTTTTCGTTTTATTTTTGGTAGAATTATAAAGCTACAAGGATTTACGAAATGCATACTATTAGGTGTGTGCAATTCTACTTTCTTTACATATAATACTGTATATTTGTTCTTGGTAAAATTGTACGTACTCTACTAATGAATTATTCTATTGGGTATGTGCAATTCAATCTTCTTTCTAAACTATTTCTGTTTCTGGTAGTATTATAAGTTACATAGTTGTGGACAATTCTATTAGGACTGTGCAATTCTATTTTCCCCGGTAGGTATTCAATTTTGGTCTCTGACAGCACAAAAAGGGTAACAGAAAACTGTCTACTGATTACTGTTTAGTCATTCGTTTACTGGATCAGAAAGAAACATCTATCTGTCTATGAGTCGATAATTAAGGTGGTTCGTGTGAATCGAAAACTCGTGCGACTGATCGTGTGTTCGCGAATGGAGCTCGTGCATTATTTGCTTGTTAACAACAACCGAACGAGTCTTAGCTGTTAACTTTTAAGTGGGCCTTACCGACGAGTCCTACTAGCAGACCTGGGACGAAACACATTAGTTTCATACCGTGAAACATTCTGTTCGTCTCTTACACAGATGACTCAAAAAGAATCGTATATGTCGTTTGAAAATGTTCTACCCTTGTTATCGATTAATTCAATTGTTTCGTCAATTCTTTTCAAGTCACTTAATACGAACGTACACTACTGTCCATAAGTTATAGTAGTTCGGTCACTTCTGAATTTATTTCGTCTTTTATTTATAATTGTCAGACTACGGTTTTTTTTAAATCTTATAATTATCCTTCGCGTACCTTGTGGACAGTAGGGTGTACACGTTTCCCAATCGAATATTTTTTGTCGCCAGGCAACTAGAAAATTCTGTGCAGTTCCACAGTTACAATTGGGTAGATTTTTATCAGTGGAGCAACGTTATCTTGCACCACGTTGAAAAATCGATGGAAAACAGGTACCTGGGTGGCCGGCTGGCCAGGGAAGCCGACTGCCTCCTGAGATCCCTTTTATCGACGTTCCTGTCGGGGCTCAGATGGCTCTTGGAGTCGCGTCGCCTCGGATAAGAGGCGGAATCTGGGCTCAGGGAGTCTCTTCGAGCCCTTCGTCCTTCGAGGAACAAAAAAAGGCTCTCTGAATCTCCACTGACTCTCAACGAAATATTCGAAAGATCGCATGCAAGTGAAAAATAGGGAAGAAAGTGGAGACAGACTTAGTAGGGTGAAGAATGTTATTTTCATAGATAGGTGTCTGAGTAGTTTCTTTATTTTTTTTTTCTCTTTTTCTTTTCGATCTCCTTTATATCCCATGGTTATAATATGCAATTGCAATTGCATAGAGGTGTACCTCCTTCGTCCGGATCCGGTGATAACGTCGGCTGACTCCCGCGTCGTCCTGTGGGTAGCATCGATTCGTCTATCGCCGCAGCTTGGCGTATCAATCTTGCTGTTTTGCTCGCGTAACCCTCCTTTCCCTTGTAATAACACTGAAACAGGAGCAATCTACTGTAATTGGTATGTCTTGGCTACGCTGCTGCTGTTTCTAGCTACGTTACACCGTTGAATCGCAATTTCGTGGCAAGTACAACATGTGGTCAATGAGTTCTCGACAACGAATCTTTTGCGATCAACTTTACGAATAAACAATTGCTAAATAAATAATTCGTCAAGCATACAGAACCGTCAACATTGGCAACATTTTTACCGTACCCTTTGAACAAAATAAATAGTTCGGTGTACATTTTCCTGGATCTTAACCCTTTGCACTCGGAGCTATTTTAACTCGAAAATTAAACATTTCTTCCGACCTAGAATAATTCCATTCTGTATGATTTTTTTTTCATTCTATGGATATCAAATTGATATAATACCACGTACAAATACTGAAATGTTTGGTAATTGATTACATAGCACCATATTTAATAAATGTTAAACAATGTCGATCGTAAGTTGTTAAATCAAATTTTAAATGTTTTCGGCGCAAAGGTTCGATCAAATTTCGAACCTTTTCAAATTTCGAAAAAAAGGTTCGATGAATACTACGCAACATTACTGAACCAGTAATGCTATATGATGAATTTTCTAAATACAATCCTTATGATAATTTCACTTTATGCATTAATTTTCATATACATTAAATTGTATACTTATGTTGGTCAAACTAAGTTGAATGTCAATTTTCTAAATAAATACCACATCAGTTGCTGGTATACTGGCAGAAAAAGGAAGGTTATAATTTCATAGCATGTTGTGTGTTTGAATTTACCGCCAAATCTGATTTTGGCCAATAGATCGATTACAATCGATTACATATATTTTCAAATGTCTTCACGTTTCCTCACTCACCTGTATGCTGTCCGAGCAGTAACTTGCGAGTCATTTCAATATGCTTTTAAATTTTATGTGAAAATTACCCTGCGACACTAAGCAAGTGAGTAAGGTTTCTTTAATTTTATTTTGTGTTAGTTTTCCGGTGTTGGTTTCGCAAGTTATATATTATATTGTTCATTGTTAATTTACAGACGCAATGTTTTAGTTGTTTCTTTGCGCCGAAAACATTTAAAATTTGAATCACCATATTTAATAATGCAAACAATACTGTGAATAATGGTAGAGCAATTTTTAGTGGCGACTCTGAGTCGCCGCTCGAATGCTAAGGGTTAATAAAAGCATAGAAAATTCCGTAAATACAAATTTCACCGGCGCGAGACCAAGGAACTAGAAATTCGTCGATAGTCTACCTGAGTAGTCGAGTCCCTCCTCGTGCTGATCAACGGATGGGTGGGCGTGTTGACGTTCGGAGATCCGACGGGGCTAGATCCGCCGGAAGTCGAGGTACCCGGAAGCGGAAGGCTTCTGCCGACTGTCGGAGAGATCGACGGGGGTGTCACCGATGACATCACGATTGCTGGAGGAGTGATCGACGCGTCTAGATTTAGGTGAGTCAAAGTGGTGGACGTGGCCGTCGTGGTCATCATCTTTGGTTCGACGGTCCTTGTGACGGACGCCTTGCCCTCGATCGTCGACGTCGTTGTAGTAGTAGTCGTGGTCGTTGGTGTGACCGTTTTGCTTTCGATCATCATACTCGGATGGGGCTTCTCGATGCTGCTCGACCGGTCGCCTTTGTCGAACGAGCTTCTGTGTTCCAGGTGTTCCCTGTCGCGAACAATTGGAGCAATTAAGATTCGTAAAAGACTTAGCAATTCTTCATTTAAAAGCTATGGTCTGAAGAACACGCAAAAACAAATTGACACAATTTTTATAATTATGAAAATGACAAAATCTGCAAAAAGTGTCGCACTCTATCAAGAATTAACCCTTTGCACTCAGAGTTATTTTATCTAAAAAAATGAAAGATTTTTCCATTCTAGAATATTTCCATTCTATAGAATTTTTTTCAATTTTGGTCAAACCTGATATAATATCTCATGTAATATGTAAATGTCTAGTAGTTTATTAAATACGAACAAAAATAATAATGTGAACAATATTTTTAAGAATAGCACAGCAATTTTCAGTGGTGCCCCAGTGTCGCCATCCGAGTGCTAAGGGTTAATAGAAGATTAACTTAAAATTACTGATAAAAATTGTAACTACACGAACTCGTAACGAGTATGAGTACAGAGTTCAGAGTCACCCGTTAGACGACTGTTCTCATGTGGAACAGAGAGGTGATTCTTATCGACTACAATTGGGTTAATATGACCTGTGCGAATGAGTCTGAGTCGACGACGGGCCATTATGCAAATGATACGTGAAATTACTGGCGTGCGGCGAATTGTTAGTCAATCATTATGTACCTAATAGCGTTGCTGCCAGTGCTATCGGTGCTAGAGGCACTCGGTCTTTGATCGAGTCTGTCATATTTCGAAGGCGTGATGATGGTGCCGTCCATCGACTGCTGTGATTGTCTGCGTCTATGATGCCGGCAGGTATGCTTCCGTTCACCTGGACTAGGTGTTTGCCCGGTGACGATAGAGTCCCTTCTGGATCTTGAACTCTCCCCTGAACTCTGTCGAGAATTTCTCCATTCGGTGGCGTCTGCAACAAACCCACAATTATTACATATTTTTCCCTTCTTGTTTTCACTCAATCGTTTCGTTTATTTCGGTAACGTGCTATTTATTTCGGTCTACTTACTGACCCAATTTTGTGCTTGCAATTATTATTAATATGTTACACTTTTATATATTCGTTCAAGATATGTAAAAATCACGAATAAAACGAAAATATTGCTCACACCAATATGTATAAATGAAACAGCGAATAAAAATATCAGCTCAAGATCGTGTAACTATTTCTAAGGAACGTATAAGGGACTGTCGTATCTACCAAAGGGCGCTACTTAACCATCGAATAAATCGTTATTTCTCATTACTAGTCATTACAATTCTTTTCCATTACAATGCAACAAAAGGGTTGTTTAATAACAACTTACCGTGCCGAGGCGTGGGCGAAATGACTTTCGGCGGTAGCTGCACCTGCGGCGTCGAGTCACGCTTGTTCCACAGTCTCGCGAAGTCATTCTTCAACTCGCTGATCGTCGATTCTCTTCTCGATTTCGTCGACGCCTGGCTCCTGATCCCACTGTCCACCGAGCTCTCTCTTCGTTTGCGAAGTCTCTCCACGTGACTCGAATCCGTCGACTGTCTGGATCGTGGCAGCGATTTCGTAATATCCGCGAGAGTTTCGCGACGCGAGAGCTTGTTCCCGCGACTTTTCCCAGAACCACCGCCGCCCCAATCCCTCAGAAGGTCCGATAGCTGGGCGAAACTGGACCGTCGACGATGCTGATTTTTCGGCGGCTCGTGGGTCTCGTTCGGTGGCGAGATCTGCGTCCCCGAGTCGCGTCTTCCGGTTCCTGATCGAACACCGGTGAGAAATCTTATTTTTTCTGTCTTATCATAGAATTTCGTATTTTTTTTTTTTTTTGCCTCGATTTATTCGTATCTCATGTTTGCGAACATTCGATCGATACCTGCACCTTGTGCATTTATTTGTGACTGTGTATTTCGTCCATTTAGTATATGCATTTACGTGTGAGTATTTGCTTCATGTATTTAGTACTGTGCATTTATATTTGATATATTTAATACATCTATTTATTTGTTAATATTTATTTGATATATTTAATACATCTATTTATTTGTCAATATTTATTTGATATATTTAATACATAAATTTATTTGTCAGCATTTATTTGATATATTTGTGTGAGTATTTGCTTCATGTATTTAGTACTGTGCATTTATATTTGATATATTTAGTACATCTATTTATTTGTCAATATTTATGTGATATATTTAATACATCTATTTATTTGTCATATTTATTTGGTATATTTAATACATATATTTATTTGTGAGCATTCATTTGATATATTTCATACGTGTATTGATTTGCGAGTATTTACTTCATGTTTTTAATACATGCATTCATTCTGGGAGTATATATTTTATAAATGTAATTTGAGAATATTTATTTTGTATATACCATACACGTACTTACTTGCGAGTATTTATTTTATAGATTAGATAAATGTATTTTAACGAGGATTTAGATTACATTTCGAATTAATTTATTCCGTTCGTACGTGTTATCATCTTATTCTTATTCTCGCCAACGCAACGGTGTATCGATGAACACATTATACATAGAAAATAGAAAACACGGAGAAGTTTTTCATTTACAAGCATCAAGCTCGCAGCGAAAACCAGTGAATTCCAGCAAATCGTGATCGAAAATGAATTATTCTAATAAATTGATCGAATAATAAAAACAATAAGAGAATGTAACACTGGAGGGGTGGGAAGACAAACGAAACTGTTCGGAAAAATATCGCAAACGGCGAGAAACAAGAAAGAAATGCTACAAGAGACGGAGTTAAAAAAGTGAAATTAACAAGAAATGAATATTGCAAAGTGAGGAATCGTGCGAATGAACGGAAGATAAATATCACAGGAAATCAAAAAAGAGAGAAAGAGAGAGAAAGAGAGAGAGAGAGAGAGAGAGAGAGAAATCTTACCGAGTCGTTGCTTCAAAGTGGACTCCTCCACCTGTTCCCGCATAAGGTCGTCCCAGCCATTTCCTCCTTGCCATACCAGCCCCACCTGATGGGTTAGGATCGGCAGGTTGCACACGAAGCAGATCGATGACATGGTCCTGTAAAACGAAAACGCTGGGTCATGATCTCGGCAATTGTTAAATTATCGTCTACCCGTCGACTCGATCGACGCGTTCGATAAATGGTAAATCTTTTTAGGAAAGAGTTGGTGCAATTTTGTTGAACAATATGGTTACGGTGAAACCAGGCCATGCCAACGCTAGCTTTGTGAAAAAGTAACATCATTCATCGAAGTCGTGGTTTCTTCGCTAGATCGTGTTCTACTGTTATATAGAAAATACTTAGCTACGGTTCGTTCGCATGCTCGCCGAGATGCAAATCGTCGCGTCCCGTTCGTCGACGGACGCTCGTCGGAGAAATTAATGAAGGAGGATAAAGCAAGGCTCGATAAAAGAGGTCTGTTCGTCCTTTTCCGCGCTTAATCTCGCTCCTCTTCGATTTTCGTGTCGCCGGACTTCCCAGCAGCCATTAATTTACAGCAACAATCTGGCAGATCTCGCAGTATCTAACCATTCATCGCGTTGAAAAATTATTTCATTTATTCGAACCTCGACGAACACTTTCAAATTCGTTTCTGGAGCATGCCGTAACCTTTAAGCTCATATCACAAAAGTGAGTTAAGTCTGAAAATTTGATTTTCTCCATTTTTATACAGGGTGTTCGACTACAGGTGGGAGAAAATTTAAGGGGTGGTTTCTCTATGACAATGAAAAATAAAAAAATTGCGACTTCGGCTTCGTTATTTAGTTATGGGTTGCCGCATTTTAGGTGGATTTTTAATTGTCAACCCTTTGCACTCGGAGCTATTTTAATTTGAAAGTTAAACATTTCTTCCGACCTAGATATCTATCTGATTTTTTAAATTTGATGGATATGAAATTGATGTAATACCTCATAGAATGCTTAGATGTTTAGCAATTGATTGGATACCAACATATTTAATAATGTAAACAATATTTTGAATAATGGTACAGCAATTTTTAGTGGCGCCGCAGAGTCGCCATTCGAGTTACTATGAGTTAATAACTAAATAACGAAGCCGGAATCGCAATTTTTTTATTCTTCATTTTCGACTTATATTATCATGGAGAACCACCCCTTAAAGTTTCTCCCACCCGTAGTCGAACACCCTGTATAGAAAATAGAATAACTTTAAATCTGTAATATGAAGATATTTAAAAGTCTGTATAATTTTTAAGAATTCTTTGAATATCTCGATTAAATATCTCTGGTCAAAATCAATGGATGCCACGAAGCCCTAGTCGCGCAAACTTCGAAGAGTCAATTCGGGACTACCATGCGCGCAGAACAAGTTACGAATAGACTCCTTTCATACAAAACTACGTTTAACAATTCTACGGCGAGTTAACAGTACAGTAACGAAGTGTTACCATTTTGTCAGCCGATTCGAGACCTTCGTTCGGTACTGTATGCTTATGTACAGGATGCTGATGCTGATCAGAGTCATAAGGGAATCGAGTTCGCACGAAAAGTCAACGAGAAAACTTCTTGTAATATACTCTTCGCGAATGCTCACCTTTTCCGTGTCTCTGAGTATCTACGAACTTGGAATATTGAGTTCTGTTCGTGCTTTATCATACGTATATACAATTCCCACAGTGGGACTTCATTTTTCAAATTACACGTATCTGTGGAATTGTGTGAACACGATGAAGACATCATCGAATTAGTGGGTTAATTGGGTAGCAAATTATAATTGTAATTCTATTCTATTCGCTGTATACAATTCGACCAAAAAGTACTCGGACTGCATACGTGCTAAATTCTTCTGTCAGAGAAACGGAATGCTAATATTCGCTTGTTCAATCTATTTGACACTAGGTTTACAGGACACGTGAAAATGACGAGTCTATTTTTAATTTACGATTATTGACGAAGTTGCACAACCAATTTATTTCTTTGTGTAAAAATTTTAATAGACACATGCTCGTTATTTTCACAAGGTAGTATAAAATGGTCACTTTCAGTGATCCGTAAGTCTAGTGTTAATAACGTAATAATTGCTACAGCAGAAAATACAGGAAGTGGCAGAAATTCTCAAAAGCGTCTACATCTCAGTTCAATAAAATAAATTTCAAGTTCAGCAAGGCAATTAACCAATTAAGCTTAAAAATTCCGGGTATTCTTCAGTCGATTAACCCAAAAAATAAGCAAAGAGAGTCATTCTCGATTCAGAGTACATAGGGTATGTAATGTCCATGCAGAGTTTTTTCGATAGTTTCGGTTTTCTGTTTGAAAAAAAAGCGACTAGATCGTCATCAGCTCCCTGTACGTCGATAACAGCGAAAGTTACTTTACGGATTACAGCATATAAATCATGATCAAGGATCGCGAGGTGGGAACCGTAGGGGTGGAAATTATATTCCACCCCTCCGTCCATCGGTTTCGGACCGACGAAACCACGCTTCGCAGCTGCCGACGCGTGGGTGCGCGTCACAACGACGTACACGACGGCACAAACGATCACTAAACGGAGGCAAACATACTCTCAGACAAAGTTTATGCGCTAAGGAGACACAGGCGACGCAGGTGTGGTTACAGAGCTGCCGAAAACATGTTCGAGCGAGCGCCGATCAGCCTCATTCCCAAAAGCAAGTGGATGCAAGTGAAACAACTCCGTGATATATCGTACACGCGTGTACTCGTGTAACTGTGCGCCGCGTGCGGGGCGCCACGAAGATCCTGGATCCCTTGATCTGGATCGTTCGACCCGCGAAACTCATGCTAACGTACCCAGTAAATCATTCTTCCACGAAACTTTGCTGTCCCTAAAAAACATTCTAATTAATGTGTATCAAATTCACATTTCTATTTTATTTTACTCTTTCATCGCATTTTACATTTTTCGTTAAATCTTGATTGCATGTTCCAAATTAATTATTTTCTTTAATAAGCTTCAAGTTTTGTATAATAGATTTAATCTACCGATGAGATTTTTGATTCTAGACAAATTTTTACGACTGCCACTATTTAATTAAATATACAGAAATGTATAATCTTGAAATAAAGCAAAGTTTCGTCGGAAGAATATTTCCTCTGTCGTTTCTCGCGAATATTGCGCGTCGAATCGGCGTGATGCGCCCCGTACGCGGCCATTTCAGAGCAAGGAAGAAAAAAAAAAGAGATAGAAATAGAGCCGCATGTCTGTCCTCGTAATTCAGCGTATAAGAAAATTCTCTTTGCAATATTTAATTTTAGCGTTTCGACCTGAAATGTCGAAGTCTGGGGCTCTGCAACGACATCGCATGGCAAGGGACTGGCCGACCTGCAAAAGATACACACACACAAAACGTTTTTTCCGGCCAGATGCATCAAGCCGAGATAGAAATGTGGTGAGAGTTGTTGTGGAGGGTGTCGGTTCCTGGAAATTGCCCCGGGTCCTGGAAATTGCACCCTGATCGCCCTATGGACCAACGCGGCGGTCTTCGATTATCTATCGATTTCTGTTTAACCAGCCTCGAATCGTTCGGTCACGCGTTCCCGATTGTTCTGCCGTGAAATTCGACGTTTTTTCTTTGTTTCTTTTTTTTTTTGCCAATGCCCATTGTGTTTTCAATTTTCGTATATCTCGTTTTTTTTTTTAATCACAAAATACCTCGATTTCGCTGCCATAGTGTTTCCGTTTTCGCGTCGAGAGCTCTCCGCGTTTCTCTAATAAATTTTCAGTTTACACCGTTGAAAGCCCCGGAGCATCTAGACTGTAAATCTGAATTCCTGCGTTCGTAGATTTCAATTTTTCAGACGGATCTCAATTTCCGCGTCGCGAGTTCTTAAACGCGTCCGTCCCGAATTTGTAATTTTCTTGCTACGGGAGTTTTAAGCTTCTGCGACTGGATAGTGATTTCGGAACTTCTGCGCAGAGAAGTAATTTTTCATCGGAAGTTTTCAGTTTTTCGCGAGTCCCCGATTTGTACTAGAAATTCCATCTTCCGGTCGAGAGAGTTCATAATCTTGCGTAACGTTCGAAACTTTTACAATCGTAAATGGGGGAATTTTCGATCGTGGTACCGGAAGTTTATAGTAGGTATCAACGATACGAACCGAAAGTTGTTTGTCTTTTACCTTAGTCTTTTCACTGTATCTCTTTTTCCCTATTTTATCGCTTAACTCCTTGCCTACAACATAATTACTTGCCGGAGCTCGAACGATAAACTTCTCGTTTAATGAAGTTCAACGCTCGACGGGGGTGTGGGTTACTTTAATCCGCAACTTTGCAACCCTTGGAACGGGTGGAACGGAATACCGTTCGGTGTCGCGGAATGTGGGCACGGTAAATATTTGTGGAATTAAACACGGGAAACATTTAACCACCGGGATCATTTTTTGAATCCTGATGGAGCGCTCTCGGTGTGCCAGAAAATCTGCGAATTTCTTCTCGTCACGTAATTTAATACTTTCATCCCCGCGCGGAATTCATACGAAATTTTTTCTCGATCATTCATTTACATACATTATTTTTTAAACCGAAATTATTTGGAATTTATTCTACATCATTATGCTTGAAGAATTATTTAAAAATATTTTTAAATAGTCAGAGACTATTCGGAACGAGTATAGAACACTTGTATACAAAAATCCTAAAGATATAAAGATTTATACAATTTTCGAATAAAGTTACCCTCAGAGAGGAAATTACAACCGAATACGGTTCGGAAGATGCGAGTCTCCATCATTCTTTTCATCCTTTGATGGTTCCGTCCGGCTCCAAAAAATTCATCGTTTCCCGGCGCGCTTGGAAAGCGCAAAAATTTCACCGACGGAATCCAATATCACCGGACCGAGAGTAATACTTTGTGAAATACAATATTTCATTTCGCGGTGGTCCGAGCATTAACAAAGACGGTGGACCAGTTAGCACCTCGCTGTCTGACGAGATCCGAATTCATTGCGAGTGTTGCGCGAAGGCCCGGAGCGAATAACATTCATATTGTGACACGAATTACTCGCGGGTCAGTATTCGCCGTGGCTGAATATCAAGCGATTTTAGCAAATAGTGGTTTCGTTAGGTTGCTCCATACGAGGTGTCCTTGTGACAGTAAACAAACTTCTTCCTAAATAAAAATCGCATTCTAAAATTGTTATTAGGGGTGGGTGGGTACCCGAAGTCGAAATCGGGTCGGCTCGGGAAACCGAAAATTTATATTGTTAACACGTTGAATGCCACGCCAATTTGACAGGGATTGCCCGTGGCGGCACGATGAATTTTCTATTATACGATACATATAATATTGAAGTATCATCTGCAACGGATAAGTTACAGTCGATAACGATGTTTGACGTGGTAATTGCTCCAGGGGTCACCGGTGACCCCCGTGGCGCTGGAGTGCGATTTCGCGTTACTTCTAAAAGTAAGTGATCAAAAATGCAATCGGAAATTATCGCGACTCACTGATTTTTAGAAGTCGCGCGAAATCGCACACCAGCGCACTCATATTGTTTTTTCTGAAGACTGTGGTGGTTCACCATTTCTTTGTTTGAAATGCTTTAATACCACACATCGTAATATGCGCGGATAATAAATGTATATTTCATGTGTAAATAAAATTTTTTTTAGATGTTTTATACTGCATTCATCTCTTCACACTATTGCATTAACGATGGTAATAATAAAAATTTCTAAGTATTGACATTTGCTTAAATTATACAGGGTGTCCCAAAATGTCTTCAACTCCCGGAAATAGGAGGTTCCTGAGGTCATTTCAAGCGCCATTTTCCTTTTGCAAAATGTTGTCCGCGGCTTTGTTTAGGAGTTATTAACGAAAAACACGGACCAATCAGAGCGCGACCTAAACGCTCGTTGGCATGTTCAGCCAACCGCCTGCCGGCTCGCCGCGCTCAACGTGCCAGCAAGCGTCTAGCTCGCGCCTGATTGGTCCGTGTTTTTCGTTAATAACTCCTAAACAAAGCCGCGGACAACATTTTGCAAAAGGAAAATGGCGCTTGAAATGACCTCAGGAACCTCCCATTTCCGGAAGTTGAAGACATTTTGGGACACCCTGTATATATTTCTATGAATCTGGGCGCGCCGGTCACTGGTGGCCCCCATGGCGCCACCGCCAAGTTGAGTGCCGGTCACCGGTGACCCCCATGGCATTCAACGTGTTAAATATAAATTAAAAATAAATTTACAATTTATATTGATGGAGTCATAGATTTTCGGGTTCCCAACCTGACCCGAGCACTACCCGACCCGAGTTCAACTTCGGGTACCTGAAATTTCCGGGTACACGTGTATCGCGAAATTTCGGGACCCGACCCGACCCGACCCGAGACTCGGGTAACCGCCCACCCCTAAAAATTAGACATATGGAACAACCTAATAACCGATTCCCGTGAAACATCGAAGATTTAAATGTACGAGGTACGATGACACGAGAGGCAGCAGGTTTTCCTGGGCCGAGTGTAATCATCGCGAAATTAATTTAATGCGGTTCGCCCCGTGACGTTAATCGCGCTCCATGCCGCGTGACGCGTCCCGGAATACGAAATTATCCGGGGCAAAAGGCACAGCCGGCTGACCGGGTAACCGTTCTCCGAGGGGGTGGAACCGTCTGCCAGGCTGCTTTTAAATCCATTCCTATGCTAATTCTACCAGCCATCGACGGCCTCGGTAACAGGAGCCAGCTGATAAAACGGCCAGATTGAGATCATTTGATAATTGATCCCACGGAACGGGGTGAATCTGCTTACAACGCCCGGGCGGATGCTGTGTCCGCTAAAATCCACCCTCCTTTGCCAATTTGCGAATTCGATGGCGTCCGGGAAGTTTGCGTTTGAAAAGTGCCATTAATGCGACGCGCCGCTTCGACCGTTGTTGGCCGCAGATAGCGGAAAACCTTGAATACGGATAACGAAACCTTCTACCACCCTCTGTGGCTCCTGTAGGGCCAGATAAGGGCTTCGGGATCACGCTTTATCCGCGGGTCGCACGTTCTTCTCAGGAAAATATTTTTCAAACGATCTGCGTTGACAGGGGTCTGCTGTTAATTAGGAACGTGTCGTTATTAGACTTGTATCACAAGTATCATTATATTATTACTAGACTGTGGATTTTATGCATTTATGGCAAAAGTGAGTAGCTGTAATTTAAAACAGTGAAAATATTAGAAGAATTTGTAATTGCTATTATATTATGTTCACCCTGTTAAACATGTTAAGGAAGAAATGAAATTTTTGATCCACTCCAATTTGTTGCAGTTTAGACGGAAAATTTTTATTTTGCATAAAGACCCACAGTCCTTTATGCAAAATAAAAATCGTTTGCATTTATTGCACGACACAGAAGCCAAATGAAAATTTCTTCGTTTTTTAAAATACCTTATTAAGCTGAAACCAATACACCGATGTCCTTAAATCTTTTTAATATGTGCTTTAAATCCGCAGTCTAATTACAACCATCTTATTAAGATTATTAATGGAGGAAACAAATTTTTATTTGGTTTCAGCACCTTGTAATACTACTAGCCTGACTCAAACGTCCTACTTGCCAGAAATACACGTCGCCTGTATCGCTTATCTGACAAATAGCACAGCCTATGCAACTTGTCTGTCCGATACGGTAGCTTATACTAAATCCCTGACAGGAATCCTGTCGCGTACCACTTGTTCGACTGTAAGCACGCCTTATCCAACCTAATATAGTAGTGCAGCTATCGATATACAGCGTCTTCCAACAATGAAGAACAGGTGTAAGGAAGTGTGTGGAAACCAGCGTTTAACGAAACGCTAATAAAATGTATGCAAAACAACCGACTCGACAGTCACACGGTATACACCGCAGGTACTTTTAATAAACCTAACGTTCCCTGGGACTCTACTTACTCATCGTTCCCGTGTAAAAGGCCATCTTTTGTCTTGTCTCACGAGCTATTTTTATCCGCAACTCGAGAGCCCGTGATATATGGCCGGTATAACGGGGCACACCTTGTCTAGAAGTTATTTTATTCTCGCGCCAGGAAACTTTCTTCAGACATATTCGACCCGTGTCGCACACGGCCGCGCTCGACAATTTTTATGGAGACCACCGTAGTTCCGGTGGGTGCCATACGAACGAGAGAAATATTCAGAACGGAGCCGATGTAATTAGAATAATTAATTTCGTGCTAGGGTTCAGAATATAACGACTGGACTACGGATTTTATGCATTTATGGCGAAAATGAGTACGTGCAATTTAGAACAGTGATGAAATTAGAAGACTTTAAGAGTATTAATATATTATTTTCACTGTATTAAAATTATTAGTGAAAAATACAAGTTTATATTTAGCTTCTGCTCTTGCATAAAGATCCGGAGTCTATTAATTACTGAAACTCGATGCGACGTGTGTGAACAATCACTTGATGGAATATTTTAGTATTTTTCATTCGTATACACACGGTACCGCCGTCCAGAACGCGACAGAGATCCAGTTTACATTCGCATTAAATATGCATTACGCTTGTCTCTTCAGATGGCAAACGCAAAACACGGAATGTTTCAACCGATGAGAAAAATTGAGACACTTGATTTTCGAGATTTAACCCCTTAGCACTCGGATGGCGACTCTGAGGCACCATTGAAAATTGCTATGGCATTCTTAAAAATATTGTTCACATTATTATTTTTGTTCGCGTTTAATAAACTACTACACATTTACATATTAGGGACATTTACAAAAAAGGAAAAAAAGTGTATAGAATGAAAATATTCTAGAATGGAAAAATCTTTCGGTTTTCAGTTAAAATAGCTCCGAGTGCAAAGGGTTAAAATAATAAATAATACCATCTCCGACATAAAATATTCTATCAAAATTGCGAATGCTATATCGATCCATCATTATCTCCGCTGTTTTTGATAATATGAGAAAACTTCGTGAACCAAAATTTTTCAGTACAAAAACTACCACAATTTGGCGATAACAGTTTTTTTTTTTAGGTGAAAGATTTTCGTGAGATCCCGAGATTTTGCCAAAAATAGTAACGGGCACATTGAAAAGGCGGCGTGCAACCGCGACAAAGAGAAAATTCTCTAAATTCGTGTCTCGTACAATATAATCTCATAACGTGGAAAAGTTTCGTGGCTGGCAGCGGTAACCAATAGAATCCGTATTCATCTCAGAACTCTCGGGGCACCGTGAGGAAAAGTTCGTCGCCGAACTCCGCGAGCTAACTAAATCACTCGGCCCGTGATTCTCGCGCCAATTCTCCTCGGACGGTCAACATTTCGAATAAATAATAAGCGGGAAAGATTGACGCTGCATCGTTGGAATACGAACCGGACGATTTATCTTCCGCGGAGGAGTTTTATCCGAATTTAAGCAGATTCGGAACACCTGTTCAGATATCTCGGTAATCCATTCGCTTCCACGTCAATGTTCCAATTCAATTCGAGGTTTCATTGTGCGCTGGAAAATTGGAGCATCGGATACAATGCGAACCAGCAAAACCTATCGTGTTTAAACATGACCGACAACTAACATTAGCGGAAAGACAACGATAACAGTTTCAGTTTTAGTACAGGGTGCGCCATCTTTTATGTCGGTATGTGAATATTGAATAACTTTAAAAAAAAAAACAACCTATTTCCATATACGAGGTATTTTTATTTAATTGGGTCCTTTACAATTTATTTGGATTACTTTTTAAATACCGCATCAATCAAGTGGCCGCCTTTATTGGCCAAAGCAAAATGTGCCCTTTTTGCTGCGTGATCCATCACTTTTGCATCACTCGTATATGGAAATCGGTTGTTTATTTTTTAAATGTTATTCAATATTCACATACCGACATAAAAGATAGCGCACCCTGTATAATTGATAAATGTTTAGGATTATGCTTCATAATACACTGCTTCGTTTATCAATTTTTTTGTTACATTCGGTCTCTCTGTTGTCCATTTCATTTCGTCGTTAGAAACCGATTAAATGGCAATTTTTGTGCTCTGGGTCAAAATAGACCCAGCCACCGCCGTCGGCAGGTTAACGAGTCTCGTGGCCAAATAACATTCGTGATCGAGGTTTCATGGGAATGGTAACCGTTCCACTATTATTCGCGAGATCCCGGATACGTTAAACAGTTCCTACACGCTCGGAATTACCGGGCGTGATAACACACCAGAAAACGACATCGCGTTTCGGCTCGCATTAAACGATCGTTTAAACGTCCGCGTGTCATCGCCGGAATACATATATTCGACCGTGCGTGGCGCGACATTCATTTTCTCGCGGGGATGACGTGACCAGCACACTGTATAAACGCTTTAGCCGGGGCACGCTGCGCAAACGCCAGTCCGATGTTTATGTATACACGCAAACTGCAACTACAAAGTTCCGTCGGCTTCCTCGCATCAAAGCTCGCGGTTAGTTCTTCCAGGCACTGACGAACGAAACCAAACACGCCCGAGACTCGAAACATCGGATAACTTATGATGTTGCGAAATATTTACCGAACGGAAACAACAACGAGAAACATTATTCAAATTATAAAACAACATAGTCTATATGACAAAGTTGTTTTTTTAAGAGAACGGGTGACTTTAGACCTGTATTTCCCTCGAGACTTTTGTTCTTCGCGACGAGTACTATAGGGTGCAATGAAAAAAAAATATTTGACCTTGAAAAACGGGTCAAGGTCAAATTGGCGGTCCATTTTTTCTAACTGATCTCCACCGATCCAGAAGTGCAGAATCATACAGTGGTCAAGATATATCATTTTGAAACACCCTGTGTAATGTTACTGGTCGGGCAAGTAGAACGAGTCTGTCTTTAGTCAGACTGATCGAACGTCTTGCCATGCAGGTTAACCCCTTGCACTATGATTTATTTCACGGTTGCAGTGATTAGGAACTTATTTGTCGTTTCTAATTTCTTAGAAAAAAGGAAGTTTGTACGTAATTTATACCTATACAGTCTCCAATGGTTCAACAACAACAAAAATATAATTTTGTTTCAATTTAAAGTTTCAAGGAAATTAATAGCATGAATATTTAGTATACTCTTTTCAAAATCTTCGTCACGAGTCCGACTCGGTATTATAGTGCAAGGGGTTAAATAGGATTTTCTCTGGGGACACAAGTGAAGTAGGACTGTTATTAGTCAGACATAGTACAATATTCACGAATCTTCGCCTTAAATTATCCGGTTTCCAGTTTCCTCTCCCAGTTTTGTTGATCTTTGACGACCAGTGGCTGTAGTGCAAGGGTAAACGATGCTCCCGGCCAGAAGTTCAGGAACTATTATTTACCAAGATAGCGGCACTTCCACCGCTATTATTCCCCGCAATCAAAGTTCGTCGGGATCTCGACTTTCCAAGCACGCGCGGACGTCGTCGGATTATTCGCGCGAAACTTGAGAGACATCCAACGACAGAACAAATCGCTGCAATTCGCCGCGGCTGACTCGCGGGAACTGTTACGCGATTCGTCCCGTATTCAGCAGCGCGACGCGACGCGACGCGACGGCGGAAAGCGCGATCGCGTGTCGCGTGTCGCGCGTTCACAGTTTTCACTAAATTATGATCTCCCGGCTACGGCAGTTTGCATAATTGAAATCATTGTTCGGGCACCGAGTGCCGGCGGATCACGCCTTCATTTAACGAACCGTCGCCCATTTAATTATGCGATAAATTTGCCACGCGAAATCAACAGCCCTACCATCGAGCTGTCTGCTTCGTTCCATTATTTTCGAGGAGCCGGTCCCAATAAATTGCAACGCCTAATATTTCGTAATCAAATTAAAAATTTTAATTACGGGCACTTCAGTTTAATTGCGGACCGTATTCGTTTACAAAAATGTCGAGAATATTGGAAAACTGGAGTATATAATACGAGGTACCTACCATTTCAATTAGAGCGTTCTTGTTTGTCAATAAACAATTGTAAATGCACTTTTCTGTACGAGAAATATTTCAACAATTATAATGCGAACGATCGTGTGTTATTTCCAGTTTAGAAAAATATAAATCGAGAATAATTTCTTTTTTAACTTCTTGCTACGAATTAACGAAAATCCTAACGAAAATTAAAAAGATAAACGTACGGTGTTAATCGAACGTGCGCAGCGGCGGTGTGTGAATTAAAATAAGTACAAAAGGCATGACCCACTTTCGGTGCACCACAAACTTTTCCAGGAGTACAAGCGACGTCCCAGAGATTACGATTCACGGGGCGAAATAACATCTTCGCGTGAACGTTACGAGACTTATCGCGTTTCCCGGCTCTGGATATTTTCTCTTGCAAATTACGGAACCGGCTCGCATCAGTCCGCCGACGCCTTAATCTAATTCGGGCTTGAAAGTAATCTGGACGAACTCGTTCGGCATCATTTTAAAAACTCATCTACCAGCCGACAGAAAATACGAAACGACAGTGGAAAAAAAACCAGTTCCCGAGATTTTCAGAAGAAACCCCGTCCCTCCGCGATCGGAACAAACGCAATTACCTCGGCCGGCGAAAGGTTGCAATCATGACGAAAAATAACGAAACCTCTGCATTTGGAAATCTCCGGCTGCTCAAATTACTTTTTAAGCGAGTATCAGTGAATTTATTAAAGGCTAATACAGCTGGAATTTTACGGTGGCCATCTTGGAATTCTTTAACACTAAACCTACCACGACCGGTTCTAGATTTTGTATGTTACAGTTATTGAAATTCTAAAGATTCATAAGAAACGATATAATAAATATCTTTATTAGAGCACATATTACGACAACAACCGTGCAAAATCTGAATAAATTAAATCTTGTAATTTTTTATAGGGCAACGCGTGCCTGTTACTCTTCTAGCTCGGTACGTTTAGCGTTAAAAAATTAGAACAGTAGATGGCTGATTATATGCATCCTATTCCCCTAGTTCGACTAATGCGTTTCCTAGTCCACTAACATCTCGCACAGTAATCGATCTCGCTTGTCTGGCCATAAACATCAGCCTCTACTTCTGCCACTGCAATCAACGGTATTCATCTCGGCTGACTATAAACATCCTATTCCCCTTAGCTTAAGCGATACAGACGGTATAGAATATTCAATAGCAATTACATCAGCGTAGAGATTTTTCGTACCGAAGGGATTCGTTTGCCACCTGATTCTCCCAGTAAATAGTTTCTGGTGTGGATGGAACTAGTCCCTGTAATAAATGTCGTTTCCAAGTGAGGCCAGATAACTTGCAAACATTTCCAACAGTTTTTCACCGACAGACTCCATTTCCACCGGGGAAACAGTGTCCAATAAAATGGAAAATATCCCGAACGACACGCATACGTCAGAACCAAAGCCATAGTCTGCAGAACAAACTAGCTGGCGCACAGTTCGAGCTAAATAGAGGCACGCTCACCGGCAACACTGCCACGTACCCCGTCTATTATCGAACACGATTTTCGATACAGGATCGATATTCCTCGACTGAAAGTAATGCCTTTGATCAGGTCAAACCTTGCAACATCGCGTTCTATGTCGGGGCTGCTCGAAATGGGTTCGTTCGAGTCTTTCTTTCACGTGAAACGATCTCTGTATTGTTACGCAACTCGTTGGTTTTTAGAGACTGAAGATCATGAAGAAGTGGACACGAGAAAGACGACACGAGTAGGATCTCGAGCCAACAGTCCGCTGTTTATCGAGCCATTGATCCACAGGTGGCTCCTAAATGCAAAGAACGAGGCGAGCAAATCGCCCTCAAGGTCGTAAAATTCCATGTCTGATTTATGATCGAGACCGTGTGCCATTTATAGCCTCCGGTCCAACGGCGGATATCGGATGAAGCAGTTATTTCTCGAGCACTTAATTTCGTCGAAATTCTCGGATTATTTCAGAATTATCTGAAAATTGTTGCGTTCACTTATCCGGGGAAATTCAAGCTTCCAAGTTATTTCTCCGGAGTTTTCGATACACCAAAACGATATATCTAAAAATTACCGGGTACTTGCGATAGAGATTGAACATTCTGTCGATCGGTATTCCCGCGAATCTGTAAATTCCCGTTTCTGTACGCCGACGCAGTCCGCGGCGGAACAATTTGGCGCATCTGCTGCAAACGCGTAATCAAATAAAATTATGTGGGACGCTGCTGGAACATTTGTCCCGTGAATCGCTGGAAACTTTAGCGGGCTGTAGTACAAAGCGAAAAACAATCTGTAATATCCGTCCATCCTATATGTATTTGAGCGTTATCGTAATCGTTTCTCTTTTGCAAGTAACAACTTCGATCACGTTGCGTGTAAAATGTATTAACAACAGATGTTACAAAGCCCGTGACAGGGAATAAACTTTTTATCAAGCTGAAATTTCCGAAAATTTCCAACGTAAAACTCATTCGATCCGGGGAATTGCGTTTGTTGTGTGACGTCAATTGACATCCGCCGGATTAACCGCCCGCCCAACAGCCCTACGCTTTTTTGACCAAGTCAATAAATTTTCAGTTTTTCTCTTTTACTACGTCCGCCACCGGCACCCCGATAATCCTGCCATTTTTTCTACACTAGAACATCGCTCAGTTCGAAACAAACGAAACTTCACGGGGCACTTGAAAAATTATTTAATGCTCGTCCGTACGGTGGAAATTAAACAGAAAACGGCCGGCTTTCAATAACTGGCAATAAATGTTTCAACAACGCTTCATTAATCTCGCTATGTTGAAATGTCGAACCTGTGAAATACTGAAATCTACAGAAATTTACAGAATCCATCGAATAATAGAATTTCGGTTGATTTCATATTGACATACTCTACTTGCTATTTGTTCTTCATTCTCTTTCATAAATGATTCAATTATACGACCCAGATATCAAGGGCCTGAAAATTATGTTTCATTTCATTAAGTTATGCTCAATTACCTAGGTTCAAGTAATCTAGCAAAATTAATGTAAACTTTTTATGAATTAGACACTAATAAGTCATATTGTAACGCAATCATATATTGTATAATTTGTAATGTAGGGTAACTGCACCAGTGAATGAACATTTAAGAAATTGTTCAGGAAGATATTTTATTTAAAAAAAAATATGTGAATTAAAGGAATCTCATATATGCCAAATGGCTCCCTATACTTCATTTGTCAAAAATAAATGAACACAAATAAAATGAAATTGTTATTATTTGTTTTTATTAAACGTTAAATAAAAAATATAAAAAATACCAGTCAATGAACGCTACATTCTAGTAATTGAACAATGATGGAAAAGCAAAAAATACGAAAATAAAAAAGCGTTCATTTACTGGTGCAGTTACCCTATATGCTATATAAACCTTATATGCTTTAAAGCAATAAATAATAATAATCGATGATTCAATTCGACATTGCATTGGATTCACTTTTCGTATTAAAACAATGATGTCAGGAACGACTCGCCTAATGGAACGACGCCGAACTGCTTGATAAAAATAAGAGAAGTAAGTATTTTTGTTTTTCCATCGGCGCCACAAGCCTCGCCACTTAATCCGAAACAGCAACACAGTAAAATAATACACCGATGTTATTCCTGTCTTTCAGTTCGAGATGATCCACGCCGGTGAACCCCCGCGAACGTCAACCCTCGTCCGAGAGCATGGAACGGTATCGAACTCTCTCCTCGAAAAACAGCCGCACGAAACGCACGTGAGCCGACGTAATTCTATTTCCTACTAAACCCCCCGTTTCTTCCACGTCATCAATTTATCCGGCAAGATCGTAATAAGCGGCTCAGAGAGATCGTCCAGCCGTGATGACGGAGGACATTCCCGAATGTTGGAAAGCCGGCTGGTTACATTGGGGAAATTTAGATTTACAACGGGGCTGCGTAAGTCGTGAAACCAGCACGGTAGGACATTGTTTTCCACGCTGTTAACCCTTTAAGGACCGAAGTACGTGTTCTTGAAAAAAGGGGGAAACGTTTGTTCTATCCCTTCCAATTAAATGTAGTTATCATTATTGCAGGACCTTCGTGCAGATTCGTATGGGATCGTTTCGAACAAATCAGAATGAGTGGAGAAGTCCTGTCACTGACCAGACACATAGTGAAATTGTTGACAATTGACAACAGGTAGAAACACATTAAATATTGGATCGAGTTTATAGAGGTAAATGAAAACAAGCAGCGCAAACAATGTCGAATACATAATAAATTGGAATATAATTGATGTTTGTTTTACTGACAAATAAATTCGGTTAACCAACAATTGAAATCTTAACCCCTTAACTGACGTCAACTCGTGACGTAACTGTACAAAATGTAATAAATGACATTCATATATTTATTTACTTGTTTAAAATAAATAATACAACTTTTGTTCCACCACATTGGGCTTACAGATGCAAAGAAAGCACAAAATGTTCTCTGCCAGAAAAATTCAATCTAAAACTCCTCGTTTGCCTAGGGAGACGAAAAACCGTGAAGAACACGTTCCTAATTGGATGGCCAGGGTGTGCGAAACCAATTTCGCAAGCGGACCCGAAGAGGTGCGCCGGTACGGCGATGGTACAGAAAATCGGTGGGCCGCAAAGGGGTTAAATGACACGCGGACCGGTCGCGATGGATGAACAACGTCGTCGCGAAAGCGCGCAGAGTCGAGCGTGAAGCTACGCGGCGAGGAGAGGGGGAAGATGAAGAATGCCGTGGTGCACGCTCGAGGAATACACGGCGAGGTGGAAATCACACGCGCTGTTGCTTCGAGGCGAGCCGTGGATAGCCCAGAGGGTATCCCCATAGCAACCATCGCGGGGACAACGTTGCTCGTGCACGCCGAGGGATCCACAGGGAACCGTGAAGCCAGAAATAAAGGGTCCGACGAAAACAAGGCGGTAGAAAACGAAAGGGATCTTCGGTACGCTCCCAGGAGAACGAACGCCAGGGAAACGTGTGTCCGCGCGATCTTCGCTGCTGCGAAAAAATTTATGGCCGCGGATGAAAGCGGAATCGGGGACAACGACCACCCGCTCGCTAGACGAACGCTTGCGGAATACGAACGACGAATTATTTATCTTGACACCGGTTATCCGTGTATATAGAAATATGACGGGGCGACGACGACGACGGAACTGGTTTTATTATTGGCTTGGTATTTGCGATATAGCTGAGCCGAGATGCGTATTCGTTTGATCTTTCCGAAGTGTCTGAACAGTCTCCAGTCATATTTCCTTTCCCTATAGCTTCGCGAGTGTTTACACTTTCTTTGACAAGCTTCAGGATATTCAGACTAAATCGAGTTTTCTTGACTCGACTCTCGACCTATGAAAAGTTCACGTTCGTGTAAATTATCTTGTATTTTCTTTCTTTGTCCGACTATACGCGGTCTGTACTACTGATTTGTCACTGCAATCGACTTCGGAAGACTTGTATCGCTTGTCTGACTACAATGGTTACTTGTCTGTCGTATTCTACTTACTCATCTATAGATACACCTGATTGTAGAATGCGCTATTGTCCTACTTGGTGCAGATCTTATTCCAGCGACCCAAACATCCTGTTCTCCTTATTCGTCTGCACCATTTGAATAGTCGGGCCGTGGTCATCCTATACTACTGATTCGCATACAAAAGTTTTGCCTTACAGCACTGGAAACAATGTCTCATTCAAATGTTTAAAGCTTAATACTCGTGTTTCACCGAATATTTATATCAAGAATATTCGATATCTTAATAGTGAGAATAATTAACGTCATCGGCACATTTTAACTTTAAGAAAAGAACATGAAGGCGATTATAAAAGTGAATTGCAAAGTGTTAATCAAAGAATGGATAGAATTATATTCGACATTAATAACGTTGCCAATATTGATCCAATGCAGTAAATGTTTATAACAGCTTACGTGATTTTCATCTTAATTGTCCGATCACAAGCACCTTATTCTACTTGGAATTTGCGAAAGCGCCGCCGTCGCGTCGTTTAACCGTGGTCGTTTAGTGATACTAATCCTCTTATCGAAATTTTTGTTCTACTTAAGTTTCATACGGTTTTATTGTTCATATTTAATGTCTGGCCAGTGGCGTTGTACACCGCTTATAAATTACGTATTTTTAACAGAGTAGCTACGAAATTGTTATCTCTACTTTCCCACTACCGTTCGGTTAATTGCAACATTAATCAGCCTGGTAATGGAATTTTATATCTCGTGGCACGATCCTCTGAGAAGTCAATTCGTACAATCCCTCTCCGAACATTTATTGGCGCGGTCCAGTCGACCGATTCGAAAGCCCTCCCCCTCCCGGCACTCTTTTCATCGACAAATTGTACTCCGAAAGTAATGATGTGATAAACCGAGATATACAGTTTAATAGTCGCCTAAGCTTTCACGATCCTCGTTCGACGCGTCCCTTCCGCCGCGCCGTCTCTCTCGCTCTTTATGATCACTTGCTGAAACTACTTCGTCCGTCCGAGCGCACGGCAGGGTCTCGGAAAAAGAGAGCACGTGGTAATGGAATCTTTCCACGGAATATCGTGAACACGTCGTAACCCTTGTACGTTCGATAACCTGACTATTCGATACACTCCATTTGAGAGTCACGTTTTATGGAATGACTGTTTCACAGTTTTCCAGTCCCCTGCTTCTCCTCTCGTTGGATTCTCAGTACTCGTATATGCCTTTCGTCACGTTCCTATCGATTACTTTCTAGTCTCACACGATTCTTTGATATGGAATTCATCACCCATTTTTCAACAGTGATTTTTATATCACGTTACCTTTGGAAATGCTACTTTTACGATCATAAAGTCGTTTAAGAACATACAAGTAGTATAGGACCGATTATGATCAGACGGACGTTGTAGAACCGGCTTCTGATCAAACAAGTAGAATAGGATCGCCACGAACAGCCAATAGGTGGTTTTGAAATATGAACATGCAGCGAATAATTTCGATAAAATAACATGCATGCTTCTCCGCGCCACCGATTCCAATCCGCCTCGAATTCCTCATGCGAAAGCTCGTTTTTCCTTTCTTTCCCCGAGGTTCCTATGAAAAACCGAATTTTTGGAAGGTTGGAGTTAGCTTCTTGTTCAGTGGGCCAGTCTTTTCGAGCTTTCCGTTATCGTTCGCGAAGGGACGCGCTTTCAAAAAGTTCCCGAGTGGTTCACCGTGCACACGAAGCTTCCAATATGGATGGTTCGCTTTGTTGTGCTTTTTGGTTCGAGCCCCTCGTCGAGTGATAATCGATATGAGGCGAAATCGAGTGTGGACAGGTCGTTCCATAATACATGGCAGCTACATTATTCTTTATTTTATTACCGCGAGCTTTTGCCAGCTAAATTTCCCTACACAAACCATGCAAATCCACCATACGTTTATCCATTCATTTTTCTAAAAAAAAAAAAACTAATTCCTTAAGAAAATAAATTCGCGATTATTTTCCAGTGCAGTAGCAAACGTCGGCGTACAAAAGATTGCTAATATTGGTAATTCAATTTTCGTGACTTACATGGAAAACATTACCGCGGTAAGGCACACGCAAATATCGCACAACAAATATTTGATTCTGGCATCGCAATATTCGATTATTCAAAATAAATCGATTATTCAACGCGCAGCTACGTTTTCGCAGCATTAAATTGCTTTTTCAAGCTTCTCCAATATCGCGAGAACCACTTTTAATCAAATTCTGAATATGTATGTAATTTTTTCCGTGAGCGCGTGAATTTCCTTCGAGGAAAGAAAGTAGCATGTTCGGTCGAATATTTTACCGCGAATCGCTGGGATGACAGAAAAGACTGCTGCCGGAGCCGTCTGCTCGTCAAATCTCGCTTGAGCCTTTCGCCGTTACATCCATTCGCCTCCGCAGCGCCGAGCCGTCCCCGAAAACGTCATATTTATTGTCAAGTTGCGTTCTAGATTGGCGAAAACGCGCCACTGTTTTCGCGTTACCGTTCACGCGGGCAGATTCGCGAAACGGCCACTGCCGACACAGTGTTCGGCGAGTTCTCGGCCGGCGTTGAATGCTAGCACCGAAATCGAGTTTCGATTTATCGATGCGCACCGGACCTCGTTTTTCCCGGTGACTGTTCCACACACACGCGCTCGCATTCCACCCCGTTCTTTTTTCTCGCGAAACTTTTTCCCCGGTAGCACAAGTTCCGCGAACGATTTGTCTTCCCGAGGATTTACGACGCGAGATCGGCGGCCGATGGAGTTTTCGTGTTTCCCCCGCCGATTGGCCCGGTGTTAATTCCTGTTTAACCTTTCCGGATTTGCCCGTCAGACTCGAATCATTTAATCATTTCTCAACCTCGTATTTCGTACATTCCATTTTCACGAAGAGATAAATGAACGTTCCTTCGAATGACTTTGTGAAATCTTGCGTTATTCTTGTTTATTTATTTGGTAGCTGCGAAATTTATCGGAGTTACGAAATTCACTTAAATAGTAACACTTTGCAGTCGCAGCGATGTTAACTCGAAAATTAAACATTACTTTCGACCTAGAATAATTCCATTGGATATGAAATTGATTTAATACCTCGTACAATACTTAAATAGCAAAAACTAAAAGCTACTGTTATATTATTTTCAATCTATTAAACATGTAGGTAATTGAGAATCGCTGAGAATCGCTGTTAAAGATCTTGTATGAACGTGTGTAAATATGAATGCGTGTGAATATGCGTCGAATATCCACTGTCTTTAAATAGTTTTCGGATGTTACAGTTTTCCAATGTTTTATATCAGTTATTCTCTAACCACGAACGCGAATTGACGTGTATCATATATTATTAAACGGTTTTCCTACAAACATATTAAGAAAAAATTTAATTTTTATTGCAGCCCGGTTTGTTGCAATTCAGATGAAACTTTTTGATTTTGCATAAAGATCCGCAATCTATTAGATACCAACATATTTAATAAGGTAAACAATATTGTGAATAATTGTACAGCAATTTTTAGTGGTGACCGAGTCACCACTCGAGTGTTAATTGTTAATTATATGTAGTTTTATTTTAGCGATTCAGCGCGGTACTCGACGAAATATGTCTGCGAGAACGGAGAGTACCACCGGGCCGACATAAAATGAACCGATAAATTCCACATATCGGTCAATAAATCGTACGTTTTAGCGGCGACCTACGACAAAAATGTACATTCCTCAACGTCGCCGGTTGATATAGCGAAGTTAGCTGCCTCGTCAGTCATCCCTGGAATTGAATTCTCGTACTTTCGTGTACGCTTTTTTCTTCCGTCGAAAGCGTTCCTCGTTTCCGAGGAGAGCTTTTTCAACTGGACAGCTTTGTCTACGTTTCTGTTTTCGCCATGGGGGACACTAAATTTCGGTTATTTGTACCGTGGAACTCGAATTTCCCCAACGAAATCGTTCGGTGAATAGGGCTGTCATAACAAATAATATTTCTTGTCCGTCAAATAAAATAGACACAGAATTCTTTTATTGGATTCACGCCATTCTAAAGAAATAATTGTATCTTATAGATTCATTATGATTTTCTATGCTGATTTAACTGCAACTATATGCAAATTGTTTTATATCATTAGAACACTTCAAGAATAAAGATATTACACAGGGCCGGCTGATGTACAAACAAGTAGAATAGGCTCACCGTGAACAGGCGCGATGAAGAGTTTATCGGAGACTACATTATCGAAGACTAGAATAGACCCATCGCAACCAGACAGGTAGGATACATCCATCATGATCAGACAAGTAGATTATATTCGTCATGACCAAGTAAAATACGTCAACATTTTCTACAAGATGTATAAACCTGTGTGAATGACCAAACAAGTAGAAACTGGCGGTATTGGCCAGAAAAGAAGAATGCGATGGTCATTGTTCCTTAAGTAGAATAGGTCGGTCAATATCAGACAATTATAACGTAACCAGTAATCTGAAAATTTCTTGTACAAATAAACGATTTTAACTGTACGGAATATATTTTACCACTATACAGGGTGAACCAGATAAAAAGTAACGGTCAACATTTTCTACAAGATGTGTAAACCTGTGTGAATGACCAAACAAGTAGAAAATGGCGGTATTGGCCAGAAAAGAAGAATGCGATGGTCATTGTTCCTTAAGTAGAATAGGTCGGTCAATATCAGACAAGTATAACGTAACCAGTAATCTGAAAATTTCTTGTACAAATAAACGATTTTAACTGTACGGAATATATTTTACCACTATACAGGGTGAACCAGATAAAAAGTAACGGTCAACATTTTCTACAACATGTGTAAACCTATGTGAATGACCAAACAAGTAGAAAATGGCGGTATTGGCCAGAAAAGAAGAATGCGATGGTCATTGTTCCTTAAGTAGAATAGGACGGTCAATATCAGACAAGCACAACGTAAGCAGTAATCTGAAAATTTCTTGTACAAATAAACGATTTTAACTGTACGGAATATATTTTACCACTATACAGGGTGAACCAGATAAAAAGAAACGGTCTATCAGTTTGAAGGATTACCAAAAACATTTCACGAATTTCAGGCCATTTTATCAGTTTTAATAACCAGAACGAAATAAAGTACATTGGAATTGATGTATCCGATCCGTCAATATAAAGCGTAATCAAAGTTATTTTCTGTTGGCTGGCCAAATAATAATACCACGTCGATCAGCCGTCTTCTGCGACCAGCGAATACGTTTCGTTTCCGATCCGATAAAACTCTCTCTCCCTCTCTCTCCGCGTTTCGAAATTAATTACCAGCCTCTCTAATAAGAGATTAATAAATCGGGTAGTGTCCCGTGCGCACGGGATACCGATGGGAAAATATTACGGTCCGTTTTATCGAATCGCCGGGAAAAGCTGGATCGATTATAACCGATTTCACCCGGCAAACGAAACCCGCTTTCACCGGGTTCCGGGACGTTATCATTTAAGACGACCGTTTTCGTTGTCGCTCACCCGGCTACCGGCATTTGACTTCCAAATTGCTATTCAAACGAAAGATCCCGCTGCTTACCAGCTCCTGCCGTCGTTACCTCCCTCTTCCTCCCCCGGCCATTATTTCCTAGCCAAAGGAAATTCTCTTTACACCGGTTTTTTTTCGCCATCGTTCCCGACGCGTAAATATTTCACCGTTCGAAAATTTCTCTTGGCTCTTGTTACCCGGAAAAAATTACCAGAGAAATTGCCTGCGAAGAGGCTCCCGACCGTATAAACTTTGTCAACGCGAAGCTCCCGCTTCAAAAATTAAACGAGCGAGATTAAGCAGAGACCGGTTTATCCGTGTTCCCACGCGGACGTCTTGTTCTGCAAATTGCAAAGCACATTTATTTCTCGGGCAAGCACAATTGTTTTGTTGCCGCCTAGGACAATTCCATAATGTTTTTTTACGTCCGTGCCGCTTCAATGGAAATTATGCAATTTGTGACAGAAATGTGCGGGATGTAATTTGAAACAGCGAAAACACGAAACATTTTTAAAGCGAACGAAATATTTAGAACGAAATTTTTATACGGTTCCTGTGTATTGCGAACTGACGATGAATTTATTTGATTTCGGTTCATTCAATAAATTCGTCGTGCGACGAAGCAATTTCTGACAATTTCGAAAAAGTTACGACAATGAATTACGAACTAGATTATTCATTCGTTGCACGATGTAGAATTAAATTACGATCCCTTGTGGACTGTTTCCAGTGAATTAATTGAATGATATAAAAAAAAATGTTACCGGGGTGAAACCCTTTGAAGTTTGAATTCGCATTTTCTAACGAGCGGCGTAACATTTATTAGGCCACCGTTAATCGTGGAATCTACTACTTTTACGGTGACGCCAGTGAAATAGTATCGCCACTAACCAGACGAGCAGGCCAGGGTTGATTACAGATCGTTTGATGGCGACCTATCATTGATTCCGTTTCTCGTTCCGTGCATCATCGCGTGCGTAACGCGTGCAGCCGAGACCAAAGCGGATCCAAGGCATTACGGAGGCTTCGCGAGATGAGACGTAGAGGCACGAATAATGGCGAACTTTCCCGGATTGCGCGCTACGAAATTGAACTGAAATTCGATCAGGCTTTGTCTACCCGCTATTTAACTGCACTCGAAAGCATTCTGATCCGACCGATCGGAGAACCTTCCGTTTTCGGCAACGCGATATTTAACGAACCAGCAAATGCTTAATGAAACGGCATCGATAGAATAGTGAAATTCGCGACTCGTGCGGCGCAGAATCTATTTTTAAATAGAATTCAATTGTGACATATTTCTCATGAATATTTATTCACGAGCGCGCACACGTTTTTTCGCCTCGTGCCATTTTCAGCGGTTCTCTGGTACAGAATGTACACTCGTGTCGCATTTAAGGGGTTTGTACACTTGTAAATGTCGAAAAATCCTTTTTTCTGAAAGCACAAGAATATTCTGGGAAAATTTTTTATTCGATCCGAATTTCTTTCTTCGATGTATACCTATATCTACCTATTTATACCTACTTGAAACTTTGTCCCGTTTGAGGTTTATGTTGTTTTTATTTTCTTTGTTAGTTGATTATTTTTTCTAATTGCAGGACGTTGTAAAATTTCAAAGTTCATTATTTCAAACTTTGTTTTCACAAGTTCTAATTCGTACAAGAGTCCATGGTTGAATTCAATTTAAAATGAAAAAATTTTTTAAAAAATTTTTAAAAAGTAAAATTTCAAACTTTGATAATTATTCCTTTGGGTGTTTGTTACGGTGGACCTATGTACCAAATTTCAAGCTTGTAGGTCAATGGGAAGTACCCAAAAGGTTTTGATGATCTAATGTTGGAAGATTAATGTTTTGCCAATATTGAAACATGATAGCACTTAACAAGTGTACGAAATTACATCTCTCCATCTGCCTCCAGTTCCGAGTTACAAGCCTCTAAAAAACGGCCAAGTTGTTTCGTGTAAAAGGAGGTAGTGCGAGAACTTGGCTGGTGCACCACCGTGCACCTAGATTCTTTATACCTTCGTTATAAATATACCTCCGTTATAAAAAAAATAGCCCATAGGAATAAATATATGATTTTGTTTTAATTGTAAAAATACCGATTATTTAAGTATTACAAGTGTATAAAGTGTCTTGGGATTATGTGTATTAAAGAGCTGTTAGGATTCGTGAGAAGAGTCCGCTGCGTGGCGAATGAAATATGGCAGTCTGGAGAAGTTGAACGTTTCCAACTGCTCGGTAATGCGGGCTCCAGTGTCCTTTGGCACGTAGCCAATCACCAATTGCAGGTAGTTAAGAAGTTTCGAATTGAATCGTCGAAACTCCGGCGAGCGTGGCCGGACAGTCGATACTTCGCGCAGCGATCGGATAAACAGTAAATTAAATAATTTTGTTGGTCAGCCGTCACTTTATCCTATACAGTTTTCGATCGACAGGATAATTGGAATATTTATACAGACGTCGAGCTTCATAAACTGAAAAAAAAAGTTTCCTCCCTCCGAGAACCAAGGGCAGGAAAAGCTTTAAACGATTTCCTTGGACAAAGTTCTCAAATGAAGTTTTTAAATTATCAAGTTTCCGTCGATCTCGCCAGCCTTTAATACCCGTGACAGGCACTGGGCTTAATTCCGAAATAATGAAATTAATTTTGTGGCTGGACAGCCAAATGCGGGGTGTCCCATTTTCGATAGCGACCCCATTGTCATCCTGGCCTCGGAACTATGCTAATAACCGCACCCTGGTTTATGCAGATCCATCGTTTTGTGGCTGAATGAAATGTAAATGAAAGGAAACATAATTATAGTATTTCATTGTCCTCGCAGTAAACTGTGACAGTAAAATTAAACGTGATACTCTTTAAAATGTTGTGTTACCAATTACTAATTGTTTGGGTTATTGAATCATTTCGTTCCACTTTGGTTATTAGCTTCTTCTCGTCTGGCCAGTGGCACTTTCATACTACTTTGTCTGCGAAATGTCAGATTTTTACTACTTTGACACGCTTCGCTTTTCTATTCAGAAAGTTAATTATTAATAGACTCCGGATTTTATGCATTTATGGCAAAAAGTTAAGAGTATTAATAGAGAAAAATATAATATTTAGCTCCTGTATCTTACAATTGATGGCGGAAACTTTTCATTTTGCATAAAGATCCGGAGTCTAGTTATTGAAACAAGTAATAAATTAGCTCGGTGTAGTCCACAGTTAACAGTAATTAATTGTATAGCCGAGTAATATTCGAATTTTCTGTCAACGCTGTTACACACAGTTCAGAACTGAATTCGTGTATACAAGTTAAACTATCCACCCACGTACAGCTACTCTTGATTAAAGAAGTTTCTGTGGCAGTAACTAAACGTTTCACCATTTTGCCAAGCTGAACATATACCTGTTCACACAAGGTTCGAACACTCAAGCTGAGAGAAGAAATTAATTGAAGCTTCCACTTCGATATTACGGGACAATTTCGAGTAGATGCTCCGAAATTGATCGTAATAGTCTCCTTTGATCGTGCTAAGCGTTCGTGGCCGAGCTTAGCGGAACGTCGCTAAGCCACACTAAATTTCTATCAAATAGCAGGGCTAGCATTAATCACAAGGACTGCGAAGACCGAATCCCTGTGATTTAAGCGGTCCATCTGTACGACGATTCTGTTCCCTTCGTGTAACCCGGCTTCCGATTAATACCTGTGTTACGCTGTTCAGGTTTAATAACGGTGGCAGACACCCTCTGAACCTTGTACAATTTGTTCCGTGTTTCCTCATTCCGTTTTAATCCGAATCCTGTTCTGTAATTGTCGTTAGCCCTCAGAAAATGAATGCTTTCGATGATCGTACAAATGGTGGCATTTAAATTCATTTAGGCAAGTTGCTTTTAGCATTAATTTCGATCTACATATACATTTATTTCTTGTCTGAATCGTTTTACTAAGCTGGAAATAATACTATGTTTTTAATTGATTCGTTTAATATGTCTTCTGGTTTGAATTTGGTCTACTCATTTTGTAAATAAATGCATAAAATACGTAGC
This sequence comes from Lasioglossum lativentre, assembly GCA_916610255.1. Classification (NCBI taxonomy): domain Eukaryota; kingdom Metazoa; phylum Arthropoda; class Insecta; order Hymenoptera; family Halictidae; genus Lasioglossum; species Lasioglossum lativentre. The sequence goes on along the minus strand of OU744363.1, from coordinate 9,398,828 downwards.
TACATATACATTTATTTCTTGTCTCAATCGTTTTACTAAGCTGGAAATAATACTATGTTTTTAATTGATTCGTTTAATATGTCTTCTGGTTTGAATTTGGTCTCCTCATTTTTTAAATAAATGCATAAAATACGTAGCCTACTGACCAGATAAGTAGAACATGCTAGGATTGGTCAGACAAGCGTGCCATCCTTGGAGAACAGTAGTACAACTCAATCACTGCCCATACGGAGTAGTATGAACCGCTTCCTAGTAACACTAGTAGAATAGTCCTCTCTGTGGTCAGACCAATGCAACGTTTATAACAAACTGCACTACTACTTCGTTAACAATATATTGTCTGTTACCTCTGTCCATGTATACTTTAGAGATTTTTGTGCTCGAATGGTAAGCGTACCAGTAATTTCATGTGCGTAATTTGCATTAATTATCTTAATTGAGTCGCTACGGGTGACAGTTTGCTACGGCGCGCCGGTAATCGAGACGAAAGCTAATGCAGCGGAATGTTCGAGCCAGCAAGTTGCTTAATGTTAGCAACAACTTACTAACGACTCCCCTGTTGCAGTTTGACTTAATCGCTGGTTAGACTGATCGACCCGCGCTTCTAGGGGTCCGAGGCAACTGCGTTTCGACCGAGTGCACGTTAATTAATTCACCCTCGAAATAAAGGGCGAGTTCACACGCTCGAAATTATTTAACAATTTTCCCAAGCGAAAATGCTCTTCGCCGCCGATGGCCGATTCTACGACAACGTTCGGTGAACTGTGTAACTGGATTAACCGATATGGAGCTTCGGTTTCATGCTATTTTACAATTTTACACGAATTTTCTAGTCTATTGTCCTCTCTCCCTTTATCTTAACACTTAAGTTAGTTAAGTTCCGCAATTTTATAATAAATAATAATTTCAGAAGAAACTGTCACGCTATACAGGATGGTCCACCTAAATGTCTGTATTATTTGAGACGACATGTTATTTTTTTCTCAAGATAATTCTTTCCGGAATGTTCACTTTATTTTTCAAATATCAAGGACACTTGAAGGTCATGTTATTATAAATATCTGAATGTATTTTTCGCTCAACTACACGTTCCGATAAAAAGAGAAAACGCAGTTATGAAAAAAATTACCTTGGGGGAAAAAATGTTCTTGCCAGATATTGGTCCAGTAACACCATATGCACATTACGTAAGAAATAGTTTTTGCATCGCAATCGCCCCTAAGAGATATTTAGGTGGCTACACTTAAATGAACCAACCCGTATAAATTCCTCGTGAAATTCTAAATTTTGGTCGCGACGCATCCGTGACGTCGACAGGGAATGTGTTAAGTGGTTCGATATTGGCAACTTCACGGCCACGGAACACGGCGGAGACACTTGCAACGAAGTATGTATATAGAAGTTCCCGAATGAAATTGATGGGGGGCGTTCACGCGTGGCGTGATCTACTTGCGGATCAATTTTCTCCGGGGACCGGGTGTCGATCGCAATTTAATATGATCGCGGATGTATCGAGCGGGAAGCGGCGCGTCGCGTCGTGTCGCGCCGTGCCGTGCCGGTGGTAGGATTAGCGTTACTCTCGGAAATGACTGGCGCACACCTGCGTCCATCCGCGAGTAGGCTCCGGTGAGCTTCAATCTCGGCAAGTAACACCGAGTCGACGCGCAGTGTTCGAGGGATCCAGGTTTGCGATCCACCGGAGGCGGCCGCGTATCCGATGAAGCGTGAGTGACTCAGCGACCGCACGTATTATCTCCATTATCTCGATTGGTGTCCGATCGGCCGATCAACGCCGGAGCGCACATAATAATACGGGCTGTGTTATTGGTACACAATGCCATGCCGCCCCCGCTATATGTACATAATGCGGCCTGTACATTAGCGGCGGCGCGGCGTACGCCTCTGAATTTACCGGCATTCGTGCTCCCATTAATTGCACGGCTTCTTTGCCCTACGCCCACCGCCGCACAATGGAACTTCCGAAACGAAATTTTTTTCCCGCTCTGCAATTTTCCGCTTCGAGTGCTCCGATCGAAACTGTCGCTCGGCCGTTCTGTTCTCGAACTTTATTTTTATGGAACATTGTTACAGAGAATCGTGAACATCTGGATCCGACAAAATTACCGGGTATTTGTAGAGTTTTTTTCAAAACGCAACAGATTTTTTGTAATTTTTCTTTAATGGATGAAAATGACACGTTATTTTTCACGTATGGTTATCGAGATTGTAAAGATGCATCCAAGAGGAATTATTCATTGGCTGAACGTTTGGAAAGGCAGTTTCTCGTTATTTTTATAAAGTATAAATTCTAGTATATTCCATCATATTCTACCATATTCCATCATATTCTAGTATATTCTAGCATATTCTAGTATATTCTAGCATATTCTAGTATATTCTAGTTTATACTAGTATAAAAATTTTTCTTGTAAAGCTACAAAGATTTTTAATTGTCGGACATGTTAACGATTGTGTTATACGAATTTCCTTAAAAAATATTTCAGTGGAACAACATAGTGGTTCGTAAAAGAAAATGTTACGCTTTCACCCATTTTTTTATCACCGCAAGATGAAGACTCAAAAATGTGAAAGCTCTTTCACGACAGATGCGTAGTTCCACGTAGAAATCTGCACGCAAAATTCGAAGTTAACTAGTCAAATGTTAACGCGAGTTCACCGAGCAACCACAGAAAGAACAGTATAGAGAATATGTCAGCTAATTTCAATTCTTCCAGGAAAATATGTAAACTAGGTATTCGTATTAATGCGAATGAAATGAAAATAAAATTCCGAATAAAATGTAGCTCGTATTAAATCGAACCATCTCTCGACGAAATTCTACAGGATCTCTAAGCGGATAAACCCAGTGGTTGGAGTAAGTAGATTTAGCCAGTCACGCGCGAACACGATGGTCGGGTGGTACAGAAGGATCCGCTGGAGGACCCAGGAAGAAATTCTACTAGATTACAATTCTTTCCCTTTGCGTTACGAGGCACGAAACGTTCCCCGAAAAACCTAATGCTAGGCTGGAAGTACAGAGATTTTCCACGTGGAAACGTGCTGTAGGAAAAACAGGAACGTCGTAACATCCAGTGGAGTATTCGTGACTCTCTCTCTCTCTTTCTCGCTTTCTGTCTGTCTCTCTTATTCTCTCTTTCCGAGCAAGCATTGCGGTATTCACCGGGGAAACATCTCGGTGGGGGAGACTCACCCCAAAACCATTTAGGGGATACTAGGTCAACCACGTGCATCGCGTTAAGAGGCCAGCTTGCGAAAGAGGCGAACGAGAAGCTCGATTTTAAAGGAGTCGCGATCAATAACGTAATCTAGTAGCTCTCTCAAACTGTATTATTACGATATCTATCCATGATGTATTTGATCTATCTGATCCAAAACTTAGATGCATCACTATAAATCTTCAGTCTATGAAGTTAAGTATATTTTTAACTTCGATTCTTATGAGATTACTCTAGTTATTCAATATTTGCCTGACATGCATTAAAAAAAATTAATATCATTAGAACACTTCAAGAATAAAGATATTACACAGGGCCGGCTGATGTACAAACAAGTAGAATAGGCTCACCATGAACAGGCGCGATGAAGAGTAATCTAGTAGCTCTCTCAAACTGTATTATTACGATATCTCTCCATGATGTATTCGATCATGATCTATCTGATCCAAAACTTAGATGCACCACTATAAATCTTCAGTCTATGAAGTCTTAACTTCGATTCTTATGAGATTACACTAGTTATTCAATATTTGCTGACATACATTTAAAAAAATTAATATCAGCAATATCTCTTAAACAAAACGTGTCCATATGAATTATCAATAAAACGTTTAAACCTTTATCTGAAACATGCTCTAAAATGAACGATAAACAGCTGAGACCATGAAAAACATACTCTGCAGTAAATTTGTCCGTTCTAGCAAATTTTTTTCATAAACAATCTCGTAAAAGAACGCTCCTCAAATATTCAAAGAGTAAAAAGCGAAAACTATCGTAAAAGCGATCGCTGTCATGAAGCACGCGGCTTTGAAAAAGCGGGGGATTAGGAAAATTTAGTTCTCCCAGTTTGGTTCGCCACTTTCTGTAACGAGCCGCAGCTTTTCCGAGCTTTCGAAAGCGATGATTACGTTCGCGCATCGACGCGTAATCGGAGTTTCATAAAACGCAATTGCATCCGGGTCACGTGTGTGCCAGGCATCACGGTTGCGTACACAGTGCAGCAGCATCCGCCGCCACCCATCTCGTGTGTATGCGTTTTGTACACGGGTGCAACACGTGGCCACTGGATCGTCCACCGAAAACCCGAACGAACGATCGGAACGGAATAGAACGGAACGCTCGCTAAATCCGGCGCGATTCCTTGCGTCGGCGGCGTGTTACAACGGGCGAGTTTGTTTTATTAAAACACACCGATCATGGGATAAAAATGTTGCAACGGCTACGTTCCAAGCGGCAAGTAAAAACAACGAGCGGCGCAGAAATAATGGCGGAGAGGTACGTTTCTCGATGTTTGCAAGTAGCGAAATGCTCGTCTCGCGTGTCAACAAACAAAAATAATGAAATGATCGACACAGAGAATCCGATAGATTGCACGAAGGTGTTCGACAGGTTTCGTAAAAATAATTACCGCGAGGTGCATACGAACGTACGTCACTGTACGCTGTTCCATTCTCTCTGTGGAAAACCAGAAATTGCATAAACGTCTGCAGTAATCAACGTTACAATCATTATTTCCCAGTTCGATGATCGAACACGCCATAAAGAGTTATTGGAAAGAGACTCTCCGTTGAGTATACATTGTTAATAACTCGTTTTATTGTACACTAGTTTCCTATTAGGTACTGTTTCACGATGGATATGGAATAGAGGTAAATTATCGTTATTGTAACAGGACAGTAATGCAATGCATTAAATTAATACAGGTCTTGCAGATCGCTATCTGCGTTAGTGAACTGCATCGTAATAATTCGATGGAACAGGGTAACGAAACACAAGTTTGTATCAATGCACCCGATAGAACGGGATAATAGTTGCAATTAGATTAATTATTCCATCTCGCTCATTATTCATTGTGTATCGATCAACGTGCAAGTTCGATATTACGTGCGAATACTAGTCTGGACTTAACAGAATTTTCATATTATTTCAAAATTCTTTTAACACTTTTAGTGCCGAGCGAAAAACGAGTGCTTGTGCGAAGATAACCGGACGAATTTAACGAATTTGATAAGGTTTGCGAAAAACCTCATAAAAAACAAAATAAGAATGATATTAACAAAATTCAAAAAGGAGCATGTTACGAAATAAGTTTTGCAACGAAATTAGACCATTTATAACATTTTATGAGTAGACACGCAACGATATATCGTCGTTGGCACTTTTCGCAAGTGTTGCAAACGACGATATATCGTCGTTCGGCACTAAAAGGGTTAAACAATGCTTTACTGTCAAAGAAAATTGACAATTGCGTTAACATACGCTCTTTCGGCCAAACAATTCCGTGTAAATCGAGACGAAAAAAAATTCTGGCCGATCGCCGATCGAATCGGCGTGGAATTTGAACCAATTATGCGTTAATTACCGAACGTGCAGCGGCGTGGGTGTCCACGACCGCGCAACATATGCATAATCCGATCAACGGGAACATTACGAATCCCTGGTGCATTCAATCTCGACGTACCGTTTCCATTCCCGTCGGAATCATCGCATTTTCTCGATCGGTTTACGACGTTTCGTGCTACACACGCTTACCATTGTTTCCGCCGACCGCCCCCATTCACCCACTACAAAGACTGATTTATCGTGCGCGAATGTCATTTCGCTGAATAAAGGCTCTCGCGTCTTCTGCAGACACTGCTCGCGACTTTCTGAATGCTCAGCGTAGTGCCACGCTCGTAAAGATAATTAATAGTAACCCCGAAAATCTTCCACATAATTGAAATAGTTTAATCAACGAAACCGAGACTGGAAAGATCAAATTTATCATCCCCTGGATTACTTCAAATCCTATCCAATTTAATATGCTCCAAATAATAAAAATTAATTTATTAGAATTCTTTCTTAACCCTTATTTCGATACACAAAGTATTCCATGACATTTAAACAATATTGCCGTTTTTATTCCGTTAGTACATATTTTATTACTGACTGATTATTAACGACTTTCTGAATGGTCAGCGCTGTGCCACGCTCGTAAAGATAATTAATAGTAACCCCGAAAATTTTCCACATAATTGAAATAGTTTAATCAACGAAACCGAGACTGGAAAGATCAAATTTATCATCCCCTTGGATTCTTCAAATCCTATCCAATTTAATATGCTTCAAATAATAAAAATTAATTTATTAGAATTCTTTCTTAACCCTTATTTCGATACACAAAGTATTCCATGACATTTAAACAATATTGCAGTTTTTATTCTGTTAGTACATATTTTACTACCTCTATATCATGGCAGAATGATTTCTGAATTATTAAGAACCATTGTTCCCGACAAAGAATCTGAAAGAGGTATAAAAGTTTCGACAAATAATTTCGAATTCAGTCGATGTCGCGTTATTATACCGATTCTATTGGAGTTCGTTTCGAGGTGCTTGTTTCTGCTGATTATTCGCAATCGCGATTGCATTGTTTCGCGAAGAAGCTAATTTTTCTTTGTCCGCAGAAATTCTGTCGGAACTGCGCGCGGGAAAATGCTAAGTTCGGAATTTATTAGATACCGGGTAAATTTTCCCGCTATCTCGGCTACTATAATTTTTATCATAACGGTAAAATCTTTTTGCATAATGTAAAATATCTGCTTTATTCTCTTTACAGTGCTTACAGAAACATAATTCTATTTACATATACAGGATGTTCAACTACAGGTGGGAGAAAATTTAAGGGGTGGTTCTTCATGACAATATAAGACGATAATGAAGAATAATGAAATTGCGATATCGGTTTCGTTATGTAGTTATTAATCCTTAACACTCGAGTGGCAACTCTGAGGCGGCACTAAAAATTGCTGTACCATTATTGAAAATATTGTTTACATTATTAAATATATTGGTATCTAATCAATTACTACACATGTAAGTATTCTATGAGGTATGAGATTAAATTTCATATCTACCAAATTTAAAAAATCAGAGAGAATGGAAATATTCTAGGTCGGAAGAAACGTTTATCTTTCGAATTAAAATAGCCCCGAGTGCAAAGGTTTAACAATTTAAAATTCGTCTAAAATGCGGCAACCAATAACTAAATAACGAAGCCGAAATCGCAATTTTTTTATTCTTCATTTTCGACTTATATTGTCACGGAGAACCACCCCTTAAATTTTCTCCCACCTGTAGTCGAACACCCTGTATAGCAAAAAGAAAATAAGTAAATTGTTTTTTCATTCAATTAAATTGGAAGTAAACGATTACTGGGTTCATCGAGGTATATCAATTTTTGGAACATTGCTCGAACGATCCAGAAATGAAATCGTAATGCTATCGATCGAAAAGCACCTATTACGGTGTGCTACAGTATATATTCGGCATCAATCTCTGTCAATTATCGTAGTTCAACACAACTGGTCATAATTGAATGTAACTACAATTGGACCTCGATTAACTAGCTTAATGAGGAATGACGCATATCGTTCGGAGCAGAATCAATCGAAGCATCATTCGGAATGATTAAAATTTTGATGATCTGTGAAACAAACGTTTCGAATATCCTATATTTCTTACTTTTCCCATTAATCGCGATGCTAAAAACACTGCGGCAGAGGAAACTGTTAATTGAGAACACTTTGAATGTTTTTGATTTTAAATATCGCAATAAAACCCCCGATAAATAAAACGTATTTCAGTTTATCTCATATCCGAAATGAAATTCTTTCGCCAGAGTTCAAACAGAAAACAAAATAATACTATTATACTCTCAAGCGTATTCATTTTTTAGGTGTCTATTTGCATAGCTAAACGTATTGTTCTCGCAAATTCTCGCATAATAATTGTTCTTCGTTATCGTATAAATTTTTTAATGAATGCGATTCAGTGAATATATGTGAGATTGGCATCAAACACGTGTCGATAATTTATTCTACATTTTATCGAGCCTTAATTTCCATGCGAACCATCAAATATGCATGTCCTCTGTGCTGTAACTGAATCCACATTTTTCTGTACCATCGTGCGTAATTAACATTGGATTGATTAAACGACACCCTATCCTGTCGGTCTGTCTACTTCACTTAACAATTGAATAATTTCTGGAAAAACATTTCGTTGAAATTATGCATTGCAAGCGTGTATAAAACGAAGAGAACAATTTCAATTTAATTGGCCGATATGTCGCGCGAAATAATAAAATTGCGGATGTCATATTACAATGAACATTAACGTCGTTCTGACGGGTCGATCGAAATGGCGCACGGTCCATATTTGTATACGATTTAATTGGCCCATTGAAACACAGAAAACGTTTGCAATCGGAGTCAGAACAAACAGAGAAACCCGTTGCTGAATTTAGAAAAGAAAGTTTTCGGTTTAATATGTATTTTCTATTTACCCAAAAATTTTGTAGAAAAATCGTAATTTAAATAAATCAACAGGTTCATTGTCGGCACCACCAAAATCTGATACCGACCAAAATCTGCCTAACCGACAAATCTATCTAACTGTTCAAGCAATTAATTTTTAAATGATTAGATTTTTGAAAATACACGGTGGTCCACCCAACGTGTGCACCGTTATAACTACCAAAATATTCGAATTGCACGAAAGAATTTTATATACAAATTACATGGTTTAAAAGGGTACACTATGTAGTGTGTTAATTTTCTTTATAGGTGGAGGCGTCAAGGAGATATGAAGGTCAACTCAGTTTTTTTTTAAATAGAATACTATATTTTTTATACCAAAATACGATAGAGTATCGAATTGTAAGTAAAAAAGTATTGACCGTTATCAGTCCTAAACCTAATAGCTAACGAGTAATTTCACTTTATCACTTGAAAATTTTCTTCACTTAATATCGAGTAAATAACATCGCAGGCTACTTATGCGATGTTTACGTGACAGTGTTTACTAACATGAGTGACCCAGTGGCTTAACGCAACTGATGTAAGTGTTCAAAGTGATATCCACTTGCATTAATGTTATTTCGTTCGTGTAAATCGAACGCACGAACTGACCGGATCTCGGACAGCATGGTCGGCACGCTGACACTGTCCGACTGTCAAAGTCAAGGTCAACCCGACGAAACGCAACGACGCATTTCCACTAAACCAGGCTGATCGGCAATTCAAATTTGTAAGTCGCGTGAACGGATCGGGCAACGCGATTCGCTGTTATCACATGTGTAAACAGGCCTCGCGCCGATGCGGACGTGTCCCTTTATTGTCCGATGAACAACGAGCCTGGCCGCGAAGCGACGATCACTATGCCGCCCTCTCCCCGAAAGTTCGATATTCATGGAAAACCGGTGTACGCGACGCTGCTGCTGTGGCGTACGTAACGATATCAGCGTCCCGTTTAAGCGACGGAACGGAGGTTAATTATTTGTAATTCACCTGTATCGGTGCACGTGGCCGATACCGCAAAAATAGAGACCTAATTTTCTGTCGGATCTAATTACCGGGAATGCCACGCATCCCGCAAAATAAGAGACTATTAAACGAAATTGTTTGCCCGATAACGGTGGCCGTGTATGTGTGTGTGGGTATGTCGGTGAGCGTTTTAAAATTCCGCATACTTTCGAATCGACTAACCTAATTTTATAGACAACCGCGACAACATTACTGAATTTCGCAAAATTTCAATGTTTTCGTCGCATTGGTTCGATCAATTATTACTAAACACAAATTTGCAAATTAGCACAATATCGTTTCTCAACGTTTCGATCATCATTTAGATAATTTTCAAGAGAATTACTAAACCATTGCGTCTGTAAAATAACAATGAATAATACAATATATACATTGTGAAAACAACATTGGAAAAATAACCAAAAAAGATAATTAAAGAAAACCTTACTCACTTGCTTAGTGTCGCAGGGTAATTTTTACTTAAAATTTAAAAACATTTTAATGACCACCATGTTGCTACTCGGACAGTACACATGGGAGTGAGAAAAAGTGGAGACATTTGGAAATATATGTAACGGATTGTCGATCGATCTATTGGCCGAATCGAAATTTGGCGGTAAATTCAAACAGATATCCTACTACAGAATTGTAACCTTACTTTGTCTGCCGGTATACCAACAAATAATGTGGTATTTTTTAAAATTGACATTCAAATTAGTTTGACCACATTGTATACAATTTAATGTATGTGAAAATTAATGCATAAAGTGAAATTAACATAAGGATTTATTTAGAAAAATCATCGTATAACATTACTGGTTCAGTAATGTTGCGTAGTATTCATGTATCTTAGGGGTTTCATACCTAAGGTTTACGCTACGATGTTTAATCATATGAATTGTTTCTAATAATATCCTTTGGTGCAAATGTTATTCCCGATCAACAACTTTAGCATTATCAAAATCAAACGGGTGGTCAAATTCTAATGAATGTTTCGTCAGGGCAGTGTGTTGAGTAGGCGATTTGAAAATGTTATGTTTGTGTTCTTTTATTCTTGTTTCCAAATGTCTGGACGTTTGTCCAATATGTAACCAAGTATATAATTGAAAATGATCTAAATGAAGATCGAAACGTTGAGAAACGATATTGTGTTAATTTGCAAATAGTGTTTAGTAATAATTGATCGAACCAATGCGCCGAAAACATTTAAATTTTGCTTTAGCAACTTGCGATCGACATTGTTTTAACATTACTGAATTTCTCAAGCTTCGATGTTCCCGATTTAACTCCCATTAGAGTTCCCAGCGAAAATAATTCAGCATTACTTCTTTCATTCTATTAATGAAATAGACTGTATTGCATTAATAATCCAATTCTAGAAATGGATTAAAGCGGATGGATCGAAGAGTTTTAGTTTCCCTTTTCAATATAACGTGTGTATTTTTATGCGCCAGGGAACAACGATATCCGAAAGGACAAAGAGCAGAATCAATTCCTCTCCAAGTAGAATAGGAGCGTCGACGTCAGACCATGAAAGAGTCCTAATAAATTTGGGACGAAGGTACGAGAAATATTTTCCTCTAAACTATTGGTTTCCGGGAGTAAAAGGCGAAGAACAATCTGAAAAGTAGATCGTCCTTCGATCAAGCTGCCCGTTCGATCGAGAAAAATCCGTGCTGTTCGCGGAAATTTCTGGCTGCGACGGGTGAATTAAATTTTTCTTTGCATACCGCGGGCAAAAATCTCAAGTATGCCGATTGATATCCAATCTTTTTTACAAATACCACCACCCTCCTGGTCGATCTTATCGAATCGCTTACAACATCGGATCAATATTTTTATTCCATCGCCCATTCGCGATAATACCCTGATTCCTTATTGTTCCCCTTATTTCCACGCGTTGAGCTCTTTGTGTGCACCTCGTGCTAGGACACCTGACTGAATAGTGCAAGAGATAAATATTTCATTGACGAGACAATATCCATAAAGTCTTCGGACCGGTCCAATTCCAAACATAGCAAACTCAATTTAGATTTTCACATTCTCTATTTTTCTCTCTCGTTTCTACATTCTCTATTTTACTCTTTCACAACTCCTCTCTTTTCTACCTCCCACGTATTTCTATCTCGTTATTTCTCTTTCTACGCTCTCTGTTTCTCTCTTTCCACATTCTTCTTTCACCTAAATTCTTCATTCTTCTCTCTCGCTTCATGCCTCTTTTCTCCACTTTCCCAATTTCCACCGCCTTCTCCTTTTCTACCTCCCACGTATTTCTATCTCGTTATTTCTCTTTCTGCGCTCTCTCTGTTTCTCTCTTTCTACATTTTTCTTCACCTAAATTCTTCATTCTTCTCTCTCGCTTCATGCCTCTTTTCTCCACTTTCCCAATTTCCACCGCCTTCTCCTTTTCTACCTCCCACGTATTTCTATCTCGTTATTTCTCTTTCTACGCTCTCTGTTTCTCTCTTTCTACATTTTTCTTTCACCTAAATTCTTCATTCTTCTCTCTCACTTCATGCCTCTTTTCTCCACTTTCCCAATTTCCACCGCCTTCTCCTTTTCTACCTCCCACGTATTTCTATCTCGTTATTTCTCTTTCTACGCTCTCTCTGTTTCTCTCTTTCGACATTATTCTTTCACCTAAATTCTTCATTCTTCTCTCTCACTTCATGCCTCTTTTCTCCACTTTCCCAATTTCCACCGCCTTCTCCTTTTCTACCTCCCACGTATTTCTATCTCGTTATTTCTCTTTCTACGCTCTCTCTGTTTCTCTCTTTCGACATTATTCTTTCACCTAAATTCTTCATTCTTCTCTCTCACTTCATGCCTCTTTTCTCCACTTTCCAAATTTCCACCGCCTTTTCCTTTTCTACCTCCCACGTATTTCTATCTCGTTATTTCTCATTCTACGTTCTCTGTTTCTCACTTTCTACATTCTTCTTTCACCTAAATTCTTCATTCTTCTCTCTCGCTTCATGCCTCTTTTCTCCACTTTCCCAATTTCCACCGCCTTCTCCTTTTCTACCTCCCACGTATTTCTATCTCGTTATTTCTCTTTCTACGCTCTCTCTGTTTCTCTCTTTCGACATTCTTCTTTCACCTAAATTCTTCATTCTTCTCTCTCAGTTCATGCCTCTTTTCTCCACTTTCCCAATTTTCACCGCCTTTTCTACACATTCTCTATGTTCCTTTTTCTCGTTTTATATAGTTTGTTTGCGATTCTTTGCTCCGACGATTGTTACCGTTCCCTTACAATTCCCCGTGGCCCGGAAGTTTACGAAACAGTACACTCCCGAATACGGAGAGATCATGCTCGGCCCGCCTCGAACGCCATCAATTTCCCCCAGCGTCGAGCCCTTCGAATTTACAATTTGCTCGCGATGACGAACTTCGCGATCGGGTTTCACGCGCGAAATCCACCGTTCCTGCCTCGCAAGCCCCGTCCCGGCCCCGACTTCCGGTCTCTCCTAATTGACTTCCGACACGCGGACACCGTCGCGAACGACGCTGTTTTCCAGCAACGCGAGCTCACCGGCAGCAATCCGGGTTAACGAGCTTATGCGAGACTCGACACTAGATGGTTAACCTGTCCCATGCGATTCGAGAACCACGGCCCGCCGTAATTTAATCGCGGAAATTAAGGGGGATCCGTTTTTAGTGATCGCTGCTGAATTAATGAAAATTAATGAACGCGACTGGCGGCGAGCTCGCAGCGGAATTGATCACCTTTCCGATGGAATTCTCTCCGAAACGAAATATCAAGTACTTTACGTGATATTAGGAAATTTTCCAGTGGTTCCGCTGATTTCGAGTGCACAATGTAAAACGATTTGTGCGATCGTTTGATTGATTGGATTGATCACAAGACTGATTAATGGACTGCGGATCTTTATGCATTTATGGGTTCTGGAAATTAAAAAAAAATGCTAGTATATAAAGTTTCGTAGAATTTGGTACGATTTTAATTTATTTCAGAACTGCAAAGACTATTACCACTGAAAATAATATTTTACATGATTCCGCTTTCTGAAAATTTGCCTAGAAATATTGCATAAATGTCCGCAGTCTATTGATTAAATTCTAAATCGAATAAAATCTCTTAAACTTTGCATATTTCGGGATAAAAATTTTAAAAAGTTGAATTCTAAATCAAACGAAATCCTCATAAAAATCTCTTAAACTTTGCATATTTAGAGATAAAAATGTTAAAAATGTTAAATTCCAAATCGAACGAAATCCTCATAAAAATCTCCTAAACTTTGCATATTTAAAGATAAAAATGTTAAATTCCAAATCGAATGAAATCCTCATAAAAGTCTCTTAAACATTGCATATACTCGGAGAGAAAAATTTCGAAAATTCTACCCACTATAAAATCATGAAATCCGCGACTTAATTGCGAATCCCTGGCGTGCATTTCGCACTAAATTAATCCTACTTGATCACGGCCAGTCAGGTTCAGAGTCGGGACGAAGAAAACCGCGGAGACGGGGCAAAGAAGACCGCGTTTCGCAGATTAATTGTCCGTCTAAAAGTAGTCTAGCGAAGCAGGGGGTGGTCCCCCGTCTTTGTGGCGGATTCAGCGTCCACGTGGCTGTCGCCGGCGAGAACGGGGGGGGGGGGGGGGAAACCGATGGAAGCGGCGGAAACAATGGGACAGCTTCGAAAAAAGCCCGCATGCCGGCCAGTTAACGTCGGTTTCCCCTGTTTCGAATTTATTCTTTTCTCGGCCCCGGCCCCGCTCGGAATTACTCGGTGGCTCACAATGGGCCATCGTTTCGTTTCATACGGTCTGCCCCTGGCGGCGGTGCTTTGAGCCACGAACGTCTATTAAACGGGGAGGTGGATTAAAATTAAAATACCGAAGACCTCGTTGTCTGGGCTCCCGGGGAACTAGGACTCGACCGGGGATTTGTTTTTCCGGGAACCGAGCCGGGTAGGAACTTGTCGATGAAGCCTGTCGAACGATTGTTCCGCGCCAGTTCAACGAAGATAATTTCGAATTAACTTCGACGATGCTCTTTGTCTCGATGCCGCCGTCGCCTTTCGCTCTTCTATTTTACACCGTTTCGTTAAATGGCACGCGTTTACCTTGTTCAAGCTATTTCATTGAACGCGAATTCGCTTTTTTCATTTTTGATAACTAGACTGCCGGAACTTTATTTGTCATCGACTGCAACAAAGTAATAATTCCTTTCATTCTTTAATAATGTTCGTAAGCTGCAACTAATGCATCGATGATCGTAAATTTTTTTTATCTGTCCACTGTTTTAAATTTCAACCGAACGCATACATTCCGCAGTCTATTGATAACCAATAGACGATTTTGTTAGTGATAGAACTTAACTGTTAAAGGCTAAAGAGCGAAGCTATTTTCGATGGTCCAATGTATCAAAAGGTATTGGAGCTTGGCAAAGGGTTTTCGAATCCTGTAGAATCGTTTCAATTGCTGTTACTAGCTTTTCGAGTGACCCAATACGTACTCGAATCTACCAAAAGATTTTCCGATCTGTTAACAAATTTTAAAGGCTTTCAAAAGTTCTTCGCTGCTATCAACAGATTTCCATTCTATTTACCCTTAGCACTCGGATGGCGACTCTGAGGCACCACTGAAAATTGCTATGCCATTCTTAAAAATATTGTTCACATTATTTGTTTTGTTCGTATTTAATAAACTACTTATGCTAAATATGCAAAAAATGAAAAAAATTTTATAGAAATATTCTAGAATGGAACAATCTTTTGTTTTTGAGTTAAAATAGCTCCGAGTGTAAAGGGTTAACTGGACACCAATTTTATAAACAGGTTTTCAAGTCTACGAACAGATTATGAAGACTATCGAAAAGTTGCCAAGGATCTTAAAAATTCTTCGATGTTGCTAATAGGTTTTCAATGGTTTAAAAATTGTTTAGAATTGTTTTACAGAAGCTTTCAAATTTTTCAAAACGATTCTGAAGCCACCGACGTCGGTACGTTTACAAAACACATAATCAAGAAGTTGTGAAAATTGTGAATAACCTGTCACGATAATCGGTAACTCCGGAAGTGATCGAATGATCTGCCAAATGATCGATGATCTGAGAGAGATTATTAGTTCTTCGCTGCTATTAACAGATTTCCATTCTATTAACTGGACACCAATTTTATAAACAGGTTTTCAAGTCTACGAACAGATTATGAAGACTATCGAAAAGTTCCCATGGATCTTAAAAATTCTTCGATGTTGCTAATAGGTTTTCAATGGTTTAAAAATTGTTTAGAATTCTTTTACAGAAGCTTCCAAATTTTTCAAAACGATTCTGAAGCCACCGACATCGGTACGTTAACAAAATAATGAAGAAGCTGTGAAAATTGTGAATAACCTGTCACGATAATACTCCGGACGTGATCGAATGATCTGCCAAATGATCGATGATCTGAGAGATTATTAAAGAGCTCCACGCACATCTTCACGTTGAGAAGCTCCCAAAATCATCAAAGGATTTCCAAGGCACACGCAAAAGTACTTCGGCAACTGCCGAAAAGCTGACGATACTCTTGAAAAGCAGCTTTCGAAGCTGCTAGAGAACGTACAAGCTCTCGGAAAGACTTGCAAAAGATTACCGGAAACGTTCGACGATGCAAAACCTCTTTTCGACGAACTTTCGGAACTTTTGGAACGTGCAACTTTCGACACATTCGTAATATACAGAAACTTCAAGAGCATCCTGAGATTCGACAGACCGTTTTAGTTCAGATCTTTCTTGAAGACGTTCTGATAAATCGTTGATTAGATCCTCGGCGACACGAGTGTTCCAGACTGTTAACTTGCATAGCAGTTCTGCATTAGGCAGCAGCTCTGATTTCATCGACGATTGTCTCCTCTAGCCGGATCGATCTCTTTAAAACATTTATGTCCTTCAGTGGGAATATCGTCGACAAACGGAAAGCTTCTTGCAGCTCGTTAAGCTGACACAGCAGAGAACCTCGTTACGTCTGACCCATATTAAAAGCTTCATGGATACATAGTTCGCGAAATTATTCAAATGTCCACTTGAATTCTGCTCGCGGCGTCGTGGTAATGATTATTTCTAAAGCTTCTGTATCGACGCTAATCGCAAAAGTTGACAAAAGCTCGTAGCGCATAGAGACACGATACTGTACCACAAATGAGAATTAAATACACCATTATTATACGGGGTACTTCACCTAACTTGACCACCTTAAATATATCGCTTATTTTGTATGACAGACAAAATGTCAGAGGGAGAAAATATTCTGTTCGAAGTCGCCAATACGCTGAAAGACCGAATTTTTTTCTCAAGATCATTTTTTTTGAGATTTCAAGGTCACCGTATTTTTTTTGTTAAATGGGACTTCATCTTTTCACTACAACAGTCGTATAGCTTATAAAAAAAACGAATCCAACGAGGTGCAATATATTGACCTTAGCTGAAGACTATCGCTTTACAATCATTATCAGCACAACAAGCTACGGTATCGGTATCAGTGCAATAAGTATATCCATCATGTACACATACACTACGCTTTGATAATAATGCTTGTAAACGTATTTCAACCGATGAAAGGGGAATACGAATGTCTGTTTACAATTACAAGGGACAATTACATAGTACACTGTTTCAATGAAATTGAAATTCCTTCATTTACCGTCCCCGAACGCGTACTGAAGTTACTAACAAACATTTCATAATTTCCTTCCTAAAGGTCACCTGAAGGACTTCATATTTTCACTACAACAGTCGTATAGCTTATAAAAAAAAAACGAATCCAACAAGGTGCAATATGTTGAAGTCCCATTTAAAAAAATACGATGACCTTGAAATCTCGAGAAAAATGATCTTGAGAAAAAAATTCGGTCTATCACCGTATACAGAATATTTTCTCCCTCTGACATTTTTTCTATCATACAAAATAAGCGATATATTTAAGGTGGTGAAGTTAGGTGAAATACCCTGTATTACACAACAGTATTTATTTGGACCGTGTTATTTCGAAATCGTATGAAAAACGAGTTGAATGTATTTAAACTGAAAATCGTATCTCTTTGGAACGGAGAGAAAGGGAAGTAGCTACTATTTTTAATGTTTCCTAATTTTAAGAACGTTCTGCATTACCTTGTCCACAACCGAAGATCTATTAGTCGGTTTTTCTGGTGCGAGGTGGACGAAAACCAAGGTGAAAGCAACTGATACGAGGTGCGAGCAATGCAGTTCCTACCGGCGAATAATAAAGAGCACGCCCGGCTTGTGCGATCCGACCGCGGAACTTTTAAACTCGATCCAGTGCATAGTCGCCGGCTTGGTCAAATATCGGCAAATATTTCAATTAGTTGCCGAGATGCCGATATCCGATATCGGGGCTCGCCAAGCCCCGTTATTGTACGTTCATAAATTTTCCAACGAATCGTATAGTTCGTTGCTAAATTCGCTGGGGCGCTTTTAATTACGCCCCGGACCCTGGATTCGAGGAGACGCTGCCGATTAAAATTGATTAGAACTCGAGATTACATGTGATTTGGTCGGCAGGGATGCTTCGGAAACAGGAAACACAGTTCCCTTTATACGAAAATGGATAAACAAAATATCATAATGCTATACTGCGGATTTTATGCATTTATGACAAAAAAAATGAGTAGTTGAAATAGAAAACTGCGAAAACTTCAATCACGAATTTAAGTATGCTATTACATTATTTTATCGACTTATTCAGATTATTATTGAAAAAAGGATTAATTTCACTTCCCCCCAAATTGAATTCGAGAGTTTTTATTTCGCATAAAGATATCCGCATTCTAATCATAACACTTCGCATATTTCCTATCGGACCAAATACTACTGAGAAATTCGACAAACAGTTTAACGCGAGTCTGACTAATGCTTGATGTTTCCACTTTTGACGAACATTGGCAAAAAGAATTCTTATAATCGTTAAACAAGCAGAGATAATAAACTGATCGGTCTATTGTGTTCAATAAATTACTGCGTGCGAATGTTCATGGTTTAAAAGTTATTCTGTACCTCGAGTTCTATTAGCCACTTTTACGAAAAAGTTAGATGACAAGGTGGTCAAGGGAGTGCTTATCGACATCGTTGGCAAAAGGAATTGTTATCAATATTAACCAGTTCGAAATAATAAATTTATCAGTGAATTGTGTTGAATAAATTAATGCGTGCGAATGTTCATGGCTTGAAAGTTATTCTGTACCTCGAGTTCTATTAGCCACTTTTACTAAAAAATTAGATGACCAGGTGGTCAAGGGAGTGCTTGTCGACATCGTTGGCAAAAGGAATTGTTATAAACATTAAGTAGCCGGAAATAATAAATTTATCAATAATTACTAGCAAGGCGATCGAAATCGATCGACATCGATCGATATTAGATGGAGTGGGGAGAGTGCTTGAACTCAGCGAGCACTCTTAGTCAGACAATCAGTCGGGCCGGGGACTCCGGCGAGTGCGGCCGGACTCCGGGACCAGGAGGACCAGGGACCTACCAGGGACCTACCAGGGACCTACCAGGGACTGACCAAGGACCGACCAGTTATCATCCACCTGTTCCACTTTCGACAATGGTGAGTTTCACCAATTTTTTTTTTTTATTTGTGAAGGTTATGCGCTTTACAGAGCAGGGTGGGCCAAGGGTTCTACAATGCTTTTATTGATTACCCTTGGCCCACCTTCATCAATTTTCTCCGTCAGCATTAAATTCAACGAACACCGTCGATGACTATTTCTCATATCCTAATTGAAATTTCCATCGGAACTTTCAGTCTTCTAAAAATATATATTTCTAATTTAAAATTGGTATTCCTGCGATCGGAGGTCCCTCAGGGGCTCACTCACGGATAGGGAAACCGTGAGTGAGTACGGGGTGTCGCGTCCCCGGGGCAACCCGAAGCGCCTATAGGCCGCACTCGTGTGCGGGGTTAGTTTGGCTCTCGTGAGCTGGCGTTAGGTTGGCTCTCGAGAGCTGGTCGTACTCGTGTACGGGGTTTATAGTTGCTTCTGATCGAATCTTCATTATCGTCGTTTTTGTTTCTCGATTTCTAATTGAAATTTGGTTCTGAACTTTCACAAGTTCCTCTTGGTATGCGGGGTTAGTTTGGCTCTCGTGAGCTGGTGTCAGGTTGGCTCTCGAGAGCTGGTTAGATTTGCACTCGTGTGCGAGGTCTGTAGGCCGTACTCGTGTACGGGGTTCATAGTTTCATCCCGTCGCATCTTCATCATCGTCGCTTTTATTTCTAACGTCGACGAAGAGGACACATCGATCGAAGAACATACATCGAACGAAGAACATACATCGAACGAAGAGGATACATCGAATGAAGAAGACGCACCAACGAAGACTGCGGCGTATTTTTAAGTTAATTATATTTGCTGAGCAATTATTGTCTTAGCGTCAACCCCCGAACCAGAGCCTTCTGCTCTGGTTCATGTTTCTTCTTTGCGAATCAAAGCCTTCTGCTTTGATTCTTCCCTCTTGTGCGACTTAGTTTATTTGCCGACAATAATTGCTCGATTTGCGTGCGTGCGTTAATTATTAAGATTGTATACCGTCGTTGTAAATATGTCGAGTAATTATTGCCGTAACTTCACTTTGCTCGGCTCGCTTTTTTGACTCCGACACAGCCCTCTGCTGTGTCGGACCTTGCTTGTATGTACCAGACCGGTTGGTACCGGTATTCGGCGTGGATACATTGAGAGTGGGTGGTTGAGAGACTGTTGTTCATCGTGTTACACTGTTAAGTGAAAAATCCTCTCTTTTGTAATACCACCCGAGCCACCTCAACGTTTCGTTGTTTGGTGGCAGGTGGTTTTAGGAGTAAATGGGATATCGTTTGAACACGTCTCTTGGCCATCGCTCTTGGTGAGGACACGTCGGGTATCGTTGCTGACTGGAGTTGGGCTGCAAGCATTGTACGCGTCGCGTCACCCTCGAACCAGAGCCCTCTGCTCTGGTTTGCTCTTGTTTCTCTCTTTGAAAGAATCAGTGCCTTCTGCCTGATTCGCATTTTGTCCCTTGTGGATCGGAGACTTCTTCTCCGATTCACACCTTTTGCTCCGCAATAATTACTCGACATACTGCGTTCGTATAAGTTCGTAGTTGTTAGGAAAGGGAGTTAGAAGGAATATATTGTATTCGTTCTGACTCCCTTTCCGGGTCTCTTGTGCAGCAACCTCCTCGTGGTGAGACCTGGGCAATCGGTATTATCCTCTACTTGTAAGAACTGCTAGTATCTTATAAATAGAGGATAATACCGAGCTAATAGCTGCACATTTAGAATGTCCGATAACATTGTATTGTAGAATTTAAGATTTGCTAAATATAATAACTTGCGTATTGAAAGATTTTCAATAAAGATCTTGTAAATTAATATCCATGATTATTTCAATCCTATTCCCTTCCATAACATTTTGCAATGTCACCTTCCCTCAGAACGAAATATATTATTCAAGCTGGTTCATTTGACTTTTGTATTAAGGATGTTCCGGAGGTATATAAAAACGCAACAAAATTTTTGAAAATTCGCCAAGATATAATTCTTACTAAATTAATGCAATTAACAATGTTTGGTTTCGATTCACTGCACCGTTTAAGAATTATAGCAACTTAAAGTTTGCACATTTTAACACGTCTTCTTATGGAGAATTCATAAAATTTCACTTCAAACCCTATTTAAATCTTGAAAACACGCAACTAGAAACTCCAGTTTTTTTACAAAATATAGTAAAAAAGATATAATTAATTATGTTCAAAATTTATTAGGATTCACTAAACAGTTACAGAGCAAAAAATTATAAACTGTTACAAAACGTCAAATTCTTCGTGTTTTCATCTCAATAATAACCATGAATATTGCTTTCTGAAGTATTTTTAATTTATTTAAATATTTATTTTTAGCTTTTTATTGCGTAATTATATATAGGTATTGAATATCACAAATTTATTATCTTGAAGTTCAAATCGGAGGGTACAATTATTCGCAAAAGTCACTTACAATTTTTTATAATATGAAGAGAATTTGATTAAAAAATAAATATAACATGAAATTCACTAATTAAACGAAAGCTTTTTAAATTAATCTATTTTTTTCATGCAAAATATACTCACGAATGGCTTTCATTGCCAATATATTGATGGATTTCGAATTTCTTGTACTTTTGTCTCCCATTGTACCTCCAGTACATCATTAATGCGAATAAGATTACTTCGAGCTACTATACTTCTGTCATTTTCACCAAGTGCCCTTATACAAAGTACCACGGTCGTGTTTTAGTGGATATTAGCGTACACTAACGCAGTAAACTGAGTTAACCAGTAAACCGGCTTCTTAAACCATATATGTATATGGTCTAAGATTCTCGTAGATTTAGTTCCAACATTTATCGTTCGCTCCTATACCTCGTCTGTGATTTGGATAACAGAATTTCATTTGGTATTACCATAACTCAGTCTCGTAATTTTTCATAGAAACACGCGTTCGTTTCGTTTTCGCTCATTAGCACTGTAAACCGCGGCTTGAAGTCTCTATTCTACGACGTATACTTCGCTAATTAAAATAACTCGAATTTTCCACGCGGCCATTTTGACTTTATTCACGACTGGAACATTAAATGTACCAGATACCGTTGTACTTCGTTCAAAATTTTACACGGTGAAAATATTTCTCGAAAGCAGACTTGCAGTATCGTTCGAACAGTCAGGATAATAACGACGCCGTTATTTCCAACTGTAATAATTATTTCTGACCTAATTCGAGAACAAAGTCGCATAACTACTGCTTTATGTACGGGATCGAGGCGGAATAAAAAACTACGTAACCGGCTCAGTAGGTAATTATGCAAGTTCAAATAAAGTCTGATATTTGAAAACGAATCGTGGCCAGCGCGATACGGTTCTGCGCGTTTTCGAAACGAAGCTAAATGCAAATAATCATTTTCATTCTATTTCTTATTGTTTGGTTTTAGTAAACACAACAGTTTTTGTATAATACTCAAATTAGGAGGAACATTCCGAGATCGCATTTCGTTCGATCGAAATATGATTCACGTGTTACAAATCTTTCAGCTTCGATTACAGTATAGTCATAATCTATATTCTCATTACAGTAATTATCTGTACGTTTTATTTTCAAGTTAGTACCGGCGGGTAATATATTAATACACGTATAATAACGTCCATAATTATAACATAATGCGCCAATATAAAATATAACGATGTACTGAATTTCGTTGAAATATATTTCCGAATAATACTATAATTCTTACACTGCATTTTCCCTGCAATAAAATTAATCGCGCATCTTCAAATCCATTCCCGCGTTCCCAAATCGGCTTATTTATTTTTAACGGAGCAATTATTTATCTTCGGCATTCGTTGTTTCCATGTTCAATCAAATCCGACCAATACTAATACGATCAGAGTGCCGGAAACAGTTACAACATGATGGATTGACAACGACGCGTTCGGAAAACGTAAAACTCGCGGGCGTACGTACAAATGTTACAGTGCGCGCCCACCGAAATTTCGAAATCGACCAGCAGATTCCGCGAAATCATTTTTTATTCATTACCCGAAGCGGCCGTGTCAACAGCGGCCACGCGAATATCGTGTTTTTATAAACATTGGATATTATTCCAACCGTCGTCGTGTTCGCATCGACGAAATTTATTCCAAGCGATATTTACACGCTACGGTACTCGCGAAAATATTTCTCGCGCGTGACGCGGAACGCTGCCTAGAATGTTTATTCGCGAATTAGACGACATTGGAACACTATGTTACCGATTATGATTCATCACGTGTCTCGAAAATATTTTTGGGCCTCGATTGTTGAACAGCGAAATTTACGGAGAACTGAAAATTTAATAATTTAATTTATTGCGAACGACGGTGGACATTTCGGAATGTCTGATTGTGTAAAATTGCGTAAGAAACGACTATTTTGACCCAAAGTATCAAACTCGTCGTTTGATCATTCAAATTCTAACGATTAAATTAAACAAATTGCTGTAACATTGGTCTAACAGGTCTACAAGAAGTGTCTTCGAAAGTATGTTTAAAAAATTCATATAAACAAACTATGAATGAACAATTATAAGGTGCATCGAGCGTTAAACAAAATAATTTCAACGACGACAAAAATATATAATCTAGAAAACTAGTACGAATAATGTGAAACGTGAAAATGTTTGAAATGTTTGATTGTTTGAACACTGTTATTCGAACAATCCTTCAACTTGTTGTATAAAATTATTTCTCGCGGATATTTGCTGCTTCGTTGGTTTAAGAAAACGTTGATGCACAGAAACCGTGGAAACTGAAGGGAAAACGTGTACGAAAACTGCCGATTCAGACATACGTAAATGTGCGTACAAAGAGAGCGACTCGATTAAATTGTCGCTTCGAGTATTTACACGTTGCCTGTCACAATTTCGTGTTTGTGCCTCGCGTTTTCGCAATACAAGAAACGAGAACGGTGGATTGAAAGGCAGCTGACACAGGACGCCGTTTAAAACCGTGTGACAAACGGACGTGACCGTCCATCGTCTGTCGATAATTGAACAGTCTCGATTTCGAAAAAAACAAAAACGAACACAACTTCTTCGTTATATCGTTCGACACGAGAGTTCTACAGATCGCGAGGAACGTGATCAAAAATACATTCCATCCATTCTTTTTTTTTTTTTTCATTCGTGATTCTTTTTTTTATGCGTGACAGATATTGAATCATTTTTTCATGTTTTTGACGTTTCCGTGAAACGAGTATTCTCGGCCGCGGAAAATACAGACTTTTGTAGGAGGCGATAAAAAGACGAGCGTGAACGCATCTTTAACACATATTGTAACAAAAAAAGGTATAATCGATATTATTGTTTTTTTTTTAGTACATTTCTGTTTAGATACTGACAGGCGAGAATATTAATTAACTAGTTGATCGAGCTTATGACCTTCAGGGGAATAGATTCTGCAAAAATTTTTCAGCATGGCCAGAAAATGAGAACTAGGAAACATTAACATTTGTTCTTGTACACGCGAAGACATTTATCTGAAAAGTTATTTTTTATCGTTCGAGCCAGGTAGACTTTATTTTCGTCCGCTTTGACATTAGTTAGAATTTCAGCAGGTTTTCGCATAAATGGCTGCCACCGCAGCATGCGCAGCGTTAACAGTTCTGTGAACAAGGCAGTCTGACTACAAACGACCGAGCAGACGCGCGGCTCGCCGACAAAGAACGGGCAAACTGCAGGGCTAGCCGGCGGGATACAAAGAAAATATTAACCGAGTCTGTCGATTACGTGTGAACTTGTCAATACCGTGCGACACGCTGCCCTTTGTCTGTTGGTTCTACGGTGAACAATAGAAACCATTGTACAGGATGCCTGACATTCGAGATCGCGTTAATCGGCGACGCGTGTGTTAACGCTTTAATATATCCAGAAACTCAAAAGTTAATGAATTGAGGACTAAGTCGTTGCCTTTTGTTAATATAATTTACCTAGAGAATTACTTCTGACTCTAACACAAAGATGGGAAGTATGCGAGAAAGCTGTGGAAGTTACCACAATTGAGAAAATGTCCTATGTACAGGGTGTACAGAAATTTAATTTGAATTTCAAGGTCAACCATTGTTTTTTTATTATATTGTATTCTATTCGTCGCTAGATGCGCAAAAGGAACCATGGGTGAAAACGCAACCGTTCTATTAAAAAATGGTGATTAAGTTTTTTTACTATCAGTAGAATGAGTCGACGTTGGCCAGACATCAGAGAGATCCACGACTTAATTGGAGAACGTAGGAAATTACACGGTAGAAGAGAACGGAACCGATTGTGGAACCGGAATCAATTCTGTCTGAAGAGAAAGTAGAACAAGTTGGTACTAATCAGACAGTAGAACGAACAGATCGGGAGAGCGGAAATGGCGTGTAAGCAGAGAGTAGAATCAATTAACGTAGAAACAGTAGGTAAAAATGCAACTGCTCGGCCAGTGGAATCAGCCAGTACAAATCAGACAGTAGAACGAGTCGGTATTAATCGGCCAGTGGCACGAGTCGGTGCTAATCGGACAGTGGAGTAGACTGTAACGAAGAGAGAGCTGAGAAGGTAGATTAGAGAAAGGTAATGTTATATAAGAGAATGTTAAGGAAGAGTCAACCATAACCGATCGAATGGAAGAATTATCCTAAAGTGTATCTGGAATTCTCTACGAACTACTAAATCTAAATATAATCAGGAACTAGATTTCCCACATCACACGTCGGACACTGACATTTATTGAAGATACTATTCACGGTGGCTAATTATCCGGACGAAAATAGTGAATCATACCGCTCGGGAATTGTTCCGAACATGTCAGAATAAAACTTGCCAGTGAATTTAATCTAACTTTCGCAGGAAAGAGAGCACGCAACTGTCACGAGCATGCAGTTTTCCATTTCGTAGAGAATAAAGATAAATCAACAAAGCGGAACACACTGTTCCACCGTGACAGCGATGCACAAAGTAGCTTTTGCAGCCATGGTAGGATATTACCAAAGATATTAATATTATTCAATAGACTATTTCGCGCAATGAGCCAAATTAAAATCAATCTATTGATTTTGCAACTACGTCGCATAAACGCAACTAAATATAGTCGGAACTACCTTGGAACTAATCGATACGGCATCCAGGTGAAATTTCGTAATTACATCAACGGTTTCTCTTAATCGTCGGAGATCTATAGCATGGTGGGTAGCAACGGCCGTTAGAGTTTCCCATAAAATCGTGCCAGAACTTGCTGAAACGTCATCCTCGAAGCCTCCCCCGTCAATAATACGAAATCGATGCCCGCTGCTAATTACTAACCGGGCCGAATGATTCGACGAGGAATTCCAAGTCCGCGGCAAATTGGAACCGAACGTCTTTTCAAGCGATTTCATTCGGACCCGGTCAGAGGCCGCAGTTTAATTATATCTTCAGTGAAAAGTCGGGGTTTCATCTCGGTTGAAAACGATTATACGTCGGAAATGTGTTCCGAAGAAAATCGAATAATCGATGCGCAACGGTCGAATTTCGATTTTCCAGAGACGGCCGCGCCGATGACAGTGGACTAATTAAGGCCGGAATTAAATCCCGTCGCGTATTCCGACGCGAAGCCGCGACCGGAAACTGTACGTGCCAACCGACACCCAATAATCATCGTTCATTTATGATTTCCAGCGGCACCTGCGAAAATCCTGCTCTCCTGCGGACGCGCGCGCGCGCGCGCATGTATCACAATTATCTTAATATCGGCCCAGTGAAATATTAGGTCATATCGTAAGCAATTTCGTCCTCGGCCGGTATCAGATTCGCGCGCTTGAATTTCCTTCTGCAACGTCTGCCCTGAAAAATGTAGTAACTGGACCGCAGATCTTTTTTTGTTTTTATTTTACTCGCTTCCCTTGCATTCGAATGAACCACAACAGTCCAGAATTTTCAGACCGGTTATTACAGTATTTTTTAATGAAATTTGTCCTCGCCGCGAAGTTCCTATTTCACATGCATATTTACGTTTTAATAAGGTTCTGGGAAAATGGCTGTTCTATTTATCAATAGAAATAGTCCGGCAAAATTAAACACAGCAGGAAGTAGGTGTTATTTTGCATAAGGTCTTGACATTAACCTTTTTCCGCGCTGCCAACGTTTTTTTTTTTCTATGAAGAAGTTAGCGTAACCATGTGAAAGATGTATGGGGAAATTGGAAAAGAAATTAGAAAATGTTCCCATGAAAATGCCGCCAGCGCTCTCGCAGAGGGGACATCCTCTTTTTGATTAATGTCTTCTGGACGAGCACCTCGAGAAAAAGCAACGGTGTAGAGAGCGTTCATTCAAAGGGGGTCATTATGTTTCAGAAACATGTGCCATTAAGTGACTCATTATATATTTTTGTAAAGTGTGCATTAATGTAAAAAATTTATTTACTCTTGTACCGATTTCTCATTGCACAGAGTGACTCGCAAATATTTCACAACATTTTATATTTTAAAATGAATGAAAGAAGGCATCACAAAAATACATTAAGTTACTTTTTTTTTTTTACAATACAACTACTTGTTTTGTGGATCACGCTGTACGTGATCGAGGAAAATATCGGAAGAACCGGCAACGACGTCTATTGATTAATGAGAACCGCCTTAAATTGTCTGGCAAGCTTTCACAGTGGCGAGCCCCATTCAAATTTCGCGCCATTATTCGACGGCTATTCCTCCCCACAGTTTAAATTACTTGAAAAGCTTGCTCGATTAATAAACTCGAAAGTTTCCGAAGAGTAATTACATTCTGTCGTAAACTCGACTTTTAAATAGAAAGTATTGATTTATCGAGCCTCGTTTGTTCGAAAATTTATTCAGAAATATTACATTACCATACGCTGAATCGAAAATCGATCACGCCGATTCCACGGCCTAATGCGCCGATAGTGACAAATACGCATTTACGCGGAACTAGCTCCAAAATTCTAACAACCCTTGATTTATACGAACATCTTTGCATAGCGTACTGCAAACGAGCAGTGCACGATTATCTGCCATGTGACAAATCGATGTACACACTAACAACATTAATGAAATCGTACCAATAATTCGCTGGTGATTATATTATACCAGAGAGAATATCTTTTTACATCCACTGGTCTATGAACATTTAGAAAATAAACTCATGGCAAATCGTTAACTCCAATTTACAACTTACATTTTCGCTTATTCTATTGCACGATAATTGTAAATATCAAGTTCCTTGAACTTCTTTAGAACATTATTAAATTCTATACTTGGAGGTACAACAATTTATGACTTTCGAAAGATCCCCAGTACAATACTTCGCGATCTAAGTAAACACTGTACGATTTGAGTAAAATCGATGTATTTTATTGCAAAAAAAAAAAATTAGGGTCGTTTCGCTGACAGAAACAGTCGTGAATCCACGAGATCGGAACCTGCAATCGGAATATGAATTTGCTGATACCGCGTAAAGCAAATATAATTTGACCGGTTCGTTCGACGATATTTGAATAACTGTAACAGGATATTTGTTGCGATACTCGTCGAAGGAACACTGAGCAAACGTTGAAGATGTGCAAATGTCGGACATAATATTGCGTGAGTTATTTCCGTATACCTGATAAATATTTTCCATTAACGTGTTCATTGCCGAGGTAACGTTTCAGCGCACCGGTGCGCCGCCGTTTCGTAAAATTTCCATGCACGGTATAGTATTTATTCCCGTATGAAATTCGTCCGGGTCGAGCAAGATTTCCATTAATTTCCGAGCAAACGTTGCACCGGCTCCGTTCGTGCTCGGACGGAATAATATCTGATGTTTCGTTGCCGTGTCAATTATCTTCGACTCTATTTTTACATTCCCGCGAGCGTATCAATTTTCCAAATGAACGAGGCTTTTGATTTTCTATCGGCGATATTATTCGCAAAGGTATATAACCGTGACTGAAATTAAATTATTTCTTTGCATCGCAGTGAAACCTAGCGTAAAAATGAACAGAGCTGCAACATAAAAAATTACACAGCACTGCTACATTATTTTCAATATTATTCATGACTTCTTTAAACAAGAATATTCAGTTCATTAAGTTACAGTTGATGATTAATCGATGTTCGTAAATTATTAAAGGAAAATAACGTGTTATTTAAAAAACAGCGAATAAATTTATGTATACGATGTAATAATGTTTATCATTACTTTTTGGCACGATGCATTATATTGTCATCTTGGATAAAGCATTCAATTAATTTCACGAGTGATTTTCAGTTGTAATTGTAATAATATGCAAAATTTCACGAGTTGTTACGTATATTACTGGTTAATCCTTTTCGCATTGATTCGTGTTTCTACGTCCTCGTTAGTTCCATAATATAATGAATTTAACTAGAATTATAGAATTGTAAAATTATTGAATTAATTTCCACTAGAAATTTAAAGCTGTATACACATTATAATCAATCGACCGTTCCTGAATCATTCGAGTTTGAAATAGTCCATCTGCTTATCGATTAATTTGTTCTCATTCAGAGAAAGTTATTGGTAGCAGTGTCGTATCTCGTCAAATCGAGAAGAATAATAGCTATAACGACTGCCAATTAAAACAGATCAGCTTTCTTTTCCTGTACAGTAATAACCAATCAGTTTTCCTCAGCGATCGGCTCAGAATTTCCTAATAATGACAGTTGTACAGGGTGTCTCACTTATTTCGAACATCCTGAATAGGATAAAATCGTCAAAATATATATATTTCATTAAAAGCATAGTCTAGTTAATAATTTAACTGGTTATCGCATCGCTTGTTAATAGCTTGAAAATCAGGATTTTCAGTAGCAAATTTAAAGAAACAATAAAATTTCATTAAATATAATATGAAATAACAACATTCTCGAATTGGTTTCAAGATCTCCATTTTCATTAACATTTTACACAGACCGAGTTTTATCTTTACGACACAATTTATATTTTCAGGAACATAGAACTTTTTAAGACAGCGCTGAGCTAAGAAATGACAATAAAATTGAGGCTCAGAATTTCCTAATAATGACAGTTGTACAGGGTGTCTCACTTATTTCGAACATCCTGAATAGGATAAAATCGTCAAAATATATATATTTCATTAAAAGCATAGTCTAGTTAATAATTTAACTGGTTATTGCATCGCTTGTTAATAGCTTGAAAATCGGGATTTTCAGTAGCAAATTTAAAGAAACAATAAAATTTCATTAAATATAATATGAAATAACAACATTCTCGAATTGGTTTCAAGATCTCCATTTTCATTAACATTTTACACAGACCGAGTTTTATCTTTACGACACAATTTATATTTTCAGGAACATAGAACTTTTTCAGACAGCGCCGAGCTAAGAAATGACAATAAAATTGAGATTGCGCGAAATGGGATCACGAATAAAGTTGTTTCTTCGTGTCAACATTTTCTTCCTCGCGGGGATCAAGTCTCCCCTCAAAGAAAATCTCTTTGTCTCGTCCGAAACAACAGGTCGAGATATTCAAACTCGTGCACACGTAAAGCACGAGAGTCATATTGCGAAAAATATGCTCTCGAATGAACTTGTTCCTCTGTATTAACATGTTCGTTCGTCTTCGGAGGAAACGAGATATTCTTCACCGAAGCCGTTTCCTGAATCTGAAATTAGATGGGTCACCCTGTATACGCTGCTGACGAGGATAGTATAATCCGACGAGCAAACAAAAGCCGCTGCGCCTTTTCTAGAGCACGCGAGCGTCTTCGTCAATACTCCTGTGTATACAATCATTGTTATTTGCGAGAACACACGGCTCCGTTATTATTTGCGAGGACAGCTCCAATAACGATTTGGTCGATACTGATTCGATGATTATGCTGTCGGTGTGTGCACAAGCAAAAATCGCCGAAAATTTCGTCGATTCGAAAATCCACGAAAAATGTAAATATCGCGATATATTTTATTGCATAGCTTGTTTTTTTACCAAATTTTTTTGCCGGCAATTTAAACGAACTTACATGACTTTTTAGAAAAATCGTACGATTTAAAATATGGATTATATTTAATATTGATACTAGAGTACAGAACTTTCATGCAAACACAGATTTAATTGCGATACTTTATGAACAAGGATATTTGAAAAGCTCATTCCATTTGTTAAAATATTCGAAAACCGAACAGATAGAAATGGTGCTCGTTGTATCGCGTCGTGTTAAATTTTTAATTTTCGGTATTACGTTTATGAAATTTTTTACCGTCCAAATGATGTTACTAAGTAATTACGTTTGGCGGTTCGTATAAATTCTTTCGTTATTTGAATACATTATTCGGCACTGTTTTTCGCAAACCGTTTTAATCTGCGAAATAGGTGTTCAGAGAATGTCCACGTGCCATAAAACGTCGTTTATACACCGGCGCGTAACTGCAACAGCATCGTAAAACGAGGACAGAGGAACGAAAAGTTTTGAATATCATAAATCATGTTGCAGCAACGGCGGCGCAGTCCCACACAGCACTCGCAGAAAATGCAACATACCGAACGTAAAACCGCAATCTCTAGGAATTACCGCGAATCGGTCCGGACCAGTTTTCCCGCCGTTCAAAGAAGATTTTTCCGCCGATACGATCACTTCACCTTGATACGTGCTTTGCATTCGCCATTGCTGCGTTTGCGATCGATCTGGTAACATTCCTGGCTCGCTGTCGATATACATCGGCGCATCGAAATCGAAAAAGACAATGTTCAAAATTTCGCTCGAAAACATCCCACTTTTGATCGCACGAAATTTAAATCTGTTCTATTCAAATAAAAATATCCATTATTCATGATTCAAAAATTGAAAACGTAAAGAATGAATTACCTCTTCTGCATTTAACAATAATAACCAAATGTTAATGTTGAAACTTGTTGAAAGTTGTTCAATATCGAGGGGGACATCGTGTGGTGGGACCTTTATTTTTCCCGGTGTACACTCCAAGGTGAGGTGAAGGTCAACTTTCTATTTTTAAATGGAATGATATGTTTTTTTATCCATCATCAAATAGTGCGTTTTAAGATGAGTTCGATGACCTATGGCTGAAGGTCATTCAAGGTCAAATAAAAAAACATATCATTCCATTTAAAAAAAGAAATTTGACCTTCACCTCACCTTGGAGTGTGCACCGGGGCAAAATAAAAAGTCCCAGCACACGATGTCCCCCTCGGTATTGAAAAACTTTTATCTGAAACATTTTTGCGTATAATCAATATTTTTGCTTTATAATAATAACAAGATTTGATTTATTCAGACTTGTGTTCAAATTAGGATCATGTGATTTTGACCAGTCCGGTAGTTGTAGCCGAGGTATAAAACACCTAATTATAGAGAATGTTATTAATAAATATTTCGCATCCAAAATCAATATCTGCATTCGAACCTGCAAAATCCGATATGTAAGCATGAAGCGAGTTTCAGCGAAGAAAATTAATTAACGAACGAACGAGGACAGTATTTCTGAGGGACGAACTGAAGAAAATAGCAAGCCATGATCAATAGCACCGTTTCTTCCGACAGATTAGCTACCGAACACAAACCTAACGCGTTCTTACCGAAAAACACAGCTAAACTTATCCCGTGCCATTAATCCAAGTTCCTACGGACACGTGTACTAGGCTTAAGCACCGAAAAACTATATATCTAGCAGCGTAACGATCGCAGCAACAGCCACGAGGTCCCGTCGGCCCCTTGTTGTCCAGGGACTTAAGCTTCATCGATTCCTCATGGGGGTTAGTTCCGCCATGCCATCAGCCCCCATGGCATCGTTGCACGAGGGTTTCCCTGC
The DNA here is from genome assembly GCA_916610255.1 of Lasioglossum lativentre. NCBI lineage: Eukaryota > Metazoa > Arthropoda > Insecta > Hymenoptera > Halictidae > Lasioglossum > Lasioglossum lativentre. The sequence goes on along the minus strand of OU744363.1, from coordinate 9,365,913 downwards.
CTGGAGGAAGGGAGACCGTGAGATTGACGGCGAGAAAAGGACACGGCTGACTGTGTTATGAAATGGGAAACTGTGCCAGTTTCGGCAAGGGAAGATCGTCGTAGCCGCGAAATTCCGAGCGAAAGATCGATGGGACGGACGACAGTTGTAAGTGAGAAACTGGCTTCTTGAACCCCGAACTCTGCACGGTTGTAATTGTACCGTGACCACAAACAATAATCAACGTGCCATCGATATGTCATAATCAATATCTCGGGTGTCGATAACAGTTCCCTGACCGACTAACGCTGTATTTATTGACTTTAACAGTAATTGATTTGCGGAGAGTTGTTCGCAAGTGGACTTTTTCGGTAAAATAAGAATTTTCACTTTTAAGGGACAGTCTTTTCTTTTTCACAATAACCACATGAAAACAAATTATTTTGTAAAGAGTACCTCGTGAGATACACGAGAAAACTGGGATGGAGAAGCACCAATTAAACATTTAAAGTAAAAACATTTTGACGAAAGGTAAACTCAATAATACTCAATAATACTCAATAATCCTCAATAATACTCAATAATACTCAGTAATACTCAATAATACTCAATATTACTCAATATTACTCAGTAATACTCAATATTACTCAATAATACTCAATAATACTCAATAATACTCAACCATCACCAAGATTAAGTTTGTGAATAAAAATTCAATTCTCCGCAAGAAATAAAATCGCGAACAACTATTATTCCGTTCAGCCAGGGATTCGCGCATAGAATCATTTCCTCCTCATTCGTGCCCGTTTTAGACCAAGCTGAATTTCCTCCGTCTCTTCTATCTCCAATGCAAACTGCTCCAAGTTTCGCCAAACAGGTTCTGAGAGTTTAGAGTTTAGAACACGGAGCTCACGAAGCCTTGAACACACACAGTCACACACACACGTGTCCGGCCACAAAGAAGAAGGTGAAAACATTTTCAGACAACAAGGCAGAACGTAATCATCACAATTGCCAGCCGAACGACGACCGTTTCATTAAAAAGTTTCCGTTCACAACCCGCGGCGTTTTGTCCTGGCGAAGATCCTCGCAGTCTTTACGAGCCGCGAAACTCAACAGGACCAAGGATTCAAGGACATCAGGAGATTCAATTGCGAGTGACGCGGGACGCGGTCGCTGGACAAAAATCGACGAGCAACAAAAATCTGACCTGTTTAAATAAATAAAATAAATTAAATTACTATATTAAAATAAATGAATTAAATTATTATATTGAATTAAATAAATTAAATTATTATATTGAATTAAATAAATTAAATTATTATATTGAATTAAATGATTTAAATTATTATCTTAAATTAAATGAATTAAATTATTATATTAAATTAAATGAATTATTTTCCATTATTTTCATTGTGTTAGCATTGTCGATGAGATATGATTGAAAGTAAATATTTCCGAAATGTATCCAGTAGCGTTTCTTTTTCGGCAAGTATCGCACCCGACGCAATAGTCACCCAGCTATAGTCCGCGACCCACGAAAATCCGGAATCGCTCGAGTCAGCATTCTGGGGCAGAATCAACAGTTTGCTCTATCGATTAGTCGACGCGACGTGTGCCTACGAAACAGGGCTGAAGCGTGACTATACTGGCAAGCAAGGATCCTCGAAGGAATCCCCTGTCGCGCGTTAAGCAAACATTTCATTTTTGTACCGCAAATTGTGGCAAACAACCGCACCGGTCGGAAATCCTCGGACGCGAAAGATACCATTAAGCAGAAAACGAGAAGACAACAAACTGTCGTTCACGGGAAGAGAACGAAATCCGCGAGATATCACTTCTATATTATTATCCGTAATCCTTTTCTACGGTTTCCTCGGAACCGATCAACGGGAAGAAAAAAGGCAAGAAGTACCATTGTTTTCGATGCAAGAAATTTCGAAATTATCTTCTGCACTTTGAAGAACCAGATAAGACGCTTCCGCTAAAAATTCAGATTGCTCTTGCGAGTTCCCCTACGAGTTCCCATTCGTTATCAACGGATCCTCGGCTGCGATAAAAAAACAATTGTGTCGCTCGAGGAACCAATAACGTTCTTGGGACCCGAGGATCCTCGGTTTTTATCGTGCGTCAGTTTCTCTACTACGTTCTTCCCTTATCTTGAATTTTCTGGAGTAAATGAATACTTGCACTGAATTCTTTATACAGGGTGGTACACTTAAATGTGACCACCTAAATATCTCCTTTATTTCTGACGACTAGACTGCGGATCTTTATGCATTTATGGCTTCTGAAAATTTTCAAAAAATGCTAGATTATAAAATTTGACAGAATATAATACGATTTTTATTTATTTACGAAGGCTACTACCACCGGAAATAAGATTTTCTTTGATTCCACTATCTTAAAATTCGTATACAAAAATTGCATTAACATCCGCAGTCTAGTGATGACATAACAAATGTTTTTAATGCGATATAAATGGTATCGCACACAAGGTGAATTCTTTGCAAATGTTATATTCTCCGGAGTGTTCGATTTAATTTTCAAAGATCAAGGTCATTTGAAGGTCTTAATACATATTTTTCACTCAGCTACACGATGCAATAAAAACAAATGCATTTATATGTATCAAAAAACACCGATGGGGAATTACCTTGGGGGAAAAAATGTGTTTGCCAGATGTTAGTCCGTCGACATCATGCAATAGTTTTTGCATCACAATAACCTGAAGAGATATTTAAGTGGCCACTCCACATGGTGTGGAGTATCGATGATCGGAATAAGACTTCGTATAAAAATCGCCAGTATCAAGTAAAACTAATTAGACAGACATTGTACACGGAACTAATTAATTTATTTATTTTTAGATGGCCAATACGCATTTGGCAACTCTCGTCGTTCGTCAAATAAAAGAGGCAGCAGCCTAACACAAAGTGACGGCACTTATAGCGAGCAAACGGACACAGTTTAAACGTAAACTGTTTACCGAATAATTTTTCTCGGTAAGAATTTCGCCGTGGCGATGCAGGGAGACGGCGGAGTACGCGTTTAATTAAAACCCGGTCTCGCAGCAAATACTTGGACGTGACAGAAAGATAGAAAGTGAGAGAAACAGGGAATGTTCCCGAAGGAAGTGCTCGGTGCCGATCGAAGAACGAATCGTTGTGCACTGTCGGCGAGCCGTACCCGTTAAAAGCGTAATAATTGTCACGAATCGAGCGCGGGAGCCCTCGTCTGCGCCGATTCAACGGAATCACGGAATTCCCGTTTCAATGGCTCGCAAGTGCGTTGAAACGGTCTGACGCGAGTCTACGCTCCTATTCAGATAGAATAGAATAGATCGTCGCGGGTTGTAGAACGCAACGCGGACGCACTAAAGATCCCATCTACTTTAAAGCAAACTCACAATTTTCCGCCAGGCAAATATCATTTCGAGGCAAGAGAACCCGGCCCGAGATGAAGATTCTTTCTTTGAAAGGGGACAGCACAAAGACTATCTTCCTCGAAACGGCTCTCGGCTTTCCGGGAATTTCTTCGAGCAATTTTCCAAATTGCCCGACTCGCATGGAACTCTGCGCGTTTATGCAAATTCGCGTTTCAGCGCGCAACTATTGTTGTCACCAAGAAAAAATACCGTTTATGCACGTACTTGTCGTCTCGGTTGGTAAAAAGTAACTATAAATTTTTAATTCGTTGATTTCCTGTCTTCATTTAGAACCTGTATTTCGGGTTTTGATCGATCGCAAAATTGACCTTGATCACTTTTCCAAGGTCAAACTTTTGTTTTTTGTCGCACCCTATAGTACTCATCTCGACGAACAAAAGTCTCGGAGGAACTATACGCGTTTATGCAAATTCGCGTTTCTGCGCGCAACTATTGTTGTCACCAAGAAAAAAATAGCGTTTATGCACGTACTTGTCGTCTCGGTTGGTAAAAAGTAACTTAATTCGTTGATTTCCTGTCTTCATTTAGAACCTGTATTTCGGGTTTTGATCGATCGCAAAATTGACCTTGATCGCTTTTTCAAGGTCAAACTTTTGTTTTTCGTTGCACCCTATAGTACTCATTACGAGGACAAAAATTTTGAAGGAACTATAGGTCTCGAGTGAAAGTTTCGTGAACGCGGAGCAGATGAAAATAATTCAAGTCCACCGAAATTACAGTGGACCATAAAATCTGATAACGATCGTGAAAAGCGATACTGTCGGCCGTGTGGAATAATTATTAACGTTCGCGACAGAAATATATCTTTTCCACTGATTTTATGCGTTAAAAATAGATATTGAAACGTAATTTAAATATCCACTGACCCGAATGTTTGCCTCCGTCGCAGGTACAGATTATTAATGACGAAGATCGGTGGAACGAGAACTAAATGAAATGTTTTGCGGATTAAAGTATTAGGACGCAACCGTGTTATATATATATAGACATGAGGATTTTATACGTTCATGGCAAAACTGTGTAGGCCGTGGACCGAAAAAGGTTTTTAGCTAAAACACTCGTTACCGTTCGCAGTAAAAGTACTCCAAATTTCAACTGGATCGATCGAGTGGTTGTTGAGAAAACGGAACACGAGTGTCGAAAAACGCGATTTCACCGGAGAATTTGTCAGGATTTGTCAGAATGAAAAAATTATAGCTCTCTAAAAATTGTTTTAATCATAGCTCCGAACATTGCGATCGGATAAAAAAAGAGAGAATCCGATTTCGATGACCCGAAAAAATTTCTGCTCTCCTGGAAAGCGTTAAAATAGCTCCGGAGGTGTGAAGGGTCAAATGAAAAAGAACGAGCGCCGCGCAGTTGTCCCATTTTCTTCGTTGGAAGCCGACGATTTATCGCCTTAAACCTGGATAACCGATCCGACGATCGAACCGGAAGCGACGGTCGTCGAGTGTCGAAATTAACCGAGCGGTCAAGCTAAAAGGCAAGAGAATAAAACAAAGAGGATCCGGCACTGCTGGTAGGCTGAACGTATTTCAGGGATTAGTACCGTAATTGAGGTTCTCGCGGACCTCGACCGTAAAATCCGATTTGCTGTCCCTGCGATTCCTGCGAGCCAGACTGCTCCTCCTTTTACTATTCCCTACACACCTGGCCTAACGAAAATTAGTATCGACTAAATACTATCGCACCACTCGACTAAATTGTAAGACACCCTGAAAATTACCGGACCAAGGGCTTTCGCGATGCTCTTGCGGCAGCCCTTTGAGGTCTGAAAGCGCTCGCTTCTGTTCCAAACGTTGCACCCATATCATTCAATTTGATTGCAGTTGGCCGATTAAATTGTTGGAGTCACTTGCACGATAATTAGCGAGTTTATATTAACCCTTAGCACTGGAACGGCGACTCAGAGTCGCTACTAAAAATTGCTCTACCGTTATTCACAGTATTGTTTTCTTTATTAAATATGGTGCTATGTAATCAATTACCAAACATTTCAGTATTGTATGTTGTTTCGCACGTATCGCGATCGCGTATTTATTAAGCGAATTGCCCGCCAAATTAATATTGGGCAATAGGATCTTAAGGTAGATGTATATTGTATTATTGTATATTAAATTGTTCTTGGTACACGAAACGAAGTTGTATTTTCACAGAGATGTTCTTGGTTTGATGGAAAATTACGTTCTAACTCGCTGAACTGCATTTTCCACCCTCATTGACTCGAGTCCCCACTCTTGGCGAATTTCGCACACCATTCCCAAGCGTGGGTCCTTGTAAGGCGTTTCCTAATATTAGCTTAATTGTAAAATTGACCAACCCCTTGTCACCACTCCTTCCAATGCGCCCGAAGCGCGCTGGATCCGTGGGAGGGGGTGATGCAGCTGGTCACCAAGTGTTCTTTTAAACCTTGCAACTTTATGGTATGGTTCTCGTACCTGCGAGGGTTAATGTAATCATGCGTAAATCCCGGACCTTCTAAATGACTTTACTACTAACTGCCGCATGTTGGGTGCAGACCGGTCTGCTAAAGAAAATATAATGACTCGATGTTAAACGAAATGCACAGATTGAGAAAATGAAAAACTCGCAGATGGTTGTCCGTACCATAAAGTTATTTTTCGACGGACTTATCGAAGCCGTCATGGTTCCGCGACGGAACATATGTGGTATTATATCAATTTCATATCCATAGAATGAAAAAAAAATCATATAGAATGGAATTATTCTAGGTCGGAAGAAATGTTTAATATTCGAGTTAAAATAGCTCCGAGTGCAAACGGTTAACACTTTGAGGACGAGGATTTTTTAAAATATTAAATCTGTTAATATTTATACATTTAAATATAAATAATGTTAAAGGACATTCATTTTAAGCAAATCATTGGAGAGGAAATAAACTCGAATCTTGCGAATTAAAGCCAGCGATTTTTTTTACCTTCCCCGTAGGAAAATTCCGGATTTAACCATAAAGTCCAATAAAATTTGTTTTGTTCGATATCATGGGAGGGAATATTAATTTTTCGCTTCGAATAAAAAATTCTTTGTCGCGCGCACGTGGGTGGCGTGACGTTCGCTGTCCGATAAATAAAAATCGGGCTTCTTTTTGCGTTCGCAGAAAGCCGCGGGTTCCGGGCAAATTTTGTTTAAGCTCGGCGAACAATTCAATCCGGGATGTATTTAAATTTTGCCAGTTGTTAAAAATTACGAAAGAGGGAATAACGAAATAAAACGAATGGCAAAAAAATGATCGGTGCGCAAATTGGCACGAGTATGTGCGTGATATTAAACAATAATTGATTAAATCAACGTATTGATTGAATCGGTATAATACATATATAGCAAACAATCGGGCGCACCTGGGGCTTCGCGGAACAATAAAGCGCAGGCTGTTAATATTGTTCAATTAGAGAATTTCATTAAATCTGGTCTCGTCGTATATTCGACGAATAAATTCGGGGGAAACTTCCGGTACAGGAGTTGCCGGAAGTGAAAGGAGGGCGAATCGTGGCTTCGCCGGAGTGCCACATTCAGGATGACACAGCTATATCTACGGCAACAGTAGTAGGTCGTGGGAATTTCAGAAGCCACCCCTCCACAGAAGAAAACGAAACTTCAAAGCTTGGCTTTCCGACGACGCGAACACAATCAAAAGTATTCAGCAGCTGTTGAATCGCATCGACTGGCTATATCGCTCGTGGCATTCATTACGAAAATGAATTATATAACTTATCGTTCATTGTTCCCTCCTTTCGAATTATCTTCGCTGGCACATTCCAACCGCGGAAATTGAATTCTCTTTGATACCGCGACCGACTCTATTAAATCATTCAATTTTCAATCTCTGCTCGTACACACTAGACTGGAGGTCTACCTATTACCGATCTACCACGATTTTCGATTTAACAGTCACTCCAAAGACTTTTAATTGGGAAATTACCGAAGCATATTTTGTGATAAAAACTGTACAAGATTTACGTTCTAATATACGACCTCGTACAGTTTCATTTTATATAAATTTCATTGCGATTCATGGAGGTCTACCTATTACCGATCTACCACGATTTTCGATTTAACAGTCACACTAAAGACTTTTTCGTGGGAAATTACCGAAGCATATTTTGTGATAAAAACTGTACAAGATTCACATTCTAATATACGACTTCGTACAGTTTCATTTTATATAAAATTCATTGCGATTCATGGAGGCCTACCTATTACCGATCTACCACGATTTTCGATTTAACAGTCACTCTAAAGACTTTTTCGTGGGGAAATTACCGAAGCATATTTTGCGATACAAACTGTACAAGATTTAAATTCTAATACACGACCTCGTACAGTTTCATTTTATATAAAATTCATTGCGATTCATGGCGGAATTAAAATATACGATTTCAGATTCTTTAAACACTGGAAAAAGTACAAAAAACCGCGCGCGGCAGAAGTGAAACTTGTTGCAGTCTAGTAATGTTTAGAAGTACCTGTTACCGATCTACCACGATTTTCGATTTAACAGTCACTCTAAAGACTTTTTCGTGGGAAATTACCCAAGCATATTTTGTGATAAAAACTGTACAAAATTTACATTCTAATATACGACCTCGTGCAGTTTCATTTTATATAAAATTCATTGCGATTCGTGGAGGAATTAAAATATACGATTTCAGATTCTTTAACCCCTTGCACTATAATACCGAGTCGGACTCGTGACAAAGATTTCGAAGATAGTCTACTAAATATTCATGCTACTAATTTCCTTTAAACTTTAAATTGAAACAAAATTATATTTTCTTGTTGTTGAAAACATTGGAGACTGCATAGGTAATAAATTACATAAAAACTTCTTTTTTTCTAAGAATTTAGAAACGACAAATAAGTTCTAATCACTGCAACCGTAAAATGAATCGTAGTGCAAAGGGTTAAACACTGGAAAAAATTAAAAAAACCGCGCGCGGCAGAAGTGAAACTTGTTGCAGTCTAGTAATGTTTAGAAGTACCTGTTACCGATCTACCACGATATTCGATTTAACAGTCACTCTAAAGACTTTTTCGTGGGAAATTACCCAAGCATATTTTGTGATAAAAACTGTACAAAATTTACATTCTAATATACGACCTCGTGCAGTTTCATTTTATATAAAATTCATTGCGATTCATGGAGTAATTAAAATATACGTTTTCAGATTCTTTAAACACTGGAAAAAATACAAAAAAACCGCGCGCGGCAGAAGTGAAAATTCTTGCACTCTAGTAACGTTTAGAAGTAAGTTAAGATTGAAAATGGTAAACAATCCTAATGAAGCGACAACAAGATCAGGAACAACTCTCGATGCCGTGTTTGCAAGAAATTTAGACAAAATTGAATGAATAATATTTATATCATATTTTAGCTATCACAAGCCAATTGTTTCAATGATAGAATCATAGAAAATCATAGAAAAAATAATGAACGATCAAAATTTGCGACGCAAAGGAGAGCGTATGGGAAATGCTATGAACTGTGTCTCTTTCTTTCCCATACGCTCTCCTTCTTTGCGTCGCAAATTTTGATCATTCATTATTTTTACTATGATTTTATGACGTAATTGCACGTGCTGTCATAACATAACCATGTATTTCTAACCTTTTCGTTTGGAAGCTGGAACTTTCGTTGGAACCTTGTCGCTGGAGCATTTTCAAATTTTCTCGTGATGAATGCGAAATTGTCATAAATAATAATTTTAAAAACCACGTTTTTAAAATGGACTGAAAAGTATAAAATAATTTGAAAATAAAATACTTGTAAGATTTAGAACGAACCGTTTAAATTTTCGCGCCACTCTCGACTTCCGTAACGTCACTTTCGGTACATCAGAAAATTGTTACCCTAAGCAAAGAAGTTTCACTTAAAAAATTTCTTTTTCAAGCCACTGTTTAATTCACAAGCCTTGAATATTCCTCGCACGGAATAACAATGTTCACGGCGGCGCACGAGCCCGCTAGCTGGACAAAACCCATAAAATGGTAATGGTAAATTCAAAACATAAATAAAACTCAAATACATTATTTATTTGCTTAGAAATGAAAATACTTAAATATGTATATGGTATTTATACTTTGACAGCCCCGCAAAAGAAAGTTTTAAAAGGTTCCACTTTGGAACTTGTTGGAACTTCTTTATACAAGTCTCGAGTGTCCAAAAAATCAATTTTATTTGCGCCGGCCGACGCTATCAAAATTGAGACATTTTTTAGTAATCCGATGTCGATATATTACGAATCATTTCTGTGATTCTCTTCTATGTAAACCACAAAGGACAAAACAGTTTGGTCTACCTAGAAAGTCCATTTTGACCACTGTGAGTCGTCAGGTATCGTTACTTCGTATTTTAATAGCGATGCGATAATAGAATAATTATAGAATGATGCTAAAACAGTTCCGTCAGCTTTTCGGTGCAAATGCCCAATTGCCATCACGATTTTTCGAGCATTTCTGATAATTTGACAAAAAAAAATGTTTCCAATAAAAGTTAATCGATATTCAGTCATCTATAAATCCCAATAGAAAAAAATTACAAAACATTTTTTTCTTAATAAAAAATTATGGTCACCTTAATTCTTTAAATACCACCATATATTTATTAATATATATTGTTGTAGCTGATGTCAAGACGAGTCCAACGACCTACTTTACTATGGCTTTAATTTTTAAAATAATGCTACAATAGTTTTGTCCAGCTGGCGGGCTCGTTTCGACCACTGTGCGGCGTTGATATAATTTCGAGCGATCGATTCGCTTCTCGCGAGATTGATAAACAAGGAAACTTTTAAAGGCCACGAACTTTTTACATTTCCCGTCCACTCGGGGAAGCCCGTTCCCGATCGAACATTTCGCCAGTTTCCAAACGAAAGGAAATTCGACCGGCGTGGCGGCGTGTCTGTCACGGACAAATACTGTCCGCCGCAATCACTGTAATTTTCCGCCATCCGTCAGGCGGGCCTTTCAAAAATCGCTCAAACCCCGAGGAAACACGAAAGTTCACTGTTTCCCTGCATTCTGTTTGACAGACGGCCGTATCACCCCCGACGTAGTATTATGCGTAGATCAACGTGGAGGGCTGGTTTTCAAGATGACTCGGAAAAAACTTCCCTCCAACGTGTCGCGGCTGTCACTTGAAAGGATATTAAATCGGGGAAAGTGCATTCATAACTTCTGAAAATCCCGAGAATGCCGTCACCAGCGTTGCCAATATAAATATCGAAGTATCTATTCAATATTCGTATAATTTATTGGTATGCTGAAAATACAAATATCCTCTGGGAAAAGTTTTATTAGAGTCAGAATAAAGGAAGAAATTCATTAAATTTTAATGCGACATTTTAATGCGCGGAAATAAAATAATTTATAGGATATAATAATAAGATTGTAGATTTTACTAGCTAGCTTTACCGAACTGCAGATTTCATACATTCGTGAATGAATTTGCGGAACACGGTAAAATAAAAATATTTTCTTACTTTGTCGGAAGATCTATCGATTAGTATAGAGATTCAAGGATGTATGAGAACATTTTTTCTGTTTTATCGTGCACTTTTTCGGTTGTTCGAACTTGAGCAGCGTGTGTAAGGACACTCTTGTGCGCGCCGATTACACTATCGACTCTGACGCTAACGGAGTTGATGTAAAAAATATGAATCTTGTGGTATCATTGACTTGACTGACTCTTTAAGCTCGAGTCCGTTTGGAGCTACCCTCGCTGTGAGTGGGGAGTAAGAATCCTATCTCCTAATTGGTCGGCGTCTTTTCGCGAACTCACCCCTCGAGTATGGGGATGGTTCGAGGTGACCGCGCGGTCCCTAATTTGGTGGGCCCGATGGGTGTTGTAAACCTGGGCCAGGTACAGTGCAGTAAACCTTGGCCCGCCTCGTTGCTTTTATTGCTAGTGCAATTGGGAGGATGGCAGACTGCGCATAGACCGAGGTCTGCCATCCAGATGTTTTTTATGCAATAAAACATCTGTTTTCGTCTTGGTACGGAACAGCCCCCGTAGAAGGATAATGGAATCCTTTGAATGCGAAACATCTCCATTAGGAAACTGTTTCCCCAACATCGCAGAGATCATTTAACGTAACTTCGTCAAAGCTGCGAGAACGCGATGAAGCAATACCGAGAGACTGATAGCGAAGTTTCACTCTCATATTCGATTGGTCAACTTCCGTATCGATGCGTCCTCGAACCTCTAATGCAACTAGCCGGAATTTTGACGGGGAGAACCAATTTCCAGACGAACGCATCTCGTCAGAGGCTTCAACGACTCGCTAGAGAGCTGACTATTCTGTTAATAAAACTGGAAACTAGAGCTTGGAAAATCGAAAAGCGAAGTACCCTTCCTCCTCTCAACTATTCTCTTGCCCGTTGCAGAAATATTAGAAATTATATCAAGGGAAATTGCTCGACAATTTCAAAAAACTCCGAGCTTAAAGGAATGTATTTGTTCGAGTTTCGAATGATGATTAATTGACTGCGGATCTTTATGCAACATAAAAATTGTCTACATCGATTGCAAGAAATAGAAACCAAATTGAACGTTATTTCTTCCCTTAATGATTTTAATAGAGGAGAAATCATACGTTGACAACTTCGATTCTAAAAATGTTCAAACCATTTTGAATTTTATCTACTTAATTTTCCTATAAATGCATAAAGATCCGCAGTCTAATGATTAATTAATAGTATTCCTGTAACTGTCAGCATGTCCATTACTATGTAACTTTATGCAAAGACTTTCTTTTTCTTTTTTTTTTATGAATAACTTCTATTGTAAACATTTGTATAAAAGGACTTCGGTCCGTAAATAATAATAATAATAATAATAATTAGTAATCGATTGGTGATTAGTAGACTGCGGATCTTTATGCAAAATAAAAAATTTTTCCTGTCTTTAACAATTTTAGTAAATTGCAAATAACATATGGACGTTCTTAAATCGTCTTAATGTTTTTACTGTTTTAATTAGACAAGTAATAGGTTTGGTTTAGTCAAGATTCAAACTTTGCCATTTTACAATAATAAAATGATAGGTCGAGTCGAAAACTTCGGACGCCCCGAGGCCTCGAGCAGGTCGGAAAGTTATCGGATCAATCGAAATTGAGTTTTTCAGTGGACGCGGTAATCGATTCGGGGTAACTACATTTCGCCCCCATGGTAATAAGAAAGTTTTTAATAGGAACTCCGTCCGATTCTCTTCGCGCGGACAAAGTGGTCCGCGGAAACGGAATCACAATTAACGAACAGGTTTTTCCCCGTTCCCGAAGAAACCGGATATCGTTGATGGGACCTGATATTCGTGGATCAAATTCCCAGCGAACGTATCGTCGGATTCGGTGAAAAATTATAACCCACTTAGGTGCAGTTAATTATTGGAAATTTCGTTAACGTCGGATGGACCTGCAGTGTGTTAATTATTGAAACTTCCGATGCTATAGAACAAATTTTGCGAAATCTATTATTACTGTTAATTTACATTGTATCGAAACAAAATCCCTTCGAATAATTTTTACGATTCTAGCATTTCGGTGACGAAGCTTTTCGACCAAATCTGAAATTGATAATTATTGAAACTTCCGATGCTATAGAACAAATTTTGCGAAATCTATTATTACTGTTAATTTACATCTAAACAAAATCTCTTCGAATAATTTTTACGATTCTAGCATTTCGGTGACGAAGCTTTTCGACCAAATCTGAAATTGATAATTATTGAAACTTCCGATGCTATAGAACAAATTTTGCGAAATCTGTTATTACTGTTAATTTACATCTAAACAAAATCTCTTCGAATAATTTTTACGATTCTAGCATTTCGGTGACGAAGCTTTTCGACCAAATCTAACATTTCTGCGATACTTCCTCCGGACAAAAGCTGCAGCTCGTTAAGCGTTTCCAAGACGCTGTTCGCCTCTGGTCCCTTAAACGGAGAAACGTAGCCGTGCAACAAGTTGGGAGAAGACCGTCTCGTTTACGCTTTAGTTACCGAACGAAACAATGTTCGTAGGCTGGTGCCAGTCGATCTGGAGATCGCCTGCCTCTGACAGAACGTCGATAGCACCGGAAATTATCGAGCCCCTGACAAGAATCTTTCAAGAACGAGAATCATCCACTTCTCGCCGAGCAAATAAGGGCGAGTGTAATCTTTACTAGCGATCGGTGTCGAGGAGGAAACTCGGGGGAGGAGCAAAATGTGCTATTGGACATTAAGAGGCTAATAAAAGGAATTTACTTGGACGTTTTCTCGTTGCCACGAAAACAAACGGACCTCGCGTATTTGCGCAAGAATCCGCTCGCTGCTGGCAATTCTCCACGAATAATGGATTTTTGAATAGTGGTCCCTCGGCGAATGAAATTTCACTTTTAATACACGCAGACACGCTAATGAAAGTGTCAGATATTTGAGGTTCGAATTTTACTAAAACAGCTGTAATTAACAATTTAACCTGCATTTCGCTTTGCACCCGGGCTATCGATCGTCCATTGTTTGTAGTGAATGTTTAATTTTGAAATGAATGTTGGTAATCAGTTTCTGTTTGCGTGTCTAGCTTGTTGAATCATTTATTTCCCAGAAGGGCTGCAATCAGTGATAGATGGAATTGAAATTCGATCAGGTTCGAGTTCCATGCATTCCAGGATAGCCGCCATCTTTGTTTCGCTAAAATAAAAGCGCTGATTATCCGCAATTAAACGCGGGCAAATGAAAAAATTCTCCGTCTATCGGGGAATTGTTTAAAAATATTTTCACTGCGCCAGGAGTTGGAGTACATTTTCGAAAAAAACACACACAGAAAAGCTCTCTGTATTTCCGAAAGGATATTTGCACCGAGGAAAACTATCGGGACGATATTTTCCTTTTCAAACTCGGACGATACATTGCGTTGCCGAGAGAGAGAGAGAGAGAAGAAATATTTCGGGTATCCTTCGAAGAATCTTTCTAGGATTTTGCAGGTGAAAGGAGAGAACAGTTGATCGTGTCCTGATAAGAAGATTGCTGTAAGAAACGAGAAAATCTCGAGGGTCCCATAAGGGAAAATTAAAGTTCTTCAAGGGTGAATTGGTTTTGCTCGGCGGCATGCAATGTCAGCAACATCTCAAGGTGACTCTCAAACTAGCTACTTCAATCTGGCACGTTCAGCGATGGCGATTTTACCTTGGATTCGTGAATAGGTGCAGTACGCCTCGTCACCATCGCCACGTAACATCGTTAATCGTTAGTCGCCCTAATCACATAATTGCTGCGAGCTTTCAATTACATTCTGGCACGTGAGACCAACATTTACTAAAAATTTGTAAAATTCTCCATTTTGACCAAATTACTTATTGCGATTCCCATGAAATAACGTGAAAAATTATATCGACAAAATACAGTGTTTCGTTTATAAGATAATACTGTGGGATTGGGATTCGAAATTCTCGTAAATTTTTTTACTACCTAAAATCCCTTAATGGAAGCAGGTCTATTGTTCGCCTGTACAGTTTTATTTGATCCTCCGATGCGCACGCAAAACCCATAGTAATTCTGCGAATCGTCGACTATATTGGCTGTTTTAATGCTCGCGTCGGCTCCACAAATTCCGAGAATCGGTCTGCCGTTCAAAATCGCGCAGCGAAGTCGTGCTTGACATTTCCCAGAGATTCTTTCGGCGCAGCGCGCTCAGACCGTGACATTTTCACGGTACCGTAAATACTCGACGCAATCAGGTAAATGGGCGCTTTGAGAGGACACGAGCATTAACATGGCCGCCACCGGTGCGCAACTTTTAAATGGCCCGACTTGCACTCCGGAAGACTGATTTACATATTATTATCGAAGCGATCCGATATTGATTATAATCTTTTTTTATCTGATTTTTATACTAGCTACTTACGAAGATATTGATCGATTTCTATTTTTACAACGAATACTCTTCTGCGTAATTATGTATAGACTGTGTATTATTTCCTGTGTATATAATTGTATAATTGTACAATTATATAATTATACGTACATACGAGAAATTACATAATTATGTATAGACTGTGTATTATTTCGTGTGTATATAATTGTATAATTATACAGTTATATATAATTATATGTACATACGAGAAATTGCAATTTGCTGATCACAACGGCGCGTGTACTGAACAATCCAAGTTTGCTTGAATTCCCCGGCAACAAGCGGGCATTTCATTAAAACAAACTAATAGTTAATTGAAATACAGAATTCATTCCGAACTGTAATCGGAACGAAAGAGTTCCTTTGTAAATGGATTCCTTTGTAATGGGAAGAATCCTTCGGAGAGGTACAAGAAACGCTGCTTTCCACTTTGCGCGAGTACTGACCGGGGGTAAGAGATCTCCAGTCACTTTTGCAAAACCAAGATGATTTCTTGCTCTGCGTGAAACGAGAAATGTTTGCTTTATTAAGAAAGGATAAGTAGAGGAACGTGTTTCCGCACGTTCGTGAAAATCGATAATGCCCATCAGAGTATTATTTAGTAGAAGAAGCAAACGAATATTTCAAAGTGGCTATTAAGTGGTCGTTAATATTGCTTGAGAAACTTGCCAACAATTTCTCAGAGACGTGTCTGCTTTCCAGGCTAATAGCGACATATTTAATTTAACTAGCCTGTAAGTCAAGCACAACAAGGCATTATGTAGAAGATCGTTAATTTTTCTTGACAAACTTCCAAGCAATTTCTCGGAGACAGTGTTTTTCTTCCACGACTAACAGAAGAGATTTAATTTAATCTCCGACTTAAATAATGCAAGGCTTCGATAATATTTAGACGCGAACACGCCGAATATAATTTCCGTGGATTCGCTGAAATACCATCGATCAAATTTGCAAGTTAGATTCTAAATTCGCCGTTTCTAGATGGATATTTCACGGTGCTATCACGTGCGTATCTCTTTTTGCGAACGTCAAACCTCATTGCGTGGGAAGTGGCGAATTCAGAATTGAGGAAAAGACCGGCGGTAAAAGCGCGAATTTCCCGGCACGGTAAAACGCCGTGGCCTTTAGCTCTCGCAGTTGAGAAACAATTTGAATGGGCGCCGGCAAAATCAAATGTTTCCCTCGGAGAGGTATCGTTGAATAATTAAACGAGGAACTCTTTGCCACCGGTGCGCACGGCTGCTCGAGCAAAGCTTGGTAACACTTCGAGCGAACGTGTTCCGCTTTTACTGTGACGGTGACTGTTGGAACCACGCCGAAACTAATCGTGGGAAACTACGGAAAAACGTGTTTGCGGTTTCATTACGGCCGCCAAAACCATTTCCGTGAACTGTCCTAACGTGGAGTGCAGTGGAGATTGAAATATTTCTCACGGACAAGTAGAATTAGTCAGACTGTAGTCGGACAATTTCGGTGAGGTTGCATAGGTCGATTATTAGTTAATAGGAGCAGTATGAAACAATCGCTGACCTGGCAAGTATCGATCAGGGAGGAAAATATAACAAGAGCTCTCGTTACTTGGGTAAGTAGAATAAGCCGGTTAGTAGTCAGACAGGTGGAACAAACTCTTTCTTAATTGGACTGTAAGCATAGAAAAGTGTCTAGTCAAATAAATGGAATGAATATGTTCCATTTATGACTTTTATGTGCTTATTAACATTTTCTTTGTACAAAACGCACTGTCATACTGACAGTACTTTTATGAACGTGTTCGATTACCTGTAAGTAGAATAAGCCGGTTACTAGTCAGACAGGTGGAACAAACTCTTTCTTAATTGGACTGTAAGCATAGAAACGTGTCTAGTCAAATAAATGGAACGAATATGTTCAATTTATGACTTTTATGTGCTTATTAACATTTTCTTTGTACAAAACGCACTGTCATACTGACAGTACTTTTATGAACGTGTTCGATGAACTGTAAGTAGAATAAGCCGGTTACTAGTCAGACAGTTGGAACAAACTCTTTCTTAATTGGACTGTAAGCATAGAAAAGTGTCTAGTCAAATAAATGGAACGAATATGTTAAATTTATGACTTTTATGTGCTTATTAACATTTTCTTTGTACAAAACGCACTGTCATACTGACAGTACTTTTCCGAACGTATTCGATGAACTGTAAGTAGAATAAGCCGGTTACTAGTCAGACAGGTGGAACAAACTCTTTCTTAATTGGACTGTAAGCATAGAAAAGTGTCTAGTCAAATAAATGGAACGAATATGTTAAATTTATGACTTTTATGTGCTTATTAACATTTTCTTTGTACAAAACGCACTGTCATACTGACAGTACTTTTATGAACGTGTTCGATTACCTGTAAGTAGAATAAGCCGGTTACTAGTCAGACAGGTGGAACAAACTCTTTCTTAATTGGACTATGTAAGCATAGAAAAGTATCTAGTCAAATAAATGGAACGAATATGTTAAATTTATGACTTTTATGTGCTTATTAACATTTTCTTTGTACAAAACGCACTGTCATACTGACAGTACTTTTCTGAACGTGTTCGATGACCTGGCAAAAAATGAACAGTGGTAATAGAATTATTGGTTTGAAATGGTGATAAGGTAAGAGAAGCTAACGTCTCCGGAGCTGGTTGAAATGATAATTGGTGGCACGGAGGAGAAACACGAGGTACAGTATTCGCTAGAAGAACGTTCTATCGGAAAATATACTGGGGGCCGTTCGTTTCGTCTCTCCGTTGACAAGCCAATAATGAGAAGAAAGCGAGAGTCTACATCCTCCGCATTGCAACGAAGAAATAGCGTTCCTGGCAGCTGAAGTTATTGGACACACGTTCATTCGCTCCGTGATACGAACAGATAGGGAGAACGGAAACTGCGGACTCGTCTCTTTACCGATCGATATCATTTATTTCTGGAACATCTGGCATTCCAACAAAAGCTGCCCGGAGATCATGCTTTTGTCAACCACTTAAATCTTGTTCCCGGGCTTTCGCCGAGAGAGTAATGCTTGACAGGAAAGAAAATCAGTTTCCCGGCTCGACTGCTCGAACCCACAGTCACACCGGTGCATACTTGCTTAAAGATACAATTTTAATTGATTACATTTATAATTATTTTCCTCCTGATTTGTATTTCGAAGAACCAACAAATCGCGACCTAATTATAATCACTCGTGCAACTGGATTCCGAAAAGAGAATGAAAAATTGTAGCTTCAGAGAGCAGATTAAAGTGGATTGCAACCATCTGATCGTTTCGCCAGAGCACAACTTTGAGGAAAGCTCGCTTGGAATTTAAATTGTGAACTATTATATTTCAACGAGACCGCTTTTATTTAATTGCGTTGCACTTGAATGAAATTTCAAAGAAAAGAACGATCGGATCAATACTTGTAAAACGCGATTGCGTCACTGATTCGGTAAAAATTCGAGAAACTTGAAAATTGTTCACCGGGTGGTAAGTAAGCTGTTAGCTGGTCGGAGTCGGATTACAGTCCACGTGATCGTTTCGCTTCTAATTGAAAAGAACGATAATTCCGTGGTTACAGACGGTGGGAACGGTTCCCGGCAGAGGAGACCGGCGCGGAGCGGCGCGGCGCGACGGGAATCACGAAAATGGGATATCCGAGCGAGAAACGTTTTGTCGCCGGGCGCAAACACCGGCTAACAAAGAGTAAATTCGATATTGCTTCGAAGGCGTATCCGGCCAAGGAAAACTCATTACGACAAAGAGATCCTTTCTCCCCGGCGGTTCTCGACAACAGACCGATCCTATTATATATACCGAACGGCGTTTTTCGCAGCCGTTTGTGGCCCTCTGCCGCGGCAGAACGAACGAAAGTGGATCCGCGAAGTGAGCGAACGCAGCCAGCCACGTCAGAATGCGAAAACTGGGCCGCTGAAAAACAAAGCGCAATAAAAGATACAAATAAAAGAGCGACGGGAGTAATGGGAAAAAACCGTATTTCGGAGAACAATGCCGGGCCGGCGAACAATTCATTCGGCGAACGAGCTCTTCGAAAGTAGTGTTCCGTTCAAGTCGCCATTGTCGTCGCGCCTACCGAATGTTAGTTTACTGGCAACTAATATGGATCGACGTCGCTCGCCAAAGTTCGCCGTTTACTTTCGCTAAATTCTCAACGACTCTGTACAAGTCGATGCACTACAGAATTTTAGACGTTTACAGAGTGCAAGAAGAAAGTAACCCCTTACACCTCCTTTGTACGAACAAAATTACATTTTGTTGCTGTCGATATACAGGGTGTCTCGTTTGACGTTTCGCAAACGCAATTATTTCCCAAACTGTAATTATACTCCGTTTCGGAGGAGACATCTTATGGTGATCACAAATCTTTTGAACGGCACTAAATGACCTTGAATGACCTTGGATGTTGAAAGTGTTATAGATAGGTGAATTCGTCTGGGGACAGGCTATACACTTATCTAAATAAAAACATACAGTTCAGATGCACTACAGAATTTTAGACGTTTACAGAGTGCAAGAAGAAAGGAACCCCTTACTCCCCCTTTGTACGAACAAAATTACATTTTGTTGCTGTCGATATACAGGGTGTCTCGTTTGACGTTTCGCAAACGCAATTATTTCCCAAACTATAATTATACTCCGTTTCGGAGGAGACATCTTATGGTGATCACAAATCTTTTGAACGGCACTAAATGACCTTGAATGACCTTGAATGACCTTGGAAGTTGAAAGTGTTATAGATAGGTGAATTCGTCTGGGGACAGGCTATACACTTATCTAAATAAAAACATACAGTTCAGATGCACTACAGAATTTTAGACGTTTACAGAGTGCAAGAAGAAAGTAACCCCTTACTTCCCCTTTATACGAACAAAATTACATTTTGTTGCTGTCGATATACAGGGTGTCTCGTTTGACGTTTCGCAAACGCAATTATTTCCCAAACTGTAATTATACTCCGTTTCGGAGGAGACATCTTATGGTGATCACAAATCTTTTGAACGGCACTAAATGACCTTGAATGACCTTGGAAGTTGAAAGTGTTATAGATAGGTAAATTCGTCTGGGGTCAGGCTATACACTTATCTAAATAAAAACATACAGTTCCGTGTAAAAGAGGTCACCTTGAAATTTCGGAAGTACGGCCCCCTAGAGAAGATATGTGACAACCATAAGATGTCTCTCCCGAAACGGAGTAAGTTTTATTTCAGATATTTTTTACAACGTGCTATAGATGCTTTCATAAAGGCAGTGGAACATTAATTTTCAATGAAATTCCACGTTCACGTAGCCAGCTTTCTTTCGTTTTAATTACCTCGAAATTATTAAAGAACCGTCCAGAATCCATTTATTATGGACCAGGAACGCGAGTATGGGGAAACAGATTGCGTTACTTCATTTCGGAGCTTATTAAAAAATTGTGCTTAACAGCGAGATGAATGGAAAAAATTCGTATGAAAACAGTTGAAAATTACCCGGTAATTTTGTTCGTTTCGTTGGAGAGAAACTCGATGAAAGGGACCGGTGGGGAACAGGGGGCGGCGAGCAACGAGCGACGTAGCGGTTGTTAAAGTAACAGCATCATCGTCGCCGGAACGATTCGCCGTGAGAAATCGAATTAAAATAAAACTAATTCCATCGGGGTAGGTTCGTCGCCGGTCGATACAGGCCGAGCGGCCACTTAGCCATCGTCGATATTCGATAATATGACGGCGAGTATCGCGTCCCGTCGACTATCATGGAAAAGCACAGCGATCCACCGATTCCCGTTACACGTCACTTAAAACCATTACCGAATGGCGGTCCCGGAAGGAAAACACCGTGGCAAACGGAGCGAAAATAGAGTAACGACCGGGCCGGGGAAAGAAGACGAAAGAGAGCATCATCGATGTACGTGTCTCTAATGGAATGGGGAGGGGGGGGGGAGGGGTGAAAGTCCCCTGACTGCTGGATCCAATTGGCTAACCGAACACCATCGCATCGGCGAGCTCGTATCAAAGGAACCAGGAAACAGAAGGATTCATGAGGGTTTTAAGGAACAAACCGACCAAAAAGCTTCCACAAGATGGAAACACCAGGGAAAAGCTGGGAAACTGAGCCGGCGCTTTTCGTCCGCGAACGTTATGATCTACAACTACAGCTTGTTCGTTGATCCTAAAAACTGACATTTAGAATCACTTGCTGGCGTGTGCTTGTTTTAAAGCCAGTGGAAAAATATCAGATGAATTTTTAGGTGTCGAGAGTGAAACAACAATTGCTTCCGTCCGAGCTAGACTCTTTTTATTATTCTACAACGAGAGCCCGCGCACGTAAGGCGACACTCCACTGAAAGCGTTTTATATCATCGTATCTTTTTTTATGCATAATACAGAATGCGAAGAAAAAAGCCTGTCCGTTTTGATTACCTAATAAAACAGTGGAGAAAGAGAGTAGTTTAATAAAACGATTAGGGTAAAGCCAATCTAGCCAAGTAAAATACGATCCATCCGGTTAGACAAATAGAATGGGACTGGTTTAATTGGACAAGTGGAACGAAACCAGTTTGGTCAGGCAAGTCCCTCTGAATGGGGAAAAGTGAAATAAAATGATTCATAGTCGGACAAATGGAACCAGCCGTTACCTGAACATACGAGTACTATTTCCTTGGTTATGCAAACGGTATGGTGTTGGTCATGGGACGGACAAATAGAACAAGACTGTTTGTGGTCGGACAAGTAGTACAGTCTGTTTCAGAGACGTAGAACAGGTCTGTTTGTGAACGGACAAATAGAATGGGACAATCTATCGTCGAAACGCGCAGAACAAGAACAGCTGTGTTCCCACGGACCCGAGATAACATTGAGAACGATGAATTGTCATTTTTTAACAACAATTCAATTTTGTCAATTCACAAAATATGTATTTCGAACATTGCTTTCCGAAGAAGGTTCGAAATGCTAAAAAAAGAATTCCGAATGAAATCGTGTGTAGGGTACAAGGGGTTAAGAGGGCCGGATGAAAATCCACAGCGATGGCGGTCGGAATGAAGCGAGCACGCGGCGGAGAACGCAGGGAAATAGATACGGACGAGAAAACGGACGAGGAGGAGAGAGAGGCGGCTGGTAGAGGGTATAGGGTGGCGAAGGTAGGGGAAGGAGGGGCTGGCAACCGCGTCGGTCCAGGGATGATCCCGGCTGTGTCTATTTATACGGGCCAGGGAACCGGCGCAGCTACCTGTTGGCTGTGTACAGTAGGGCGCACGTCACCCCTATACACTCGAGGCAGCATTCACGAGCTGGCTGGGGTGGCTGTCGGCAGCCACTGCCACCGCTGCTGCTACCGCCACTGCCTTTGCCGGCGTTGCTGCCGCTGCCGCTGCCACCGCCGCGCAACAGGGGATGCTTGTAGCCTCAGTATGCGCGGCCACACGTAGACGGGCCAAAGCGGATCGACGACGGATAAAGCTGGAACTGGGTCACCGGCTCCGCGGAACTGGGTCAACTAGCCGCTACCAACACTCCGACAACACTCCGCTTCGAACCCAGACGAGATGGTAGATGGTTCTCATGGCGCGTCTGGCTGCCAGAAGATACCATGCACACTAGGATGGACCTTATTTTTCGACCAAAAAATTTTGGGCACGTCCTCCCCCTCCCCCCCCTCCTCACCATATTGTTCCATGTCATGAAAAAATGATATATCCAAAATTTTAGATCAATCGGACGTCGGGAAGGCGTGTCTAATCGAGCGCGAAGGTCAAGAGTAAACATTATTTTTCGACCAAAACAATTTTGAGCACGCCCCCCCCCCCAATATTGTTCCATGTCATGAAAAATGATATATCCAAAATTTTAAATCAATCGGACGTCGGGAAGACGTGCCTAATCGAGCGCGAAGTTTTGAAACAGAAGTAACTGCGCGCGCTCAATGTGACGAGTATACTGAAAATTCAAGTTAAATATTTTAAACCTCCAAAAATATTATAATTCCTTGCATGCACTCAAGTACAAGTATACTTTGTACGAATTAAGATTATTTCACATTAATCAGCCTGTCTAATTTCTGTCGGCCACCTTCTCCGCTAACAAGTTCGTTTTCGCGAAGCACATCCAAAATATAACATATTTAATATAATATAAATTAATATTAATATATAAACTATTATTAATATTATTAATAAATGAATATAACATATTTATGTCGAACGTTAATTTCTCTACTTTTTAAATTAGTATAGGAATACAAGTAAAAGAATTGGTACTTTCAATGAAATACATAAAATTTAGCATAAAAATATTTATAAAAATATGATAATTAGTTAATTGTTATATTGAAAAAATTACATCTTGGTACTATTATAATCAATATTTTGACACGAGAACATTTAGTCATGATAAAAAGTCTTCCCTTCAAATATTCCCATTCCTACAAAATTTCATGTTTTTCGCAACTTCAACGTCAATGAGGCACGCCTTCCCATTATCCGATCAACTTCAACTTTTGCAGGAATTATTTTCTTATCTAATAGCACAATTTGGTCCACCCTAATGCACACTCTTAGCCCAGGTGGAACTCTGTCGCTCTATCTACCCATTCGCGAGATCGCTGGTTACGGAATAGTCAGAAATGGTTGCACGAAATGTCCTAGAATGATAGAGGACAAGTAACCCCTAGCAATCGCTGTAGCATTATTCAAAATATTGTTCACATTATTGAATATGCTGGTGTCTAGTCAGTATTGTACGAGGTACTATATCAATTTCATATCCATAAAATGGTACAAATCATATATAGAATGGAATTATTCTAGGTCGGAGGAAATGTTTAATTTTCGAGTGAATATAGCTCCATTAAGACGAAACTGAATGTAAATTTTCATTTCGAAATTTCTATTCGGCTAACAACAGTGTTCTGCATAACTGTTGCCGCAACATCGAATCACTCGAACGCGAGAAATAAGTCGGAAAGCAGGGAAACAATGGGAACAAAGCTTCACTTCGAGCAATTGCAGAGAATTGTCGAGCCGCATAAATCACTCTCTCAGTGGTAAAATTTTTGTCTATTTAGTCCGCAGCCGGTGACAAGCGTCGACAACGGACCGCGCTGAATTATTTATCGGAGTTCTCTGTGCCGCAGGAAACAATTACATTTGACGCGGCAGGGCAATGATTATCGTCATAAATTGTTGGTCGCCGGGGCGAGTTACGAAACGGAATCGGTTTTGCCGATCGGATGGGGACGGGTCTCTCGTCGGTGCATCGTGCATATTTAACTGGCGGCGGTGTAATCGTTAGTGCATCGCTCGCCTACTTTGAGGTTGATTCTTCGATGAGAATAGGCGCGAAGGACGCCCCTCGCAGCCTTCCAACGCTTTAATAATACGTGACCGACACATTTTTACATCGCGCGGCCATTCTTCCGCGCGACTCACCGGGACTCGTTTCCTGAATGGCGGAACCGTCACGTGACCGATGGTTAAACAAAGTACATAGAACGTCCACGTCGACAGCCGCGTCACGGGATTAAAAACGCGAACGGAGGGAAAGACAATACTCCGCTGCGGCATGTCAACAATTCTGGGTTTACGGAGCACTACGAGTGATTTTATATAATTTTTCTTTTTCCGTACTGTACACCTTAAAAATAAATTTTTTTAATTATTTCTCGTGGACGCATGTTTGCAATCTCAATAATTGTACATTGAGCTTATTAGAACACGTCGTTACCACGCTATTCAAAATCAAGCTTTTGGACAAATTTTCCTCGTCTTCCTCGAATAAGAGCTGTACGTGTTCAAACAAAGCAGAAAAAAACAAAACGAACGACGCTGCGTAGCGCGGCGAATCGTTCACGCGGAATCCTGGAAAGCTGAATGGAATTCGTTTGTTAAACAGCCGGCTGACGACGGGGAGGGGGGGATGGTGGTGGTACTACGTTTTGTTGCGAAATCGATACCGTGTTTGCGGCCGATGCTTTGTCAGATATTGTATTTGCATTATAAACTCGCCTATGATGGATTCGATTGCACGGGATCGAGTAACTTTGATTCACTGTGACATTTAGTTGCGCAGGTATGTCTCGCGAACACTATTCCTGATAAACGCCGTTGCTCCCGAGTCCCGGATCCCTCGTCGGCGTTGTTTCCCTCCCCACGAAGAAAGAAAACCAATTTATTCCGTTTGATGAACGCTTTCCAATTTTGACTTTTCCCCGTTTGTAGAAACTGCTGCCGCGGTACAAAAGTTGTGCAAGCTTGCATTTGATAGTTGTCAGTGGAATAGGAGCGACTGTAGTCCGGCAAATAGACTAGTAGACCTGCTAGTTTAACAAACACAATCGGCGTACGTTGTAGAAAAATTCGATTGGCTAAACAAATAGAATACCTACGTCTGTTCCTGGCCAGATGAGTGGAATCGATCTGCCCTTTTCAGACAGGTAGAACAAGTCTGCCCCTTTCAGACAAGTAGAACAAGTCTGTCCTTTTCAGATAAGTAGAACAAGTCTGCCCTTTTTCAGGCAGGTAGAGCGAGTCTGCCCTTTTCAGACAAGTAGAACAAGTCTGCCCTTTCCGTACAGGTAAAACAAGTCTGTCCTTTTCAGACAGGTAGAACAAGTCTACCTTTTTCAGACAAGTAGAACAAGTCTGCCCCTGTCAGACAGGTAGAACAAGTCTGCCCTTTTCAGATAAGTAGAACAAGTCTTCCCTTTTCAGACAAGTAGAACAAGTCTGCCCTTTTTCAGGCAGGTAGAACAAGTCTGCCCTTTCAGACAGGTAGAACAATTCTACCTTTTTCAGACAAGTAGAACAAGTCTGCCCCTTGCAGACAGGTAGAACAAGTCTGTCCTTTTCAGATAAGTAGAACAATTCTACCTTTTTCAGACAAGTAGAACAAGTCTGCCCCTTTCAGACAGGTAGAACAAGTCTGTCCTTTTCAGATAAGTAGAACAATTCTACCTTTTTCAGACAAGTAGAACAAGTCTGCCCCTTTCAGACAGGTAGAACAAGTCTGCCCTTTTCAGACAAGTAGAACAAGCCTGCCCTTTTCAGACGGGTAGAACAAGTTTGTCCATTTCAGACAAGTAAATTGGAGCTCTCTATAATAAGACAAACAGTATAAGCTATAATTGACTCGATAGCCAACCACTTGTCCCAGCGTCATACCATGTGATTATACCAGAGACAAAGATGAAAAGCCTTCGCGACAATCGCCACCTTGTTCTCCTTGCCTGTGTAACTTAAGCATATTCGCTGCGAGGATGCTCGAGTACCCGACAATTTACGAAAGACGCGTCGGAATACTATTTACCGAACTACGAATCACAGACCGAGTAAGCGTAACCAGCCCGACAAACGCGTCTGCGCGCCCGAGCGTACGGCCCTAAGTAATTTGATAGAGAAAGTTTCTGTCTGGCGTCGAGGAACTTGGGGAGCGTGGATGCTCGAAGAAAGGCAGGTACGTAAGCAACGGGTCCCGAGATAATCAATTTTAATTAATAGCTCTCAATCACCGGGACCTCATAATTCATTAATTATTATTTAGTCCCTCTCGCGACGAAATAACGTGACCAACTTTTTCACGAGGCAATACTTGTGCTCGTAGAGATCGTGGATGTTAATGAACTCGTTAAAATTAATCTTTGAAAGAGAGATATATGTACCAAGTATCGCCATTAACACGTTCAATGGCGAATCAACGATCATAAAAACACCACAAAATCGAATTTATTTGCAGGAAGAAAAATTGAGAATTCGAAATCCACAGCGCCTGATAATATTTTTAATAATTGATTTCTAAATTGCACGACTACGCATCGCATAGTAGTCAATGTCCTAAAATTCACGAGGCCGATGTGGAAACACAATTTCTCATAAACCACTAAAACTCATTAACGAATAACAAAAATACATTTCAGAAATGAACATGAACCGGAGATTGTTATTTGCAATAACTTAAAAAATTCCTGCCACTGACAGGATAAATCAGTTGATGCGGCTTTGATCTCACTCGTTAATAACGGACGTTTAATTGTCGGGAAAGAAGTTGCTCGCGGCGAAGAAAATTTTATTAAGGAAAACCGACGTTTAATCGAACAGAAAATTGTATCGCGTTCGGCGCGCGAGCTTTTTTCGACGGAAATCCCCGTGGAAGCTGTTCCCCTGGAGAAAGTAAATCAATTTCGCCAAACGGTTTCGCGCTCGCACGTGCCGACTCTTGCCGTGCCCGGCGGACTATGTGCAAATAAACAATTTCACCGCGGAGAGATGGGGGCGTTTGTAGCTGCGGCTCGCTCCGGTCTCGGCATTCATTAAAAACACTTCGAATCCAATTTGCGTGGCTGACCTTTTATAAAAATAACGCGCGCGCGGAATAATAAACGCTACGGGACTGGCGCGGCGACGCGCATCGCCGACCGTCGCCGAGCGCTATTAACGGCACTGTCATTTACGTCTAATTAAACGGATGCGAGCGCGTTTAACGTCTCCGGAATCTCTTGTCCGCTGTAAACGCGCGAGACATGCAATCCTCCCGCGTAACAATTACACAAAAAACACGAATAAAGAAAACCTAACAAATCATGTTTAGAGAACAATTTTTATCAATAGACTGCGCATCTTTATGCAAAATAAAAATTTCTTGCCTGAATTAGGGTGGATGCACCAATGAATAAACACTTAAGGAATTTGTTAACTTTTTTGGTTAAATTTTAAAGGTTAATAATATTAATATGCATTCGGATGATTAAAATTAGATTCATTAATGTCTAATCTTTCATATGTAACATGTAGAAACAGAAACTTTAACAAAAAATAAGTAGTTTAACAAACAGTTATAGAAAAAGGCTAATTTCACCAGTGATCGAACGATATTCGATATTTAAGATTTCTCTATGATAAGTGGTTGAAAAACGTAAGAAATCTAATAAACTTTATGTCAAACCAATTGTTAAATTGTTCATACACATATTTGTAATGTATTACGATAAATTTTAAAAGGATATTTATGACTGACTTCGTAGCAAGTATTGCACAAACCACGCTCGACACGTGCACTGCACTTATAAATAATATTTAGGTTATTTTAGTTAAATGATCGACCACGGGTGACGTGAAAATTGTTCGAATCTGAAATAAGGAAACAGAAAAAAATCGATATTTAATCATTAATTTCTTTAATTAATTTATTTCGCTTGTTTTTATGTAAAATGTGCATTCATTGGTTCGTGTTTATTCACTGGTACATCTACCCTACAACAAACTGAAGTGAAATAGAAATTTATTTTCTTCCTTATTGTGTTTAGTAGGTGGAAAATAATATGATAGTATGTTCAAATTTTTCTAATATTTTTTTGCTATTTTAAATTACACGTAGTCATTTTTGTCATAAATGCATAAAATTCGTAGTTATCGATCAATGTTAAAAATCGAGTCGTATAAATCAGGACACGAAATGTCCGACATTGTAATGTTAAGAGCAAAATCTAAAGATTTTGAAGAGGAATAAATGTTTTAAGCATATTATTTTAACATCATTGTCCAGCTACTACTAAGGAGAATTCGATCACGATCAAAGATGAATGTGGAGAAACAGATGAGAGATCACGCGAAAGCTCTCGTCTAATGTTTGGCTAACGGGAACGTGACTCTTTCGATTGTTATCGATAAATCCGGCGGAGTCCTCGTAACGCGAGACCCAATGAAGGGAACGTAATCTCCCACGCCCACAATATTAGACCGTCGATTGAAAGCTGCGGAACTATCGTTCGATATTGTATTTGCGCGGCTGGAAGGGGGTCGGACACGCATCCAAGTGTTCGCCAACAAACAGCTCGAACAAGGGAAGGCGCGAGAAACCGAGAGATTGAGCACCGGAAGACGGAGAACAGGGAGAGACAGAGAGAGAGAGAGAGAGAGAGAGAGAGAGAGAGAGAGAGAAGGAGAGAGACTGTGGAGCTTATACAATGCGTCCATTGTGCGGGAAACTCCATTAGTGCGTTTCCCAGCCGAAGAGACAGAAGGTGGCGACGCGGAGGGCGATGAAAAATTAGGGGATGCGAGAAGCATCAACGTTATGGAAAAAAATTTGCGTCCGATCCCGTCGTTGTGTTCCGACACGATCGTGGTGCGACTTAAAAAATGGTTCTGCAATTTTTTCCGACGTGCTCAGACTTCGCAGAGAAAATTTTATAATTTCGTATTTTTCAAATATATTCCCAATGTACTTGGTTTTGTGAATATGTTTCAGAAAAGTTTGTCAACATGTTCTACAGACGGCGTTCGTGATCGGAAAAACGAGCGATGTTGTTTTTGTATTTTTCCAGAGGCTCGTTTGTAATTATAATGAACGATCTCGAAACAGAATATCCGTCCACGATTTATTCTAGTTTATTTCACCGGGACAATGAATTTGTTTTTCGGAATGCGGACATTCCAGTATAGCTTTGATTAAATGCATTTTGTTGCACGCAAACAGTTCGCTTGCATGGTTTAGGCAATTTGATTGAAATTTAATTAATTTTTCATCGACAACCTCGTCGTCGAAATTGTGCAATTACTATCTCGAATTAGTACGAATTTCGCTCTAATCTATTCGAATGTTCGTTGTCGAAAGTTAAACACTTCGATAGAACGTTTTATGGTGCTCTTAATGAACAGTTGGAATTTCCTTATTGGAATATAGTGATATTACTTTGTATTCAATCTTTTCAATAAAGTGCGAATAATAATGTTTTCGCAGGCTATTGTAGTGCAGTGTCTACTAATAAAGCAACTTCAAAGAGTTCTATGTTATTACGTTGGACAAGCTCGAGAATGAAAGAGCAAATTTACAGACTACTTGAAGGAACGACTATGGGGAGCCTCGAATGTCTGACTACAGGCATCCTTGACTACTTCGAATTGCTCGTAATTTTAATTAACCATGTTGAAGTATGAAAAATAATACCCATCGTTTTCTATATATTCATTGTATTCTAGAGATAATCGACAACTCGTGTAACAATTTTGTATTTGACACAAAGATACAATTGATTAATCGCGAGAGCTACGAATTAATTTGTGCACCAAATAATTTTGGTGATTCAATATTCCCTAATGAATATTTTTGCAGAGCACATTTTCAATAAAATTCAATAACTAAACTACATATTACACAAATTCGTTATTTCGGACTTACAAAAACTTACAAAAAAGCAAAAACGGAGATTTTACTATTTCTCAAAAAGTCTAAAATTTATTAAAATTCAAACGTCACGAGAAACTGTAAATGTGCAAATAACCGCAGTCTAAGAATAATAAATTCAAGTGTCAGTGCCCCACTCTATCAAACTTTTCTACTCGGCTGACAGCAGCTTTGATTGATAAGTCTATATCCTGCTACCGCGAGGCCGATTATTATATCTAGAATATATGAACCAATGGCTTTTACTTGTCAGAAGATCCCCACTCCAACCACAAAGGTCCGATGTTGGAAACCGCAGTAACCACTAATTAACTGATTGATTCCGCGTCGATAACCAATCGGAAAAGAAGCATTGTTACGTTTTCGAGAAAACGTCGAAAATCGCTAGCCTACGCAGAAACTCTACAGAGGAAATTCTCGACCGCGTGTGTTCCCCAATTAGCGAATACACGGGGATTGTAACCATACCTCGAATCAGATTCCGTTCTCGGTAACAGAGAGCAAGCCGGGTAACTGTCTAACAAATGATGTAAAATAACACGGCTCGCCTGGCAACAAGTGACCCAATAATAAGTATCGTTGAACTCATTATTCTGGTTCCCGAACTCTGAACCAGTTTACGGAGTTATTGTATTTATCTAACCGCATCCACTGTAAATATTCATGATGCGGATTATGCAAATATGTTCACTATCGATGGACGGCACGGTAGTAAAATATTTGTGAGCTGCTTTATTTGTAATTTATGGTTATGCAGTTCTGGAGAGGAGATTAATTAAGTAAGAGAATATCAATTTAGAACACAGAATTCATCGATCAATTTTTCTGAGCAGATTTGTAAAATCGCGAGAATATTGTTTTCACTGATTTAGGGTTTTTCCGTATTCTAAAAAGAATTACAAAATCACCCTTTCTCTAACAACAAATTATCACGGCTTATTTAGTCCTATTCAGTGATATATTCCCAGAAACGAAAAGATTCTCTAACTGGCTTTCTGTGAATCGGAAAGGACGACATACAATACCTAATCTAATCTGAAACATGTTAGCCCGCTCTGTGCGACAGTCCACAAATACTGGATATCGGATCACTTGTTACTACAGATTATAATAACTTGGTGTTTGCAACCAGGATTTTCAGGTATGTAAGCTAGTAACTACAATCGCCGATCTTATGGAAACATTGTAACCCGCAGTGACCCGTTCTAAAGTTACTCTGTGTCATCCAGTAGCCAGTAACCCCTGCCATATTGTAGACCGGATTACTGGCCACTGTAGTCTATATGGTTACGATTCCTGTCTCGCTAGAATTACATTCAGTATATCTAAGATCTAGTGAAAGTGTGTCTAAAATTCTCATCGATTTGATTCTGTACAATAGTAATAAAATAAAATCTCATCTAACCCTTGCGTCAATTCCTGTCTCACTAGAATTACATTCAGTATATCTAAGATCTAGTGAAAGTGTGTCTAAAATTCTCATCGATTTGATTCTGTACAATAATAATAAAATAAAATCGCATCCAACCCTTGCGTTAACAAACGATAGATGTTGCATTGAAGCAGTTGTAAAATCAGTTGCTAACCTGAATTTTTATTATCATTTTACGGAAGTCGAAATACAGATTCAGCAACAAAAAATAATTTAGATTATCTGTACTGTGGCTCTAGTAATTTCATCACCCACTGTATATCATTTTCATCCCTTGAATTTCGTTTTTAATTTCAGATTTAAAAGCCGAATATCATTCTCACCCTGATTTTTCTAAACAGATCTACGAGAACACTTTTCATATAGATGTACGGACCAGTCATTATCATTTTTATGAATACAAATTCAGCAACAAAAAATAATTTAGATTATCTGTACTGTGGCTCTAGTAATTTCATCACCCACTGTATATCATTTTCATCCCTTGAATTTCGTTTTTAATTTCAGATTTAAAAGCCGAATATCATTCTCACCCTGATTTTTCTAAACAGATCTACGAGAACACTTTTCATATAGATGTACGGACCAGTCATTATCATTTTTATGAATACAGATTCAGCAACAAAAAATAATTTAGATTATCTGTACTGTGGCTCTAGTAATTTCATCACCCACTGTATATCATTTTCATCCCTTGAATTTCGTTTTTAATTTCAGATTTAAAAGCCGAATATCATTTTCACCCTGATTTTTCTAAACAGATCTACGAGAACACTTTCCATAAATATTTACCTGACCAGTCATTACCATTTGTTAACCAGTGCGTGTTCTTGCGGCTTGCAGACTTAGGAACACCAGAAACGCGTCGAGATACGAGGTCTACGATGAGCAAAGTACCAAAAAGATGCCCGAAGGCTTTCGCAGGGGTTGTCGTCGTCACTTTCTGCGGGCAAAGAGACCGGCATCTTTCACCAGCCACATAAAGGACCGTCACACCACAGAGAAGACCGGTTTTACTCTCGGCAAACACACTTACATCCCCCAAAAGATTGATATCGAGAACCCACCTTGTGCCCGGGACTCGTCGCCGAACACTCCGGGAAAAATCGAGGGAAAAATACTCGGTATAAATAGAGACGAGAATTTTCCCATCGATTCCGGGAACGGTCCGCGAGCGGAAATCGCAGAGCGGTGCGGCTTTAGCCTTCGATTTATGGAAGTCGAACGAGAAACACGAGCAGTCTCTTCTACTACCCCGGAATATGACGCAAACGGCACGGCGTTCGCTTCCCGTAGCAATTCCGTGAAATTCCGGACCGAGCGACACACACCTTGTCCGCGGAATTCGCGAAATGATTCAATCATCAAGGACCGATGTATAGCGCCCACGAGCGTTCGCCAGGGCCGTCTCTTGTGACATAGAATGCCTGGTCTAGGATTTGAAGCAAGTACGACGAAAATTATCCGAATAAAAATAATAGTTAAGATAATATATTATTTGGTTACATGTTATTTGATTTGAACAGAAAAATCATCAGATGACTTCTTTATTTCGAATTTATTTGAAAGAATTTTTCATTCTATTAAATGAATATAAAAAATGTATGTTTGTATTAAGCACAAAATAAAACTACTCCCTTATGTTATCTAACGAATAAAAATTGTTCATTGTCTGCACTGAATTTTTCTCATTTTTTGAGAAAGTATTAATGTTTGGAAATTACAAATGTCCATTCAACTGGACTGTAGATAATACAGGTTGAAAATTGTCTGAAATATTATCACACTCTACGACTGTGAATGTTATATATGGGTGAAGTTTGCAACACATTCGAGAATGTATATGTAAGAGTTGTAAAATGTTTATTACAAACATACACTTCGCGAACGTCACCAAGTCGTAGTCACCTCCGGTTACAGAGCTGTGATATTTCAGAAAGTTTTGCGTAACACATATATTACGTCCGTAGAACTTTTCCGCGATAAGATTTTAAGTATTTTCGTGAGTCGGCGTATATGTACATGAAGCGTTGTTTGCCCTGGGAGCGCTTTCAATTGCCCCTCGAGGCAACGCTTCGAGGCAAACGACGTCGGAGAAGGAAGAGATTCTCTTAGCATCGATAAAAGACTTATTTTGCTCTTTCTTCGTATAGAATGACCCGAATGGGCGTGGCTTCGACGTTCTGAATTTCGAAGGAGCCAGAACAGTGTTCCGAAGAGAAATCTGTACGTTTAACTTGTCTATGGCTCACGGATTTCGAGGAATATTCTAGGAGTTTTCGAAACAGAGGCATTCTTGCTACTTCTTTGTTTAGAATGCCCCGAGTAGGCGTGGCTTCGATGGCCCGAGTAGGCGTGGCTTCGATGCTCCGAATGCTGAGGGAGCCAGAATAATGCTCCAAAGAGCAATCTATGTATATACTTATGTAGTTCATAACATTAGAATGTCCGAATGGATTTTATATTAAAATCTAAAAAAAAATTATTGAGCGAGAGCAAAAGGTGGGAGGAGAAACAAAAAATTTGGGATTCTTAAATTTTTTTACGAATCTTGAAAATCTAAAGGACTCTAGAGAAATGTGCTGTTAGAACTGGAGCTCTAGGAATACTTATGTTGTGGTGGAACATAAGTGCCCAGGGCCTGCAACTAACGTAATGCAACCCTGGCGTCTTTGGCTCGCGTTTCCACGATAATGTTCTCCTCCGTGGCACTTGACCTCTTCAGGAACGCTTGGAATTCGGAAACTGACGTGGATGCGTGTCTCGATTGAGGTCGCCCGTATACAGACTTTTTTCCGGCTGGAAAATGGCGAACGGCTGTTTAGAATGCGTCTTAATAACTGATCGGATTATCGATCCGAAAGAAGTCGTACTAGAAATGTTAAGAAATATTTTATGAGGTCCCCATGGTATTTGTAGTTTCGCTACGTTTAAATTGCAAATTTTAGTAATAGATTCGAATTAAATGAAATTCTTTTTCCGTCGCACTGGCTTTCAGTAAATTACACGTGAAATGAAGCTGCATTAAAGTCTGTTAAATCTTGCACTTTATCGTTTTATAAATGTTTCGTAAACGGTGCACGTGCAGAATTTCACGGTCTAGCGACGAGAAATTGTTAAAGAAAAATAAGCGTTTGACAAATTTTAATTTCACGTTCGATACCAATTGCGTCACTCGAAAAAAAGGCGTGGGCGATCGGTTTGCCAGCGAATTTAATTCTCGTTTTAATTCCATTATAATTCTCCGCGGTTTCCCGCAGAATCCAAAGCAACGAGAACGTTCGCAAACACACGTGTACAAAGGTTCGCAATTTATTCGAGGAACGGGTTAAACACACTGTTCCGAAAAAAAAAACACGAAACATTTTAATTACTTTCCTGTATGTATCGCTGCGCTTTCCTCAAGCAGAGGTTCTACAATGATGTTCCGCATTCCGCACTTTAAATCACTTAATTGCACTTCATTCAGACATAAGCATCGCTCGCATTGTGCAGACTTTATTTGCAATTTTCAGCATCCAAATGCTGGAAAACGTACAAAATACTTGACACTGACAAGTGATTCAATATTGGAGAAAAATTCTGCAGAAATTAATTCCCACAGCTCAATATTAAACATTGCAAATCTCCACTTTCTATTTCGAATATGTAACAAAGCTTTGGCACTCTGTTTATTATTACCTTTGGCGATATTCATATAATAACAATAATTGCAAATTCGTGTCACGTCATATTTTAAGCGAAAATTGTATTCCTCCATTTTTTAAAATTCTACAAAACCATATATATATATTGCAACAACAATGTTATATTGAAATGATGTAACATTACATTGAAGTAAACATTTGAACACTGGAAATTGAATTGAAGCTGACACCGGATAAACAGGACAAAATTAACATACAAACGAGTTGTAACATTATAATATCGTAATGGTGATGAAATTTATATGATATTAATGTATACGAGCGTTTCGTAGCAAAATCAAATATGACCAAGAATAATAATTTATTTGAACCGACATTGTACTACCATTTAACAAACTGAAAGGACCAGCAGGTAAACTAACCGGTAAAAATTTTCGAATAATTCGAAATTTATTAAAATGATTAAGATATGAGAATAAAATTTTATGTAACCTATCGGCGCAAAAAGTTTTCATTTCGCCGAAGGATTCGATGATAAAAATCAGATATAAAATAACTTTGATTTTACGCGGGTTTTCGAACGATCTCCTAGGATCTGCATAATCGTCCCGGTTTTTGCATAAATAGTTCCAGAAAGATTAGTCGTGCGTTTACGTGAGACGCATGCAAATTGGATTAGCATGAATCCCTTCGATCCGCAACGGCGCGCGGCGGCCATCACGCGAGAAAGGGGCGTTCGTTTCTGTTCCCGATTATCGTCCGCGCCTGAAATCAAGATAAATGGCCGATAAGCGACGCGCGAATCTTCCGCGATCTCCCCCCCCCCCCTGTGGGGATATCATCCCTCGTTGAAAAATTCGTGGTCGTGTAGTTAAGTCTTCGGGAAAGAACTATTCACGATTATTTCCGGCGCAACGGTGTTTTTATTCGATCCGCAGACCCTCGGGAGCCTCGGATCTCCGCGAAGGGATCCTCCCGAACCCGGGAAACCGCTGTTTCCCTTCCGCATCTCTAAGGGAGCCAGCCCTCCAGAGAAAGCCCTCTCATAATAATAACAACATCGCTTTATTACACTCGGACAGTTACTTGTATGTTGAAGATAATACTGCCTCGAATAAAATCTTTTCTTATTAAATCTAATCGAGAAATACGTGTCCTTCCCAACAATAATTTTCGAAATTGACAAATTTCGAATTTTTTCCGTGAATAGAAAAATTTTTTTTAGAAAACACTGTTTTTTCCCCATAAAAACATCTCTACAAAACTTACTTTTACTGTCCTGATTTTTACTGGCGGCGATTTTATTTGCCCACCATTTTATTGCCACCATCGATAAAAAACTGTAATAGCCATTAAAAGGAAACGTTGGCAATTCCAAAAATTGTAACACAGATAAAATAAAATATTGCCACTGGAAGTTTTTGCTATTCAAATATCTGTAACCGAACGTGCATCATTCTAATTGATGCGCCGTCACGTAGAACGTTTTCTCGTTTCGCAACCTTTATCGACAACGAATAAAATCGGATAATGAATGTATCTGTATAATGGCGTTTGCGGACGCAGGGAACATATACATATATATATCTCGAAGGCAATCGATTTTTTCGACCCTCGAAAGAGCTGCCGGAATTCCTTCGATCAGATAACGCTCATAAATTTCGCGTGACCGAATAAGCTGGCGTGCGGCAGCTTAGTCGATTACATTGGCGAAGAATTCGCATAAAGGGACAGAGGTGTATCGGTTTTCGATAGCCAGCCCCGCATGGGAATGAATTTGCTTTCTAATCGGTGTATCGAATCGGCTGGAAAACGGCGACGCGACGCGACGCCGCCATATTGACGACTGAATAGACGAAAACGTTCGTCCGCGAAATTCTTCGTCGACCGAACAATTTCCTTCTCGTTTGTACATCTCTTGACTCGCGTTTTTATCTCGGCAGATGTTTTTTGTTTCCGTGAAAAAAATCTTACGTCGTTAAAATCACGAAAAAGTTCCAGGTCGACGCGAAATAAAGGAATCCTTTGGAATCCTTTGGCCGGTGGAATGTTACGGGAATTAATAACGAGCTTTCTTCTTTGGAAAAAGCATTCGTTATAATTTCACAACTTTTAAGATGCTCGTTAATGATCAAGGTATCAAAGATAATAATCGATTATTATTATTATTTGTTTCACTGCGAAAAGGAAACTGTCCAGCGAGATACACAATGGACTCAGACTTTTTCGCGCATTCAAAAGCGACTGGAACGCCTTTGATGTAATATTCCCAAATTCCTCGTTACGCTTCTTTGATCCCTCGATCCCTTTGGATCCCCCTTGTTACCGAGGCTGCTGACGAAGATACTCGAATCAGATCGCGATCTCTGCCAGGGAGCTAACTTTATTTTGCGGGGATAACTAAAATGGAGGACACTGGCCTGTTAGTCTGTAGGAACATTGGATATCTTGTACGATGGTTTTTTGTTCCATATTTTGCAAAGTTTCTTATTCGTAATTTTTGATTCGTACACAGTGAAATTGAAAATATAGAAAATAAAGTGATTGACGCACTTTTGACGCTCGCTTGTTAGAAGAATAACTAGGATCTATTCGAGGAAATTGTTGTTCGCAGGATTGTTTAAAGATGAAAATGCTGTTTCTCGGAAATTGAAATCGTATCAGTGATGAATATTGGATATCTTGTACGATTGTTTATTCCATATTTTGCAAAGTTTCTTATTCGTAATTTTTGATTCGTACACAGTGAAATTGAAAATATAGAAAATAAAGTGATTGACGCACTTTTGACGCTCACCGTTAGAAGAATAACCAGGATCCATTCGAGGAAATTGTTGTTCGCTGGATTGTTTAAAGATGAAAATGCTGTTTCTCGGAAATTGAAATCGTATCGGTGATGTAATTGGCCAAGCGGATTTTCGCACTAGTCTCCGCGAAATTTCATTCTTCGCCGGGCCTGTAGTGACTGCTTTGATCACTGGGAATGAAAATCCTGTGACGTTATCCCGTCCCAGAATTCCTCTGTTAAAAACTGGCTAATGAGGTACTGCGGGTGAACTCAAAGGCACATCACGAGGCAACTGCGTGTCACTTTCCGCGAAATTACTTTCTATGAGATATAAGCCGACGGAAACGGTTGACAAACGCCCTTCTACTAACAATAAGTAATTTTGTAAATTGATCGCTGTCACCAGCCAATCAAAATTTCGAACAAAAATAGAGCAAGTTTGATCCGCGGAGTATTTTATACAGAAATGAGAAAGGGATTAGAATTATCAACGCCATACTTGTCTCGCCCATTTCAGCGCCAATTAATTGCGCATAAATTTTGCAATAATTACGCAATCACGACGCACTTGTGAACGTATGAATATATTCATACACATGGTGATGTTAATAAAATAGCGGATGCTAGATCATGGAAGCATCTTTGAATGCTCAAATTATCGGGATAAGGATTTTCCTGCGAGGATTTCCATAAAAGCAGAATTTCAAAAATGTTTTATAAAAATTGCAACATTCCGAAAATAGGAAGTATCGTTGGGTTATTATAGACGTAAGCGGCCTCTTTATAATTTCAGTAATTATAAAATGGAGAAATCGGTCATTTTGATTCCCGATAGTTCTAGTGATAATTATTAGACAGTAGATCTTTATGCAAAATATAAAATGTTTGCATCGATTGCAACACATAGGAGCTAGATAAAAATGCTTCCTTTAATTACTTTATTAAGCTGAAACTGATACGTCGATGTTCGTAACCCATTTTTATTATAAATGCTAATAGACAGGTATGGTACTCTGGAACACCTAACTAAAGAATGCAGGGTAATGGAGGAAAGAATCAGGATTGAGGATGTAGTGAGTAGGAGGAAGGATATAAATGTTGAAGCGTGGCTGGAGAAGCTGATAGAAAGAGAAAAGAAAACAGAAACCTACCAAATAACAAATAAAGTCAGGGAAGGGGGAAGGGTGCAATAATTTAGGGTAAGAATAGACTAGGATGGAGTAGGAATGAGTGTGACAGAGAGAGAGAGAGAGAGAGAGAGAGAGAGAGAGAGAGAGAGAGAGGGGAAGGAATGACGAATGTGTGGATAAGATAGAAATGTAAAGATAGGATATTGTAAACCAAGTCAAGTTTCTTAGCTGTATGGCTGAAATAAAGCATTATTATTATAAATGCTAATATGAGTTTTATATTGAAATTTTAGACCTCGAACTTTGAAACGCACGGTAGCCACTCACGTTCCTTTATTTTCCTCTCCGGATGACATAATTCGTAATTCCGGAGCAGAGATCTTCGACGGATCATTTCACCGGCGCATTCAACGAACGAGACCTTAGCTGCCGAGTGCTCGAGCGTCGACAAGTTTTCTCTCTCAACAGGTGGTAGTTAAGTTCCTCGAGCGTGGTGCAACAGAGATGCCCGAGACCAATCTCTGGAGACACGGGTGCAACGACAATTGACTGTAGATAGTTAATGCACGATATTAAGTCAGACAACGCGGAACAGCCACGATGTTTCCGTTCTAGTCGCGGGATTAATTCGGTTCGAGTTATAGAAATCATTCCGGCTGGTTTCGCTAACAAACTCCGTCTAAATACTATCCCCGTCTAACCGAAACGAATAATTTAAAACATTCTCTCTGTGTCTGCTGTACCTATATTCCTACATTTGAACCAAACAGCTTTCGTGGGTTTTTTAATTAAATGCTCTTCCGAGACTTGATTAAACATGCGAGTAAGATTTTGCACGCGATACCTAAGAACATTTAGGTAGATAAAAAGGGTAAAATAATTAAGTAAAAATATAAGCATATACAAAAATTCTCTTCAATGTAGACAAAAACGAGTAACAGAAGAAATAACGATAACAAGATTAGTAAAATGATGAACTAAAAAATTAACCAAAGGGGTTTGACATAACAATCTTTGATTTGCAGAATTCCAATAAAAAGGGACAATTAGTCGATAAAATCCTATCGCTATTTGAAGATAAAATATTATCATATGCAGATAAAATAATGATCTAAAAAAATTAAGTAAAAATATATGCATTTACAAAAATTCTCTTCAATGTACAAAAAAAGGAGCGACAGAAGAAATAACGATAACAAAATTAGTAAAATGATGAACTAAAAAATAAACCAAAAGAGGTTTGACATAACAATCTTTGATTTGCAGAATGCCAATAAAAAGGGACAATTAAATAAAACATTATCATATGCAGATAATATAATGATCCAAAAGAATAAGTAAAAATTTATATCTCGCAAACCACAGAGACAAAATATTGACACTTTAATGCAGAAACCATCCACCGTCAATTTTTCTCGGCACGTACGAGTCGCGATAAAATTTTCAAAGACTGTTCGCTAACAAAGTAGTTTATCGTTCAACGGGTCGATCGCCTCTCAACACGCGATCTCGGCGAAACAGAGACAATCTCGAACGGGGCCGTGTTCGCTGCGGCTCGCCGCAAATGGAACGGTACTTTCTCGTAGGTGTCTTGTGTGATTAGCCGAGCCTCGGTCATGTAAAATTAATGCTCGCTCGGGGATCTGTCGGTGCGGGAAAGCGGCTTCTCTGGGAAAACACCGGCGGCCACCGCCGCCGTGGCCGAAGCAGCCGCAAGAAAGTTTAATCAATAAAGAGACGGTGCCAGCGGAAACTGGGAACGAGACCTGCCGGACCCGTCGAGAGATGCGTGCCGTTGTCACGCGCTGCCGATAAGCTCAGGTGTAGCACACCTGATCCCAATTAGAGCCGGCTGGGAATTTCGGCGGAAGGACCGGCCGCGTTGCGGTTCGTCTAATCGGGAATTCAAACCCACCGCCGCGCCGCCCAGGGAAACCGATTGCCGGAAACGCGAGTGGAACTCACTGTGGACCAAGATGTTCGGGAATCATTGATCACTTTCATAATAGAACTACTGGACGTTCGATTAGCACCGTAGAGAATATTCTTAATGCAGCAACATGTTAGTCTTTAATATATTTCTGAAATTTAAGTAGAAATTACTTTGCAACACTAAGCAAGTGAGTAAGGTTTTATTAATTTTATTTTGTGTTATTTTTCTGATGGTGTTTTCTTAATATATTATATTACTCTGTTCATTGTTATTTTACAGACGCGATGATTTGATTATTCTCTTGATAATGATCTAAATGGAGATCGAAACGTCGAGAAATTATATTGTGTTAATTTGCAAATAGTGTTTTAGTATTAATTGATCGAACCAATGCGCCG
The DNA here is from genome assembly GCA_916610255.1 of Lasioglossum lativentre. Taxonomy (NCBI): domain Eukaryota; kingdom Metazoa; phylum Arthropoda; class Insecta; order Hymenoptera; family Halictidae; genus Lasioglossum; species Lasioglossum lativentre. Next base: position 9,324,079 of record OU744363.1, on the reverse strand, counting down.
AAAACATTCAAATTTTGTGTTAGCAACTTACGATTGACATTGATTTAACATTTAACAAATATTCGTAATGGTTTGGGTCGGGTTAATATTGTTTTTGGATTGATAAAAATTATTGAAAGAATAATGCAGGAAACTATTATTATAACCCTTTGCACTCGGAGCTATTTTAACTCGAAAATGAAACATTTCTTCCGACCTAGAATAATTCCATTCTATATGATTTTTTTTAATTTTATGGATATGAAATTGATATAATACCACATACAATACTGAAATGTTCGGTAATTGATTACATAGCACCATATTTAATAATGTAAACAATACTGTGAATAATGGTAGAGCAATTTTTAATGGTGACTCTGAGTCGCCGCTCGAGTGCTTGGGTTAAACAATGAGTGTTAGTAGTACAACAGCTTCTTAAATGTCGAGTATAGTAGGAAAAATAAAATTGCAAAATTGTCGAATGCAATATAGTCAATGAACAGTTATATCGCGTGACAAATCCGTAGGAATAAACACTGATAAATCGATTGGGCACTAACATCGTTTCGTGCTATACAAAAATCGTCTTAATAAAATGGCCGGGAGCTTGCAGCACAGATTTTCTGCCGGAAGTTTAAATTGGAGAAGCAGCCGGCAGAAGAATAACATAAAAATGTAATTCTGTGAGAAATAAATGAGAGGAGCGGCTGGAGAATGGAGGAGAAGAAGCGTTACGAATTGAAGATAGTTAGAAAAAGCACATCCACGGAGAAAGGAAACTGTGCTAGAGGTATGATTGAAAAGAGAGCTGAACGCGAAATGTTCGATGAAATGGTTCCGCGCACACGAGCAGTATGAAGGGAGTAATCAACTAAATTATTCGGCAGAAAGTTACGCTTCGCTTGATTATTATTACAAAAAAATAGGTCGGAGTGACGCGACATTTCATGTTTGAAACAAAAAATGAATTTCGTTGGATAAGAGACAAAGGGAAACGAAGGGTTTAAAGGGACGCGTGGAAAACAAATATTTACAGAGAATACTTTAAAGAAAGAGGTTCCCGGGGAATAGTAATTGAATAGGGAGCAACCGAAGTGGGTGGAACTGAAAAAATATAGTTCGAACAAGCTGGAGCTTCGAAAACGACGGGAAAAGATAAACGAAAAAAGAGGGTTTGGAAAAACAGTATGGTCAGAGGAAATGTGAAAAGGGTGGTCCTCCGGAAAAATAATTCCATGTAAAAATAAGAGAAAACATATGAGCAAGAATTCCAAACACTATAACCACAGAGAGAATATTTTTCGAAGCATAGAGCCCGATCTTTGATCCTTTGGTAAAAATTGTTGTTCGAGCATCGAAGTCGTATTCGTGTTGAGTCAAATTTTATTCCGGTTTTCATTTTCTAGAATTCGACCGCAAAAATGTGAATTTGCATAAAATTCCGTAATCTAGTCGGCAAGCACCGGTGGCCTTAACTTCCGCGAAAGTTTCCCTTGGCGAAACTTTTTCCGGAACCTGCTTGTTCCTGGATTTTACACGGCGTGTCCGGCCGACGCGGTCTTTCTTTTCTATTTTGTACTGCATGTATTCTTAATGAACGCGATACAATTTCTAAACGTCGCGGAGTTATTCCGTTATCGAGCTTTTCTCCGCTGGTTCGTTAAACAACCCTTGTACCGATAAAAACGCTCGCAAAAAAAAAAACCCGAAGAAATATCAAATTCGCGAGAAAATCCGGGAATCTTTGGACGCTCGAACAGTTCTTAAGACAGGCCCGAGCTGAGCAGTTACAGGGTCTATTAGCGAGAAATTACCTTGGTTCGTTAAAAATTTAATTAAACGAGAGACTTCGACGGTCACAAATTAAGCGCTGCTCTTCGCACGCTGTACTCTTTGACCCACTCCTAGATTATGTTACTGGGCTCTTCTTCGTTCTTCTCTTGGAATAAACGCTAGATGTTTATTTATATTGTTCCTCGATAAAATGAAATTTAAATCTCAAACAAGTAATAGTCTATATAATAAATCTTAAAAGATTTTAGAAATAATCTATAATCTTAAAGAAATAATGTCCTTTATGCTATCTTAACCCTTGAAGCTTGGGGTCCATTTTGACCCCGATTGTGACAATCGACATTTCACCACTCAATTTCTATTAAAACGTTACAATTGGCAGCTGATCGATGATTCGAATTGACGATAGTTCAATAAATTTTCAACGCTGTAAATCAGGCCTGTCCAACTCGCGAGCCACATTTGACCCGTTCTCCCACTTCTTCACTCCGCTGGGAGGTGACGTTCCCCCACTATTTGACACGGTCGACGCTCGTGCCGCCAGAAACGCATGGCATTAGCCGAAGGTTTGAGTAGTGGGGGGACGAAGTGATTTATGGTGGGGACCTTAGACCATATATCAGTGATGAACATTTTTTACTGCCGCAGTCAAGAAGCTTCCCCCACCAACTACTCTTTTGTGCAGCGCGCACCTTCGCTGCGCATCGGTGCCTCGTGCCTTCCAGTGTCTTCGTTTCCCCCTTCATACGTCCCTTCATACGTCCCTCCATAGTTGACGAGGTTGGTGGGAGAAGTAAGCAACTCAGGGGCCCCTACCGTGCCCATCACTGCCATATATACTAATAGACCCGGCATAGGTATAGTATGTATAGGAAAACCGAGAATTCAGTGTCCCAGAGATGATGGGAAACTGTGACGTCACAAGATAAGTCTTAAGATAATTTCTTTCCATGTACTGTGTACATGGCGCTCACGCTAACGTGACGTCACAGTGTCTTTCAGCTGATTTCATCTTTCGGACACGGAAAATTATCTACGCCGTGTCTAAGGTGGGGACCGTGTGGCTCGCGACGAAGAAGAATTTGAACAAGCCTGCTGTAAATGATCTAAAAAAATGTCAACTCCGCAGTCATAAACATATGGTCCGCCGTCCGAGAGTTGAAGAAGCAACAGTCTTTATGCAATAATAAAATCGGTTAACCTCCGACAAGTATTCCGATTAAAACTCATCGCCGTTAGCGCGAAGATATGAATTTTAACAAAGCCCCATCACGGCTAACGAAGCTCGCGTTCGACTAATTATGTATCGCCTCTTGTTAATGAATTATTCGTGAAACTATACGAGAAGAGCAACAATCGCACAATCTAATTAGAAGCTCCCAATTACGCCGACTTTCTACGCGACTATGCGACATTCTACAGCGTACTATTGAAATTAACAACAACGAGGATATTGTTTATGATTCGATCCGGTATAAATTGCATTCGATAAGAGTATCTGATTTATGCAACACGTGACCGGTGGAGAAAAAAAAAAATAACAAGCGTCCGGGAAAACCTGTGTACGTGGCTCGTATAAAAGTTACAAGGGGATCGTATTCATCCCGCGATTCCTTCAGCGTTTTATTAATAAATAAAAGCGGTTCGCAACTTGCCACCGTCAGCCGCTCATGAAAAATTCAGAACGGAGCCTGTGTCGTGGAAAAAATCGCGGAAAACGCGCGGCGGCGACGACCGTTCAACGAAGAGGAATTCCAAGCTTTGAGACAGCAGCAGCGTGGCTCGCCTGAGAAATGCTCCCACGAAAACGATAGTCTGAATTACAAAGTTTTATCGAACGGATATCCGATGTACCGATCGACGATGTCCGATTTCAGCTGGTCGTTCTTTCTCCGGGTGTAAAAGCATCCCGCGTTCTCTCAGACTAATTGAATCCGACGCATTCCCTCCGCCGAACGTTCGCGCCCGATGCATTCTTCGTCGAACGCGGCCAGTTTCCAATTACTAACGCGAAATAAATAAGTTCGAACGAAGATAAAGTATACCAAAGGACGAACCAACGACGGAGAGCTCCGAGCATGCACAGCATTTTGGAAAATTTCCCGTGTTACTGCAAAGAAACTTTCGAACACGTCTCTTGAAAAATGCAACTTTTATTCCTCAAAACACATTCGATTAAAATAGTAAAACACTATCGTATCGGGAAAATCGATGTAACTAAATTGAAGAGTACTCTACCTGGAAGATTCTTAGGTTAAGGGGTTACACTAGCGCTCGGAAAAATAGGTATAAAAATAAACTTTTTTTTTGACGCTGCCATTAAGTATATAAAATGATCTTTATTTTACACATATATATAGTAGTTTTATGAATAATTTGCAATATTAACAATTAAAAAAAAATAAAAAATGGCGGAGATATAAGCCGATAAGTAGGACCCTCTTTTGAAAATCCTTGCTGATGGTGTACATGATTTCTCTGTTAGGCATCGTCTAAAAAATAATAAATAAATTTTTTCTTATTTATAAGGGTAATAGCTACAATGTGAAGTAGGATTTTTGTGATTGGGTGCCATGTTCGAAAGTTATAGATTTTTTAAACGCAAAATTTCGATGAAAATTCGAGTTTTTTTTTCAAACAGCTGTCATTTCTACAAAAAAAGTTTTTAAAATTTTTCCCTACGTCACATTGCAGCTATTACTCTTATAAATAAGAAAAAATTTATTGATTATGTTTTAGACGATCCCTAACAGAAAAATCATGTACACCATCAGCAAGGATTTTCAAAAGAGGGTCCCACTTATCGGCTTATATCTCCGCCATTTTTTATTTTTTTTTAATCGTTAATATTTCAAATTGTTCATAAAACTACTATATATATGTGTAAAATAAAGATCATTTTATATACTTAATGGCAGCGTCAAAAAAAATGTTTATTTTTATACCTATTTTTCCGAGCGCCAGGGTGGTGTAACCCCTTAAAGAATTAAAATTGAGGCGATACCAATTCTGAAATGCGAACTGAAGAAATTGTGAGAATAGTTGATCCTGTGATTCGATTCGATTGAAATCTTTCACGGATGGATTAGCTTCATTCATGGATGTTGAACTTTGATCTTCCGAACCTGGTCGAGCTAAACTCAGATTCCTTGACATAGTGTAGACAAGAGTCGCGTCCTTTGACTTAATTGAGCTAGAGCCCTTCCGATCCGGAACCCTTTGGCATTGAATTGATTGAATTTGTATGCTTTAACCTTGAATCGACTTTACTTCAGACCTTTAGTTCCTGATAGATCGAACTTGGGTCCTAGAACTTTGAATCGATTGAATTTGAGTCTTTTGGCCTTTGATTGGATTTGAATACTTGGGCCCTGAATTAATTAGAATCGAGTCCTCTGATTGTGTATACCTTGTCAGATTGATATTGCGGAAACGAGATTTGTTCTACAGTTTTAAATTAACGTCGATCCATCGCTCTCGAATTCCTCGATGCAAAATCTCTGAATTCTGAATCGGTCCGAATCAAATTAAAAGCACTCTGGACACACCCAATTTAGACTGTTGTTTGCAGCGATGATCGTTCAACAAAAGCAACCCAGATTAAGCCTGGAATATAGTCTCCCTCCACTAAATTATCCAAACAGACCAACCTGGGCAAACATGCTATACTATCAGGTGTCCACGGAAACATAATGGTAACCGGAGACCGCTAGAATTGTTCACAGCTCACTTTCCAATTGTTCTAGCCGCATGTGACTTGGATTATTTAATTTGTTGAAAAATTTAGGCTTTTTTATATTTTCTCACTGAAAATCCTAGAATAATCTAACCTGGCTGAATAAATTTTGAAATATTCTTCAGAAGTAGAGTGCGTGGACGTCGAACGGTTAAACGTTAGAATTATTCTATCACAGTTCCCCGATTAGTATATCGAAGCAATGGACCACGTCTAAAGTGCCACACCTAACGATTAACGTCGACGCACACAGACGCATACCGTTGTTAAATCCCCATCGATATCGCATCTGGGCGCGTTCTACGATTCGAACGAACGGCACTCGACACGGATAATCGGCGGTCCGATCTCGGTATTAATTACTTCCAATTAGGCGTATTATTGTAATAGCGTAATTAAGGTCCGCCGGAGTAGTTCGTTCCGCGTCGCGCCATTAATTCGGTTACGTGAATCGAATATTTTGCTGTCGCGGACGGAGAGATCGCTTAATCGGCTTTTTTTCCCCCAGTAATTTGCCGGAATTGCTTTGGTTTCCGAGCGATTTCAACTACAATCAATTACGCTCTCGCCGGTAAAGAATCGAGGATCTATGCAAACTTTGGCGGACCGTAATCGTTACACCTGAAAGAGGCAACTGGTCACCATATACAGTGTATTTAATATTATCAAAAGTATATTTATTTTGGATATTAGATTTTCCAAAAATTCAAGCAACAGTAATTTAAAATTGAAAATATATAAAATTACAAATAGATAAAATTGAATTTAAAATTGAATCATCAATTTTAGGTCGAATTTTAATGTTTAAACCAGCGACAATTGAATTGTTCGATATTGTATGTTTTATTACATTCTGCATCGTGGTAATTGCATTAACCCTCATCCGTCCCTAATTTCACGAACTGGATCTGGCCCTGCGGTGTCAAATTGACACAGTGGTAAAAGATCGATTAAATAACAAGGTAAACAATTATTTTTTGATTTTTTTAAATTAAAATTGACGAGTTAACATTTACATCTAAGAGTTTTCGCTTATGAGTTTCGCATTAGAAAACTAAAAGTCACGAAGTTCCGGGCAAATTTACCAACAAATATCGTGTCAAATTGACACGAGGAACGGATGAGGGTTAAGAAAGAACTCTGTTTTAGCGCGTAATTTCCATTCTAGGTTCGTAAGACACAGGTCGCAGTGCTGCGAAAACGCATTTACATGCAGTACGTAACGCAGTGAGTCACTCCATTCGATGATAATTAAACGATTCATCTTGATGTCGATTAAAGCGTCCAGCACCGCACCGTGGCACGGATACCATCGATTATGTAAATCCACGGCTTTGTGTAAATTTGCGGCATTATTTGTTTCTGCCTCGAACGATATCGATAGTAAGCGTATTATACCGCCTCATTTGTGTTTGCTGTTTTGCGCCGGGGGATACCATTAATAAAATATTACACATCTAGTAACCGTACGCGCAAATCAATCGCTCGAGAAATTCGTTTCGTTTCATTGAAAGAAAAACCGATAGAATCAAAGTGGAAAGTCGATTTCACAAAGCGGACCCAGCAATTAAATTTCGGCGAAGAAAACAGCTGCCCGCGATTCGTTTAACGAATTTCGAAGATTTTTCCTCGCTTCGCGAAACTAAACCAAAGAAAAGACGAAGAACTCCGATTCACTCGGGAAGTTGAAAGAAGTACATCGCAATGTATCGTAGTATACGAGGTTCAATAAACTTTTCTTTCATCCGTGGCCTATTAGAACCGCACTTCTCCTGCTTGCACAACTTAGCTCGCGGAATTTCTTGCGAGTAATCATAACGTAATCGTAACAAGAACCTAATAACATTATCCGTTTCAAACTTGTTTCCCCGACGGCGGGAAAAACCGATGGAAAAACTTTTTCAACCGTCCCGGGACAATCGTAGCCGCAGTCACAAAGACGCGAGAAACCGGAAGCGAAATCGCAAATAGAAGAAATTGCGAGCGATTAATTTACGAGGCTTGGCGGTGAAATTAAGGGAATTGGCGCCAAAGTTCCAAACCAGAGTCGCCAGATTAGCACTTTCCTCCCCACTCTACCTCCCCCTTCTACGACGCTATTCCCCCACGCTTCCGTCACGGCTCGGTCACGTGACGCGTCGTGCATGAGTCACAATGTCACGTGACTAATCCGGTACTGGCAGAGAGAGAGGGAAACTTTCTCCCGACAAATGCAACTTCTAAAGAAACATTGTTTTCAAAAATACCTCATGCATATTCCCTAGTATGTACATTAATTAAATTTCCTATATTGTATTTTACTCATGCATTCCTTGCATAGCAGATGAATATTCATCTCGAAATTGAATTAAACATTTCAGAAGTCAACGAAGATTTTCCTAAATGTATATTCATTATACGGTTTCATAAATCATTTCGGTGCAATTAAATAGTCTGGTGAAATGTTACGAAAACTGGAAGCATCTCGACCATTAAAATCGAACATTTTGCAGAATTTCAAAATGTAGAAAAATTCTGGAAAATATATAAATGCTGTGCTATTATATTATTTTCGTGAAATATTGGAACAACATATGGCCGAATCGTTCGATCCACACACACACTTTTCGGAAAATCCTTATCCCTAAGGACTAAAAATGTCTTAATCGACAAGTTTCCCCAGTGAACCGTAAAGATCGAGGGTGAAAATGTGCGCAGCCGGCTATTCCATTTCATCACGGTGCTCTCTCACTCTCTCTCTCTCCCCGGTCTCGATATTTTGACCGTCGTTAATTAACGACGCGCCGGGAGATCGTTAAGTGAATTACAGCCGGAAATACGATTTATCGGCGCGGTATCGGGTTTCTGCGCTCAAATTAACGATCGACAAACCTCCGCGTAGAAGAGGATGATTGGTAACAACGTGACAAGCACGCCGATGAAACTGCTGGGAAAAATCTGAGAGTTTCCGAGGGAGAAATGGAATGTTTCTCGTATCGAACGATTTCGATTTTTGTTTCGGCGTCCGGCGAACGGCCTGATTAATTGCAATTGAATCGCTTAGCTCGGCCACCGTGATGGATGAGCTATCGGTTCACATTTATGTCTCGATTAATTAAAATCCCGCCGCACCGTGCCGCGCCGCGCCGCGTCGGCTCGTTCGCCTGTAATAGATAAGGAGTTGAAACCGGGGGCTATCGGCTTCGCGCCATATTGGTAAGCGATTTTTCATCTTCCGAAGCTTCTCCGGCAAACGTTTCGACGAATCAAAACCGTGAACTTTTCGTTCATTCATCCTGCTTCATTTCATGCGGAATGTTTGATATCGTTCTACCAATCGGAAGATTGATTGGCGTTTACGGTACGAAAAAATGTTTAAATAGACACAGATTTTTTAATGGAAATACTACATGTTCATGGTATTTCTTTGTGTTTCGACTTCTTCCTAATTGTTTTACAGGATAACAAATATTAGATGTTATCGGCGCTACGGTTCGATCATTTAATACTAAGAATTTAGAAAGCAATTTTCCCATGGTACATGCATAAAAGTGGACTAAAAGACATATTGTGCTTTCAAATTTACCGCCTTATATCGATTGATATAACGTAGATCGTTTCAAATACGTTCACTGTCTTGACAACAAGCATTGACGACACACGGAACACACGTGTATCACAATGTCCATATTAACTTATTGAATCACACCAAAAGCAAGTAAGTAGGTTTTATGAACATTATTTATAAACAATTTTTGTTCTTACTTTCAATCAGTTTATCATTATACTTTGAAAATGGTATTACACATTTATTCTTACAGACGCGATGTAAATTAATCTTGAAAAGGATTCAAACCAGAATCGAAACGTCGATGATTATTTGAAAATCAGCAAAATTGCTTTCTAAATTCTTAGTATTAAATGATCGAACCGTACTGCTGATAACATCTAATATTTATTATTAACAATAATACGATCTATAGAAGAGACATATTTGTTTTACAGGATAACTTACGAAGACTATTAACCATTTTCGTACAGCGCCAAAAATGTTTGAAGAATTTGAGGTATCGGTTGACAGATTTTTCGATCCGGAAAAAATTTACATTTTAAGCTCACGTAAATACTTAAAGTACGACGACCCAAATTCCGCAGCACACAGTTTAAATTCCAAACAGAGTTCTGAACATCGCGCACCGGCACACTAAATACGCTTCTACAGATACTGCACGAGCAATCCCCATAATGTTCGAACGCATCTAAAATTGAATGCACCGGATTTTGATAATTCTTTTCCGTATGGATGGAATCGGACGCGTTTCTCGGTTCTCTATGATTTTAAATGCGCGCTCGGTCCGCAGTCACGTAAATCGTTCCCTGAGTTTCGAAACTGACAGACACTCTCCTCGGTTCCGTTTGCGGAGGTGGCGTACATACAGCCGCAGTTGCGTTCCCAAACCCTCGAGGAGCATTACTGTCTGCCCGGGAATTTAGAGTACATAAGAAATGTAGTAATTGAGAAAGGTGGGAGAGAGGTCTGCGCAAGTTGTCGGTCCTCTACCGTCGAAGTTTATGACAGGACTCGCCTCGACGGTCTCTGTTTTATGATATTTCGCCGTCCCTTTTTCCCATGGTAGTCTAGCTGCCTCGATTAATAGTTCGGGTCGTTGTTGATGGCAGCGAACTGGCAAAAGCTCGAAATTTAAGGGTTGTACGAGGCACAAATAAATTGCTGGTGCTGGTGAGAATTCGTCTTACTGGAAGATACAGTATTTACAAAACTTGTTAGCTTGCAAATTTTCTAATTCCGTAGGTTGTCGATTTTTAATAAACTCCTTTAATATCGATAATTAATACAGTTGATGTTCATCTTTATCGAATTGATAAGTAGAAATAATTTTATAGTTTGCAGAAATAATTTGCTCGAAAAAGTAGCTAGTTCTTTCGGAAGATACAGTACTTACAAAACTTGTTAGCTTGTAAATTTTCAAATTCTGTAGGTTGTCGATTTTTAATAAACTCCTTTAATATCGATAATTAATACAGTTTGATCTTCATCTTTATCGAATTGATAAGTAGAAATAATTTTCTAGTTTGTAGAAATAATTTGCTCGAAGAAGTAGCTAGTTCTTTTGGAAGATACAGTAGTTACAAAACTTGTTAGCTTGCAAATTTACTAATTCTGTAGGTTGTCGATTTTTAATAAACTCCTTTAATATCGATAATTAATACAGTTTGATGTTCATCTTTATCGAATTGATAAGTAGAAATAATTTTCTAGTTTGCAGAAATAATTTGCTCGAAAAAGTAGCTAGTTCTTTCGGAAGATACAGTACTTACAAAACTTGTTAGCTTGTAAATTTTCAAATTCTGTAGGTTGTCGATTTTTAATAAACTCCTTTAATATCGATAATTAATACAGTTTGATCTTCATCTTTATCGAATTGATAAGTAGAAATAATTTTCTAGTTTGTAGAAATAATTTGCTCGAAAAAGTAGCTAGTTCTTTCGGAAGATACAGTACTTACAAAACTTGTTAGCTTGTAAATTTTCAAATTCTGTAGGTTGTCGATTTTTAATAAACTCCTTTAATATCGATAATTAATACAGTTTGATCTTCATCTTTATCGAATTGATAAGTAGAAATAATTTTCTAGTTTGTAGAAATAATTTGCTCGAAGAAGTAGCTAGTTCTTTTGGAAGATACAGTAGTTACAAAACTTGTTAGCTTGCAAATTTACTAATTCTGTAGGTTGTCGATTTTTAATAAACTCCTTTAATATCGATAATTAATACAGTTTGATGTTCATCTTTATCGAATTGATAAGTAGAAATAATTTTCTAGTTTGCAGAAATAATTTGCTCGAAAAAGTAGCTAGTTCTTTCGGAAGATACAGTACTTACAAAACTTGTTAGCTTGTAAATTTTCAAATTCTGTAGGTTGTCGATTTTTAATAAACTCCTTTAATATTGATAATTAATACAGTTTGATCTTCATCTTTATCGAATTGATAAGTAGAAATAATTTTCTAGTTTGCAGAAATAATTTGCTCGAAAAAGTAACTAGTTCTTTTGGAAGATACAGTACTTACAAAACTTGTTAGCTTGCAAATTTTCTAATTCCGTAGGTTGTCGATTTTTAATAAACTCCTTTAATATCGATAATTAATACAGTTTGATGTTCATCTTTATCGAATTGATAAGTAGAAATAATTATCTAGTTTGCAGAAATAATTTGCTCGAAAAAGTAGCTAGTTCTTTTATCTTGCTCCTTTGTTACGTAGAACAGTTCTGATGTTAACAAAGAAGAGTTTAACGATGTTTTTAATTGGCTCGTCGTTTCCACAAACAATTCATCCAGAATTAACTAATGACGGTAGCAAGCCACTCAAAGGTCGATAATCACCAGCAGCCAGTTATTTAGCATCGTTACATCGCTCGCAGCGATAATGAACTGCGAATTAGTCGAACGCGAGCGGTTAATTTAAAGAAAATCATGTGTCGAGGTGACTGTGCGAATGAAATTCGCCGAGTTTAAACGGCACAGCAGTGAACAGCGGCATCGATGGGGTCACCGGGAGTCGAGTAACACGATTCTCGGTTCTCACCACCGGATTCAAAGCAGATTTCGCCGGGGCGCGCGCTTTGGAAAATCGATGAACATCTCCTCCACCTTCCGCAAGCCGAAGGGGTCCGCCGACCGCAGAAAAGGAGATCCGGAAAATTAGCATATGCACTCCAAGTCTCCAATCAGGGGGAACACGATTGCCCCGGAAGGAAAAGTCCTGCGGAAACTGTCCGCGAGATTGCACGACCCGGTATTTCCAGCGATTTTTCGGCCGAGATTGCGAGCTGCGTAACGCGAGATATCTCGATGAAATGTTATACCGTATGTACACCGAACCGGAAATCCTGTTACGGGAAGCTTCGATGATTTTCCACGTTCTCGAAATCGTTTCCTACCGTTAGGAAGTTTTAGAAAAACGAAGTAATCGATACTTTGTGCATCGTCAATTCTAAGAAGGCTTTTACATAAATCTGGAACCTTGAGAGATTTTTTAATATTTTCATTAAAATACAAAACTCGTTAAGGGAAACATATCAATGGCTACTCAGGTGTCCAGTTGCCTACGCAAGGGATGATTCGATTGACTTTGTGCATCATCAAGCCTAAGACTAAGTAGGCTTTCTATTTTACATAAATTTGGAAGCTTGAGCGATTTTTTAATATTTTCATCAAAACACAAAACTCATTAAGAGAAGCATATCAATGGCTACCCAGGCATCCAGTTGCCCACGCAAGGGATGATTCAATTGACTTTGTGCATCATCAACCCTAAGACCAAGCACACGGCTTTCTCTTTAACATAAGTCTGGAACCTTGAGAAATTTTTTAATATTTTCATAAAAATACAAAACTCATTAAGGGAAACATATCAATAGCTACACAGACGTCCAGTTGTCTACATAAGGGTTGATTCGATTGACCCTGTGCATCATCAATCCTAAGACCAAGCACACGGCTTTCTCTTTTACATAAATCTGAAACCTCTAGCGATTCTTTAATATTTTCATAAAAATATAAAACTCATTAAGAGAAACATATCAATAGCTACTCAGGTGTCCAGTTCTCTACATAAGGGTTGATTCGATTGACCCTGTGCATCATCAATCCTAAGACCAAGCACGCGGCTTTCTCTTTTATATAAATTTGAAACCTTGAGCGATTCTTTAATATTTTCATAAAAATACGAAACCCGTTAAGGGAAGCATATAAGTGGCTACTCAAGCAGCCAGTTGTCCAGGGCTGATTCAATTGACTCGGTACATGATTAGCCCCAAGGCACGCAGTTGTCGCCAAAGACCCCGAATGGTCCTTGACGACCATCCAACAGGTTTTTCCACGAGTTTCTCCCCTTTCCGAACGCGACATCGAACCCCGGTGGGTCCGGATCGATCGAAAAACTTTGACCCAGTTGCGTGTTAGGCTCACCCTTCTTGGTGCGTTAAAAACCGAGCCTAAACGCGGCCTTGTTATACCGGCGGCCGTCTGTCGCGCGCTTTGAAGCCGCCCGGCCGTATTGTTTAATATGAGCCACGCGTTTCGAACGAACTAACGACAAAACAGTTCGGAACTGCTCGAAATCAGAGCGCGCGCGTTCACGCCTGCTTTTCACCGGGAACAATGGACCCACTCGCGGAACACTCGGCTGTTTATGATACCTGCGCGCGACGTAACTTTGCTCTCTCTCCCTCTCTCTCTCCATTTCCAACGATGAATCTAGTTCGTCTCACCGGGTAGAAAGTGCCATTCGCTATATTTAGGGGCGCGTGCGACGAGGGAAACCGCCAGGGGGTTGGCGAAAATAGGAAATAGTTTTCATCGAAGTGGCGCGAAATGAAAATAATAAAAAGCCAATAAGCGACTGTTCCCGCCCCGAAACGCTGTCCTTGTTACGAGCGGCTATTGTCTCTTTCCCCCTGTAAATTAAATATTTACTTTCGACTCGCGCCCGATGGCCGCGCCAAGCGAAATTGACCGTCTTTCGGGCGATATTTTTCGAAGACGGGGAACACGACCACGCGAAAATAGAACGTTCTTTGGAATTTTTGCGAACTCGCGAAAATGGAAAATATTTTGTTTGAATCCGAAATGAGAGAGCGGCGCGAAGCTTCTGTTTTGATTACGGAGTTCGTTCGTGTGTTCTGCTTTCGAAGACACGCGTGGGGAATAAATATTAATTCTTTTGTTGAGCTCTTCTGCTGCCCTCTTCTCGTTCATTTTACGTACACAAAGAGAATTTTTAAGTAGTTACAAAATACTTGCACCGTTCATTTTAACCTTTAAAATTGTAGCTATTTAAGAGCTTGCTCGAAGTATCTTTTAAAATTAAGTCTCGTAGGATTATTTTACTAATCTTGTATTTATCTTGATTGCGATCAATTCGACACGTGTCACGAATGGTCGAGTTGAAATTTCGGTTCATTCAAAAACCACATTTCCGATGCTCGAAAGAACGTTATGCAGATCCTATCTACATAGTCGCGTGACGCAGAAAACATTCGAGGCCATTTAGGGAGAAGTGCGTGAATCATGTAGACGTTCCGCAGACGTCAGTAACTCTATCATATTTTTAGCTATTTTTCATCGAAACTAGCCGTATTTTACTTGCCACTCGCTCGTAAACTGGGAAATGAATAACAGTCTATTTTCAGTGAAAGAGCGGAGGAACGTACTAGATATCGGAGAGCGATAAAACAAAAAAAAAAGAGAGACGCTAAATGCTTGTAATCCTACATACAACCTGTCCCATTCAGATCCTTTCGTAAAATATCATCGAATTTTTACAGCTCGCGACAACAATTGAAACAGTTCTTCACTGATCCGGATGGTTTCAGAGCCGCCATATTGGAAATACGTCAATCTTACCATCGTAAAATAAAACACGAAATTTTTTTTAATTCTACCAACCGAGATCGCTATTTAAAAACGATATGAACAGAATTTTGCGAATTACTGGAAAAAAAAGTTACGGAGTACAGGAGTGACAGCGATTAGAGGACGCCATCTTGAATGGCGGCAGAACAAATCAGAATATTCGGGCCTGTTTAATCGATGCCACAGAAACACATATTTCAGCATCGAGTAATTTCGACTACTGCCACGGCCGATAATAAAGCAACTCGTAATATCCTCCGAAGCCGGCTAAAATATAATAATAATCGAAGGAATGGCGGGGGCCTGCGTCGGAACAGTGGTATTGAATTCGAACAATGAGATCCGTATCTGCTTCGGAGGATAATCCCCCCCAGTTCAGTCGTCCGAATATTCCATCTCAAATAAGTCGAGTTTATGCAATTTCATATTTCGTTCGACGAGCCTCTTGTCACGAAACGCTCTCCCCGTACCTTTCCGCTGAAAGATTCCGCTAAAATTGGACACGAGTTAGCACAGAGAGACAGCTTCGCAGCAATTCAGCCAGAGACGGGCAAAATCTTCATCCGAATAAAATAGTGTCCAGCAACAAGTGTACGTTAGTCATTCGTTCTTTCAATCATCACTCTTTAAACGAATATATATATATCCATTTTCATGAATAGACTGTGTTTACAAATTTTTAAGAACGAGCTGAGTTTATAAATTTTTAAGAACATTTAAGGATGTAGTTTTTTGTTTTTCCTATAATTATTGCACAAAGAACAGCAAAAAATATTCGCAATTACAGAATGTTTTATATGATTTCTTACCGTGCAGGAACGTTAAAAATTTGGTCTTTTTTTTTTTGGTTCGTGCCAGGTGAAAAAGTTGGGGATCCGAGCGGAATTGTCGGTGGACGATTATTTGAACGAGATTTCCACCATTTCTGGCCTACGACACGGAAGTTCATTGTTAAACTACGATGGATGCTCGGTGTAACAAAACCAATCACATCAGTGTGCAATAAAATCCTCTAGACACCGATGCGCTCTCGCTGACAGCGCTGTCAGTTTTTGTTCACACGTCATTCATAGCGATCAAGTATGTACGTTCAAAGAGAGACCACGTAGGTGTGCTCGCTATACTTTCCAGGGAGTTACATTAATTGTTACACAGATACACACAGAACGGTGTTTGTGCTGGGTCGGTTGTCGTGATTCACATTCATGAAAAGAGGAGGGCTGAGGGCGTGTGTGCTGTCAGGACTTCTCGTCCGTTCGTGTGCGTGTGTGTATGTATATATGTATGTGTAACACCTTGCGAGAAAAAATTCCATACATGTTAATTATCAGATTGGTGGTGGCTCGGCTCGAGAAACGATGTTTAATTAATAGAATATCGAATAGGCAAACGCAGCGACATCTGGTCGCATAGAATATTGTAGAACCATGTTGCTGTTCATTATATCGAGCAATAACAAAGCCATCGGTACAGTTGCAACATTTTATTGAATGATCGATACTCTCGTGTAACGCTGGAAAACAACTGAACGCAGTTAAACTCTTAATTGCATCAGCTTTGTAAATATTCATTTAAATTTCCCTCCCCTTTGTAGCCGCTAATAACCAACACAACGAAACGGAAAATGCAATTATACTTGGATATCGTTTCTACATCAGCACTGTGTATCAACCTTTAATCGAGCGTGTGCGATTGTTGGCCGTTCTTTTTATTACAGGCATGTACAAACATTAACAGCGTTACTCTGGGAATTTTATAAAATTTGTTTCAAAATTTCATGTATGCGTTATTTCTATAAATTAGTCATTTCCAGTGCTCTGTGAACCTAGTATTAATGAAACCACTGATTTCGAAGGATCAGCTTTTGCTCTTTGTCGAAGAGACGGTGCTGCCACTACTTATTACACAGTAAAACCGACCAATCCCGTTGAGGTAGATCAATTGCAATTGAAAACCGAAGGTGAAGCCGAGAACTGTTTCAAGCGATCGAGCAATATTCCAATTAGAATCGGAACAGAAACACTAAGCAACGCGGCGTTTAAATTACTTTTATAATGACCCTTCAGTGGGAAACGCTGCGAGAGTCGGGCTGAAATGGCAACTGGGTTCTACAGCATGGTTCAAACGCGCGGCAGCAATTACGTGTTCGGACGCGCAATTGCCGGGCGTGCGTAAATCGAGTTTTCAAAATTTCCCGCGTCGAGGGTTCTCGAGCCGAGCCACGTAACGAAGGGCAAATCTCGTGGAAGACGGAGGTGGCCCTGAATGCAGGCGTAGCCTCTCCGACGGCGGTATTTGCTTTGTATCAAACTAGATCAGTATCCAACGCGACACCGTCGCCTGTAATCTCGTTCCGCTAACCACGTTTCCCCCGGATCGTTTAGGAACGGCTACGGGCCGGTTAGCGAAACCGCGTTTCCCGATTCTTCTCGTCTCTACGCGACGCGACGCGACGCGACGCGACGGCGCGCTTCGTTCTCGTCATTTCCCTCGTTAAAGCGGCTCGTCCGCGACAAAGAATCGCCGGACAGCAGCGGAAAAAATTTCACAACTCGAGGAACTGCCGAAGAACTTTCAGCGACCGGCGCCTGTGTACCGAACTGGTTCTAAGGATGTTCTGGGGGTATATAAATTTGTGAAAATTTCACAAGATATAATTCTCATTAAATTAATGCAATTACCAAAGTTTGGGTTCGACTCTCTGCACCGTTTAAGAATTATAGCAAACTTAAAGTTTACACATTTTAACACGTCTTCTTATGGAGAATTCATAAAATTCCACTTCAAACCCTATTTAAACGTTGAAAAAACGCAACTGGAAACTCCAGTTTAGTTTTAGATATAGAGTAAAAATTATGTAATTAATTTAATGTTCAAAATTTATTCGGATTCACTAAACAGTTACAGAGCAAAAAATTATAAACTGTTACAAAACGTCAAATTTATCGTGTTGTCATGTCAATAATAACCATGAATATTGCTTTCCGAAGTATTTTTAATTTATTTTTAACTTTTTATTGCGTAATTATCTTGAAGTTCAAATCAGAGGATACAATTATTCGCAAAAGTCACTTACAATTTTTTATAATATGAAGACAATTTGATTAAAAAATAAATATAACGTGAAATTCGCTAATTAAACGAAAGCTTTTTAAATTAATCGATTTTTTTTAATGCAAAATATACTAATGAATGGCTTTCGAATTTCTTGTACTTTTGTCTCTCCCATTGTACCTCCAGAACATCCTTAACAGGTGTATCAAAAGTTATCACTAGTAAGTTTTGTAAAATGCAAGAAGAATTAAACAATGATAACTTCGAATCATAATAAGCACATTTTTGTATAATCTACCGGATGAACGCGTCGACCGAATCATTAGCCAGCTCCTCGAAATAGTTTAATAATGGCGCTTGTAATAATAATATCGCCGGAGAAATAAATCGATAAAAACTCGGTCGAGTTCTGCTCTGGGAAATTCATTGCGGTTTTTACCCGTTACGGGAAAATTCTGATATAATTTGCGTCATTAAGAAATTAGTAACTCAAGGAGGTTCGAGTATTTTTATTAAGGGGGTTGTTTCGAGGGAAACGCACGTGTCACTTCCGAGTTCTCGAGATCGTTAGAAAATAGTACACTCGATCCGATCGAGGACCTCGAGGTTATCGTTTGATGTCGGCCCTCGAAAATGACAAAGAGGTAGATTAATCTTCGTTCGCCGCCCTTCATTCATCCATGCATAGCGACTCTTACCCCCGTCGTTCCACGAGATCTTCCGCGAACACTCAAAAAAAAAAAAAAAAAAACGACCGGATAAAGTGCCACTGAATCAACCCTTAAGCCGAGATACGTATCTCGTCGTTGATCGTTGAATATACTTCACCCGGGCGCAACAGCAATCCGCGAAAAGGGAAAGAAACTACGCTCTCGACGACGGAGCGAACTCTCTAGACGACGACGAGTCGAAACACTTCGAAATAAAGAAGCGACGCGTTAAACAACCCTTAAGAGAACAACGGGCGCAACTGTGTGCCGAGTGGGCACTGCATCGACACTTTCGTAGCTTCGGAGGGTCTTGAAAGAAATATAAATAATTTTTGGCACGTTGAACGTCGAATCGACGAGCATAACAATTGCACAATAAGAGAAGGGGGTTGGTTTTTTTAACCCTCTCAGGTATTGCAGATTTAAAAATTACCTTTCGATGATTTCCATACAAAGAAATCACTTAAAAATGTGTAGATGAAATAAAGATTCTGTGACACAAGAAATATGTAGATAGAAAATTTATATTGATTGTGTCGTTATATTTTTACCAATGATTAAATATCGATAACAGAGGAATAGAATTTTATTTGAAATCTTCATCGCGAGTCTGGTACGTACAATATTGTAATGCAAGGGTTAATTAAATAACAGACATACTTCCTCGAACTAAACTGCTCGAAACCGTAAAAGCACAGGGTATTCCGCCATTCCTACAGGTTCGAGAAGCTCCTTCGACGCGATGGTACAACGAAGCGCGCCAAATTGTCACAGATAATGAATACTCCACCTGTACGATCACTTCGTCGCAAGAGAGAAATTACAATTAACCCTGCTGCGATTCTTAATTAAATCAGGTCTTTGAAATAATATTTAGTAAAAAAAGAACATATGCATTGGCTATAATTTCCTTACGATATTCTCAAACATGAAATCATCTATAAAAAAAAAATGAGGGCACGGTTTAACACAAAAAAATGGTTAGAAATCGTTGCCACTAAAACTTCCTAACATCTTCGATAACTAACGAACTAAATAACCCCACCACTTGATCAAAATAAAAATAAAAGAAAACAATACATACCGTGGATGATCAAATTACTAGAGACACAATACGAAAACCATATTTACTGTGCATATTTAAATTTACAATTTACAAACATCGATACTTCACAACAAAATTATAAGAACCCAGTCCAGACGAGCTCATTATAATAATTAAAAGAAGAAAGGAACTCCACACAAACAATCTTCATTTTGCCGAAAGGCTAAATCATCCACTTACAAATCTAAGCTAATCAATCTACGCGAATGGCTCTAAACATTCAATCACCCACAGTATCCATCCTAATCACAACCTCAAAAAAAAACCATAAAGCCACGAAAGTGCCAGAAAATATCGTCAGAGACCCCACTGGAACTTTCACAGATCCACGAAGACGTTGCTTAAGGGTTGCTTAAGGTAGTTAAAGAGTTTCGGTTTGAGAGTGGATCAAGGGCACGGTAGAGAGCACGGGGGTGGCAGGGGGTAGAGAAAGAAAGAAAGAGTAAGAGAGAGAGAGAGAGAGAGAGAGAGAGAGAGAGAGAGAGAGAGAGAGAGAGAAAGAGAGAGAGAGAGAAAGTGTGGTCAACAGTCAGCGATGAGGAAAATTTACTCACGATTGTGTGGCACGTTTCGGTGGTGCGGCAGGACTGTCGACGAGGGTGGAAAAGCACGTCGGACCGGCCGCGAAAGGCTCGCTCCTCTCTTGAGTCGCGCATCGCGCAGACGTGCTCGTGTCCCATCGAGCCCCCACCCTCCCTTACAGCCCCCCCTGGTACACACGGCGAACGATAAACGGGGGTAGAAAGGAAGATTGCTGGCGGTTTTCCCCGTGGCCGATAGCGCCTCGCGGAAAGGGCCGGGAGAGATGCAGAAGGGATCGGCTTGTAACCGTGTCACCGGGAACCCTCCCCCCTCCGGTAAACCGACACCGATACAGACTGTTTCATAATCAATGCCACTGATGAGCTCCAACTACGCATGCAACCGCTGCACACTGTGTCGGAAAGCTCGTTTTCTCGAGAAAATTCCGTTACACGAAAAATCGCAGCCGATACGAAAAAATATTTCAAGCTAAAGTTGTTGGATGTAGAATAGAATAGGAATTTTTTACATTCGACAAATATCACAAGATTGTTACTCGGAATGTCCATTTTTCCGACGGACGATTTTTAATTTTGTTTCGAAATATATTTATTAAATACAAGATATTTTTGGTTATGCGCGCAGTTTCGTGTGTTGGAAATTTGACATTTCTTGAGAAATATTTCGAAAGTTACAGTATCTTATTTTATGAACGTAAATTTTACTTGGACTTCCAAGCCAAATGAAACGAGCGCTTTATATTCGAGACTTTACGGTATGTAAATTACATTTTCATAAAATTTTATGTCAGATGGCCGACCAAATTCAGAAAATTAGTCGTTCTTCTTGAATACATAAAAACATCACAAAGAAACTTGCCCCTCCGAACAAGAATATCTTATAATAATACCAAAATTGAGAGAAAGATCGACAACTAAAATTTTCAATCATCGGGTCTGTAAATTTATAAATATGTATTTTATTTTGCCCTACATTTGCGGAAACGTCAAGGAAAGATTAATAATTGAAGCGGGGATTTCATGGAATTACAATACACGTCGAAATCTAGCCTTGTTTTTTCCAAACTTTAAATCTACGTTTGACGTCACAATTTATATTAATAACTTTTATATATTTTATCATACTCGGATAAAAAAAGGGGAAAACATGAAATGGTTTTACCAAATATTGCAATTGGAATAATCGTCGTCTCTCTTTTAATATATTGAATAAAATCCTTTTATAGCAAATTTATAATCTCCCAAAATCTATAAAACAAACCCAGAAAAGTCCGAATCCGCATAAGCACAAGCAAACAAGAGAATTGTTATTAACGTGTCCTGCGCAACGTGAATATTTTCATCGCGGAAAGAAGCTTGAAAAAATTCGTTCCATTTCCGTTGGAAATTCCGAATGGCGCGGATAGTTATTAAAGGCGAAACATACGAGTAATAAATTACGGCGACGGAGACCAAAAAATGGTAGTTCGGAGATTGTGTTGCTGACATTTCAGCGGGAACTTGCACCCCAGTTTTTCCCGACGGTTTTTGGTCACGTACGAAGGGGCAGAACTTTTCCCGATTAGGAAACTTCCGGATCTAATTTATGAACGATCAGCCCGGTTGAATATTTAATGCATTTTTCCGTGGCCCACCTGCCAACCACTTAATTTATACAATTAGAATGCGTCGGGGCCTCGGTTGTTTCTAACGTTCGAAAACATTTCACGAATCACGCTCGAGGAGAGAAATCGCTCGGCGGATTTCCATTTGGCCTGATATTTTCTAGGCTCCCGAGAAAGGATTCCCAGAACCGGAACCGCGTTCAAAGCCCCGTGTTCCGATTCCTTGGCGTTGGTTCATGCTAAATTTTCCTTTCCCGCGATTTCCCCGAGCTATCGCGAGAGAAGCAACAAATCTGCCGAATCGTTTCTGCTTCTATTTCTCCACCTCGTCCTACAAGATGTTCCACAGTGTTTCATCCATTACACCGTGTTGGCGGGTGGGTAACGAATTCGCTAAAATACTGGCTTCGAGTTCTCCATGTGAGAATTTCTCAAAAAATTAACGAGAATCGAATTATCGAAACATTCTTACCGGACGATTTTTAAGGAGAAACAAAAGTTGACAATAAAAGCTCTTAGTAGTTGTCCGCTCTATTTCCCAATAGCATTTTCCTGTGAATTTTAGCGTTCCCAAAAAAAATTGAGTTTCCACTCCGCTGAGAATAATCTACCCACGCGTTTAATGTAGAAAAAAATCCAGTACTACTGCCCGGGTAATTCCCGAGTATGTTTATAGCACACGAGTACGAGTTTAGGATATTTCCCTGCCCGAAATTGTATTTTCCGCAAGGATTCGCGCAGCTCAAGTGTTCTCAGAAACGACGCAACCTGCGGCGTATATCATTCTGTTCTCTGAGATGCAAAACAGGAAATATTCCAAAACTAACCATTAACACGCTCAATATGCATTAAAACGGTAAATGCAAGTATGTAATGTCCGGAAAACTATGCAAACTAAATGCAAATATATGCCTAATAATTATAAAAAAATTCGTTTTAAAATATGCGTTAAAGTTCTTTGGAATAATTCAACGAAGCCGCAATAAAAATAAATCGATACAATTATATTTTCCAAGGAAGAAGGAAAAGTCAATTATTCCCTGGATTCGACCAATCTTATTAAACAAGTTAATTGTCAATAATATTATGGAAAATTCCTCTGGATTGAAATATAAATGTCGCTCGGATCGGTACAGAAATTTAAAAAGAATGAATAAAAAAATTCGTTCTAAAATATGCGTAAAAGTTCTTTGGAATAATTCAACGAAGCCGCGATAAAAATGAATCGATACAATTATATTTTCCAAGGAAGAAGGAAAAGACAATTATTTCCTGGATTCGACCAATCTTATTAAACAAGTTAATTGTCAATAATATTATGGAAAATTCAAATAAAAATTGAAATACCGAGCGAGCCTATTATCGATTCTGATCCAGCTCCATCAACAATCGATTACCGGCGAAGCGTATTCAACATCCATCGGGCACAATGGCCGGGTTGTAGGCGATACCGATGAATAGTCGGTTCTGATCATCGAATTAAGACGTTGCCAGCGACAAAATGGCGCGACGCCTTCGCTCGTGAATCTTTCATACGCTTCCGGATACAGGGTCATTACGACGCAAGGTTCTCCACCTGCTCCCGATGGTGTCACGAAAAAAGCAAGCCTCCACGGATAAACGAAGCAGCCATGTCACCGAACGGTCGCGAACGTGGTTTGAGGAACCGGAAGATCGATGGGACATCGGGCCGTCGGGATTCGAAACGACATTTTTCATTTCGATAGGCGCCGATGCCCATCTGCGTGCACAACATTCTCTTATCGCGACTCTGATCCTCAAAAAAAAAAATAAAATAAAAACATATCGCTGCCGGACGTTGGTAGACAAATTGAAAAATATATGGCAAAAACTTTTGGCCATTTTGCAATGCCGAAGATAAATAACCTTAACAATTATCCGTGGAAGTCGTTTTTCGATGATGGTCCCACCGATTACTGTCAAAAACGTGTATAAATATTTAGTTTTTTTTATCCCATTGTTTATCCCACTTCGCTGTCTAAACAAACAGGGTTCCATACCGCGGGGTTAATAAAAGAAATTTATGTTGAACTCTGATCTTAATAAATCAACTAATGAACATTCGACCGAACAAAAAAAGTTCCGCAGTTTCCTCATTAGCGGTTCATCAGCGATATTTAACGCAGTTGCTCAAAATAAATACAACGTGAGCAACAAACACGCGTTCCCCCGACCAGAGGAACTTTCGAAGTCGATTTCCTCGAAGATGAAGTCCGACAGGAAACTATTCACCTCCACACATCCTCTTTATTTTTACATGAACCAACCTGCGCCAGTTCGCACCCCAACCACCCACCCCATATAAACTGATCCTCCTTACTTTCACCGATGGAACGCGCTGACGCAGCTTGCGAGGGAATCTGCGAGAGCGCAGAAGAAGATGAAGAAATTAACGTAGGCTCCATTGACGAGGAAAAAGTATACGGTAATTCCGCGATATGTGTGAAAGAAACGTGCACGATATTCGCGGAAAAATTCCCACTACAGAGCACAGAAGCTTAGCGTAAATTCTACACGATTGAAATGTCACATGATTTTTATGAAACTATCGCTGACACGTTCGCCACATTTTTCTGGTTAAAAAGAGTCGAAACATGGTACAATTCGGAGCACATTTACTTATTCGATTTACAATTCAGTCGAACCTCCATTTACCGAACTGACGATATCTGATTTCTGTAGTTCTACAGATTTAGATTGCAAAGATTTGGACTGGTACTGTAGATAGGTAACTGTTTTATCAACTGAACGCTCCACCGACTAGTTCGGATAATCGAGGTTCTGCTATATCGTGGATTAAACGAGTAAATAACACCCGAATTGTGTCGTGTTTGGGGTCATTTTAATCAGGAAAATGTTACGAATATATTGGTAAATGTTTCGTAACGAAATAATTAAAAATAAACAAGATTTATCAGTGAATCAATGGTAAATTTCGTCTATATATAATACAGTGTCTGTAGAAAATGTAAGAGAACATTTTAATTCGGAAATTTGCGAATGTATCGATGTAAGATCGAGAACGATCGCGCGAAGCGAAACGAACACGGAGCAAGGCTGGAAGAAAAGAGAAGGCGAGAGGTATACACATTCGGCCTGAGGTAACGATTACTCCGGCAAGCTCATGGGGGATTTTAATAAGGAAACGAGAGCTTATTCATATCCCCTCATGGCGCAAGCGCCGGAAAGCCACCTGTAGCCCCAGCTTCCAATCAATACATCACAGAGGCATATCGTGCAGCTTTCCAGGTAGCAATGTGTATATACACACACGTAGCTCTGCATATAGGAGCGACCTGTTCCGGCGAGCCAGAAGTCGCCTGTTGCTGCCGCACCGGCAGGCAGCTCATGATTCGATCGGAGTCCTCTGCTCCGATTTCAAGCCACCCCCGACGACGACGATCGCGGCGGCGGCGGCGGCGGCGGCTACGCTTTGATGTATCGAACGACGGGACAAGAGAGGCGTCGCGACGCTCGTCCGGCACCCCCTATATCGGTATTGCCTTCTGCCAGCCGAGATACGGATGATCTATATTCGAGTCTCCCGGTAAATCAATGTGCAGCCTGCCTGCAACCAGCAATCAGCCGGACCGAATATTAGGACAACGCGCGTGTCGGCGCGTTTGCAACCCCCGAGGGTCGCCTTGCGAATTTCGCCACGATAGACCTTTGGATCTCGTCCCCTCGATCGATCCGGAGACTGCAAACAGACTGGGGTTCACAGAATATTTTTATATCGCTGACAATTTATAGTTGTATTTAGCATAGCTTTTTAACATTTCTTCGGATATAAGCTTGGACGTTTATTAATTAAATGTGAACGAGTCAATTCAATTTATGTTTGAAGCAGGTCTGCTTGTGAAGTTTGCGTCCAATTAATAGTTATACTCGAACACTCATCATGCACAGTCCGACAGACCGGATTATATTCGCTTTTGTGTTAATTAATTTTTCTTTGTTTTCAATCGAGAACAATGAATCTTCTTTTCTATGAAGTTTTGATCTTGGCGCAAAGTTCGGAATACGTATTTGGGCATTTTTGCTAGAATGGGGATTAAAGTTGTTTTTTCTTATCAAATCCTTGGATAACGAGAGTGGAATTAATAGTGTCAATTATTTTCATGAATACTTGGGAATCGTTAATGGCTTTCGAAGAATATTGTTCGAGTTGCATATCGAATGTGAGGGAGCATCAACAGATTATATCTTGACAACATTATTTCGATGGTCTCCATTAATTCAGCATTCAGGTTTTTCTTTCACTTTTGCTGTAATTTACTTTGCGTATATCATAATATTATTTTGTTCATCAAATATGTTAAATCGCATTTAGATGTATCCGGGGACAAATTGCATCGGTTCATCTTTATTCATTTCCGGCTGCACCGACTTTCGTTTTGCGGGAAATCGGATAGAATTTTCCATTTGTTTATATGCACCACACTATTAATCATTACGCTTGTTAACTTGTTTATATATACATAGAAATGATAAATTCTTTCATCATATTTAAATATTTCGATCGCTTTAATTTTCTATGATTTATATAGTTATTAAAATCCCCATTTTCATACGTTTTTTAAAAGAACTACAAAAACTTATTTCTCCGACTGGAAAATTCTTTGTACTATAAATAAAATCGAAATGTCATAGATATTTATTCCAGGAAAATGTTCTCTGATATTTTAAAAATTTATAAATACCACAAACCAATCATTTTCGATTTATTAAATTATTTCAGTTGCTTAGCAAATTCTAATTATGCTTGGAATTATTTTTTAGACATTATAACATCGTAATTCCCGCTCCATAACATTATGCATTTCTAGTTTCAGATGTTATAGTGAGACACCTAAAAATAAACGTTCAAATGTCATGTTCCGCCCCCGCTGACAACTTTGCCGCCTCCGCAATGCAAGGGAACTTCAAAAGCGCAGTTACTAACGCGATCTTCGCTTATGAAATTTGCATGCGTACAAATGCAATCGTAAGAATGAACGAAATAAAAGTCAACGGGAACTGAAACGAAACTAAGAACCTGTTCTGCAGCTTTAATGCATTCTCCAATAATTTTAAAGTTTAAAGCACAAATAGTCCAGCTTCCTCGAAAACAGAGCACCATCCGATGCAAAGAACCTGAAGTTTCGCTGATCTCTTTACATTACTACTAATATACAATACTATAATATGATAAAGATACTGCAACGAACATAATAAGAGCTTATCTACTTCGCTACATTGCACTGAATCTAGACACTGCATATGTCGTTCAAGAAATCGAAATTACAGTAAAGTCTTGATCTACGAGAAACCCTCGGGTCCGTGGTGATTCTGATCTCGTGTAGTTCTACGTAGAAAACGAAAGCGCGTGTAAACGCTACCTCCGCTATGGCGCTCCAGTCGCCGGAGCAGGTCCGGACAGGACCCCCGACTCGAGCTGGCCGACTCGCACTAGTTGCCGAGGCCAGAATTAAACCACGAAATACAGTTCAAATTATATCGTGTTTAGTGTCATTTTAATAAAAAAAAAAATGCCACGAATAAGTTGGTGGAAGTCCCATCAAAAAATAATGAAAAATAAAGAAGTTTTGTAATTGAGGAAGAAAAAGTGATGTAATTATTAGAAAATGTTTTCAGGATTGTCAAAATTTAATAGAACTAATATTGTCGTATTAATAACTGATGTTTCAAGGTGCATCTGGTGCAGTTCTTTCGCGAGCCACCCGGTGTGTAGGATGCAATATAAATCGATGTTCGATGCGTGCGAATATAGGCCACGAAAACCAACGTGGAGAAAAAAACACCGGGCTCATATAATGTTGCGAGCAGCTGGATTTGTTGCAGAAACGTCGTTGGTGATCGATGCGTTAAAAAAGAGCGTTTAATACGCGCTATAATCTACATTTTGAAGCACCGCTTTTGTATACTAGCTTTCCCCCGCCACGCGTTGCTGTGGGTCAGTATTTTTTAAAAGCATGTTTTTACCTGTCACAGATCTCCCTCTCCCTCTCCCTTTCTCTCCCTCTCTCTCTCTCTCTCTGCCTCTCTCCCTCCCACTCCCTCGCTCTCTCAAATTGAATACAGGTGCTACCAGTCAAAAGTTATAAGCAGAAACGTGCCCAAAAGAGGGCGAAAAAGTCATCTTTGATCACTAATGACGTCACAACTTTTGAACGAATGTACTTTTTCGAATGCGGTTTGCTCTGAAATCTTCCCGAAGAAACGCCGCGTCTAATGGTTCAAACCCCAGCATTTTTACGTTCAGCCGTTCTCAGTTGAGCCCCTTAGTTCACAAGTGGTGTAAGTCCAAAATTACGAAAAATGGGGTTTTTTTACAGAAATAGTAATTATTAAGAATACTTGTTTTATTTAACACATTAACTTGTGTATACTTTGTTTTCTGCTAATAAAAAATTAGATTCAATTTTAATAAATAAAGTGACTGTAACAATACCTAGAATAATGGCATCAGTCCAATCTCTTGGACTTACTGCGTTATTCCAGATACTACCAGTAAAAGAGCACATGTATCGACATATATTTAAACATGCGCGCTATAAAAGTATAATAAACCGTCTAACTTGGTTACGGCCGTGTTCAGAAATGTCTGACGGTGCGTTTCAACAAACATAGAGAGAGAGAGAGAGAAAGAGAGAGAAGCAATAAACACTGGGGTGGGGTTATTATTTCGGTTAGCATGTATCATGTATAGCCGCGTGAATATCAATTTGCAGTCAGGGTCGATGAATTTCGACGATAACATATTTTATTTATCATAATATTTCACGTGTCGTAAGGAGATCGATTTGCAAATGTTGACGTTGAAACAACAAACTATGAAAGAAGCAATCAGTCACGGATGCGGCTGATAATAAAATAGAGTATATCAAAAGACACCGGGCCAGGTGTAATTTGTGAAATAAACAAATCAGTGTGAAATGAACACTATTTCTACCCCTGTGCAGCCGCTTTTTGTTTATAAAACCGAAGCTACTGCTTTATTTTAATTATCGATCGTATTTGCTCGTATCAATTAGCACACAGTATTACTTGTTTTACATAAAAACTTCATACGAATGGTAAACAATGGCTCGATAAAAACACGTGAGTAAATATTACACGGGAACGTTAGCTGATCGTACATATCTGAAAACATGCGTTTTCCATGCATATTCAAATCGGGCCTCCTCTAAACCGTGGAAAATATTTGAATATTTTAAAAAAATACTGTCCGGCAAATAGTTTTCGAAAAAAAGTGCGGAAAAATTGTACTCTGGAAAAACCGTAGAGCAACGAAGTGAAACAGTACGACTTCGTATTGAACTTGTGTTGATTAAAACATTTGGCGAATCGTCTGTTTTCGTAAAGGTTCCGATAGACAGTTTTATGAAAATTTAGTTATTCGGAGTTACACAAAGTCCATTTCACAGCCATGAGGCTGAAAAAATACAGTAAATATTCGATCCAAGAAAAACGAATATCCGTTCCACTGTGTTCACCGAGCATTTCGGTGTGAACCACTACTAATCCAACTACAAAAATTCATTATTTTGCATTACTTTTTTATGGGACTTTCACCAATTTATTCGTAGCATTTTTCTTATTAAAATGACACTAAACATGATATTTTGAACTGTATTTAATGGTTTAATTCTGGCCTGTGCAACTAGTGCTCCGAGAGTCAGTGACGTAGAATCGAGTACCTCGCAGCGCGAGTCAGGAGTCGTGTCCGGACCTGTACGGCCGGCCGCGGGTGACCGGAGCGCGAGTGGGGGTAGTCAATTCTACGTCATCAGTAAGTTTTCGGCCGCACTGTTCTTTACTAAGTTCGGAGCTGTCGGCGAGGTCGCAAAAATAATGTATAACTACAAGGTAGTTGCGATTTGGTTCGCAGTTTTGTATTTTCGCGATTTACAGGTTCGATCGGAAGGCGCGGATAGATATAAGGAGATATAAAGAGCGTAAGTCGTGCACTATGTCAATAGCGATTCCCCGTATGTCACGGGACCGGAGAGATGTCCACGCGCGTCACACACACCCACTCACGCGCACACACACACACTCACACCTCACACACACAATAAATATTTAAGCAGGGTTTCTTTATTCTTATTTTTACCTGCTACTAAATTACGGAACGACAAGACTAATAGTAATTTAAGCGTCGAAACTCTTATAAGGTAATAGGATAAGTAATACATATTGACATAAAGCGACGAACTCTTTATAGTTCTAACTTTTTATAACCCCCGATATTTTAAGGTAGTTTTTAGTATTTTTATTTGCACCTAACTAAATATTAAGCAAATAAAAAATTAAAAAAAAAAAAAAAACGTCCACGTGCGCACGTGTGAAAGCGAATATTCACTATTGTGATATACGATGCTCGCGGTATCGAAGGTAGGATACGGAATAAAACTGCACAATATCCTGCTTTAGCGATGGAAACGCACGCACTCGGCTCTTTATACTGCGAGATTCTAATGTCGGTCACGGATGATACCGCGGAGAACGACAACCATGAATGTGTCTCTAATGCGCTTCTTATTCTGCCGACGTAACGGAATACTGGAAATCCATCTGCGATAATCTGCCTTCCTAAGAAAACAATCTTGACTCCAAAAGCCCAAAATACTCGACTACAAACTTCACTTTGTAAAAATTCATCCTTGAAACTGTTCTTTGTGACTCGGCTCAAATGATTCATCCAGTATTTTTCGCTGACAATGAGAAATTATGATCCTCAAAAAAGTTGAAAACAATTGTGTAACGGAGAACGTTCTGCATATTCTTCTTTTGGTAAGAAGATGTAGAAAACGCTTACTAAGATTAGGTGAACAAAAAAGACGACTTTGATCGAACTTAATATTAATTTTTAAAAGATATTCATCCGGCACAGTTTACAGAGACAAGTATTAAATAAAAAAATGATTTCTCCTCTTCGGGATTCCGCAGTTAACTCTCTCCAGAGTTACAAATAAATTGAAAAACTTTTCGAACTTTGTTGAAAGTTTCATCCTATGGTATCTCTCGTATTCGTATCCGATAAAAATGTATAAAATCCGTAGTCCATTATTGTAACTCCGCAACCGTTGAAATAACAAAACGTCGCCGTATGCTGCGAATTTCGTTGGAAGGATATTCCGAGTAATATAGTTAAAAAATCCACCAGTCTTCCTCTGTTCTTTCTCCAGTAAAAACATTAAAAAATGACTATGAAACTCTTAATTCAAACCTACTACAAATAATCTCATAAAAATTTATGAAAATAATTTCAAATTTTTTTAAATACATTTAACTCTTCAATGGTACCTTGAGATTGCATAAATAAATCGGCGAAATTCGTACAAAATAAAAATTTTCCGAGTTAATTGGTCTATTTAACTTATACGAAATGCATAAAATTCGCGTTGATAAATTTTCACGGGAATTTTAGGAAGATCTCGGTCTGCAGAATTAAAAAATAGAATGGTACGAACTATCTAACCGAACGGCGCGGCGCGGCGCGCATTGATAGAAAAATTGCGGCTCGCTCGGGCATCGTTCAAAAAACAATGGGTCGCCGCGTTATCCGTTCTACAGTTTCCCGGGTTAAACAGTGCGCGTAGTGGGCATTGTCGGCGATCAAATATTTTCGAACGGTTGTGCATATTCTGTCCGCGGGAATCGCGACAAAAGGCCTGGGTCCCGGAAGCGAACGTGGTTGCCGGAAATGCCCTAACCTCGCGGAGGATCGCGGAGATGATAAGGTAACACGGGCATGGGGAAAGGGTTTGCTCCTCCGTGAAAAACCGGGGACAATGCTTCGTTAAGATCCAACCGATGATCCAGCGGACCGAGGATGGCACACGCGGATGGTACACGGGCTATCGCGATATCTGAACCTGCCGAGGGAATTGGATTCCGGTATTGTGTTTCATGGGAATACCGTTCCTACGAAGACCCCCGTGTACCACGATGCCCGATGGGGCACCGTAACACGTTCGCAGAGCTTTCCACGGGCAATCGAGCAAGGTCCGCGCGTTGTACCTTGCTACTTGATGACGAGGGAAGGGTCTATCTAAATATAACGTTCCGGCAAGGGCTCGCTCGCTCGCGGCAAACCTGGATAATATCGATCTTTCCCCATACTTGTTCGGCAAACGCTCTACCCGGCGAGTCTCCGGACATAGTTATCTACCGTAGATACCTCGCCGGTGTTTGCTCGACGACTACCAGGTAACAACGCACGGTAATTAACCCTTTGCACACCGCGAAATTTTTTTCATAATTTTCAGACCCAACAACTCCTCACGTTTTCACTGTTTTATTCAGAGAAACATTAATACTTCACCGCACAGTGAATTATTGTTTTTAATGCACCAAATAAGTTATTATTATCACTCTAAAAGGTAATATTAAAACACAGGGAATTTGAAAATGTCGAGAAATGGCTATTCAAAGAATCTATCCGAGATCTTGTAAATTCTAGCGGATTGCTGTGGATTCGCGAATTCTAAAAGCGCGTCAGAGTTTGTAGAACTTTCGCTGCAGACACGCTGCCACTTCCGGTGAAGCAAATAAACGCTTTCTCGGAACACATCGTGGTTGTACGTTACGGAAATGTTGTGCTTACGAGTAAATAAAAGCTGCGAAAATTATAGTTTCCGCAAAGCTTCATATGTTTCTTTGAGACAGAAGATTTATCTCGGAAAGTTAACTATGATTCTTTGAATTGTGCCGTGACTAATTAGATAAATTTACAGAAGCAAAATGTTGTATATTTTTCCTCGATAGACTTTGTTCAGTCTATTTCTAACAATTGCAAATTTTTGAAACCGCTCAAACACTCAAATCAATTGAACAAAGTCACACGTGCATATGATTTACATAAAAAATAGTACTTTGCCTAAGTAATCCAACATTTTTTACCTGTGAATTATCGTATCTCCGGTGGTCGAAGCTCTCCATCTTCCAATCGCGATAATTTCTGCGACTGGAGATTAATTAACTAATAAAAGGAAAGTGAACGTGGCCATATCTCATACACCCACACTTCCCGCCATTCGATTTGAATCCGAACGCGCTCGTGTAAATGCTGCCAGCGAGAACTGCACGAAGCAGCTCGTGCAACACTGGTCGATAACACACATTCTTCTTTAAGCATCAATTAAAACACGAAACAAAATTAATATCGCAATTACCGGCCCATAGTTCTTCCACTCCTTCGTTCGCTTAATTAAAACCCTTCTGTAAGCGACGTTTCTCTTATTATCCTCGTTATCGACTGCAAATTGATCGGCGACGTTACAGGCGCCCTTCTAAAAATTACAGAAGCCCGTTCTTCACACTTTTAATGCATAAAATAACAATTGCTTCAAAATGCATTAAGAAAATACAAATTCAATTATGCCCTATATCGATTTATATCTAACGAAATAATTTTATCTACCGCTTATTATCATTCGACCGTACAAAATATTATTGTTCCGCGTGAATGTTATAAATAGATTAAGGATTTTATGCATTTATGACAAAAGTGAGTAAATTCCTACAGATCTCCTTTTGTGTTGCGATTGAAAACTTTTGTTCCGCTTGAAATACTGCGGTCTGGTAACAAATCGAAGAATTATTTCTATCGATCTGCGTTCGGTAAACCTCGTCGATCGATCCGTTCGAGATGATCCGTTATTAGCGTCTTCGAGCGCTGATCGCTGCACTTTGAGGAATTCCAGAGGTACTATAAACAGTGGATTGATTGGAGAAAAACTCGGATAATGGTCGTTTCGGTTTTTATTGGATGATAAAACGATCCGAGGGAAGATCCATTGGCAGATGGCGGTAGCAACGGCGTTTCGTCGACGCGTTTGTAGACGCGGATAGGTGCGAATGTAACGAGTCCCACGGCATTTTCGTCATTTAACGTGCAACCGTTGCAGATTGCACACACGGGTACCGGACTCCCGGCTGCAACAAAGGCCCTCCTTCTTTAGAAATATCTTGCCCTTGTAAATTCGCCGTTACAAAGGCGAGCGTATTTTACACTGGCAGGAACAGGGTTGAAGCAGGCAAGGCCGTGAAAGGCTCTCGCAGAGATTCGAGTCATTGAGAATAGCAGCCCGTTGTTGCTGAGAGCATTACTACCCTTTGTCGCGGCGGACCTTTCTCCCTGATAACACAGATATTGGACACATCGTTCGGGAAACTATTTATTTCCCAAGATTAATCGCACCTCTAGCAATATGTTCCACTTACAAGTAATGTCCGTAGACGAAAGTGTAATTTATGCTACGGATCCATACAGCCTTTTTTATAGTCGATACGAGCTTTGGAAATCCTTTAATTAGACTCGACGTCCACTAATTTAGTAATGATGATGAATTGGACACGTTCCGCGGCGGGAAATTATCCAAGTATATTCATTTCATAATGAAGGAAATATTAGTGAAAAATACTTTTACGTTTCTCTGTTGATGTTTAAGGTACTATATTTAGTACAGTAATTACTCCGTTATCTATGTAACAATTCTAAAAAAGCTCCACGTCGATAAGTGAGACGCGCGACGTTCATATCAATCGTTCAAACCAATGTTTTTGTGTATACTATCTTTTTGAGATGAATAATTTATACATGATACTGATTTCATTATACAATGTTGCTGTCTAGCAATTATTCTTGATGAACATTATTTACTTATATGAATCTTTTTATTATTAGTAACAGGAACTGTCTTTTAATATTGATGACTGAGAGAAATACAAGAAATTAGAAATTTTAGGCCGAATAAAATTTTTATCAGGTAACTCTTTCTAAATGCAAGGCCAACTGACACAAACGCTATTAAAAAACGCTTTGGATGCGTTTTGCTCGTAATAGTCTCACGTGACTATGACGGCGTATTATTTTTTTACGACTCGCAACGTGTGTCCAAAGATATCTGGACAATTGTGCAACAATAGTGATAGCATTTAAAAGACCGAACTTTCGAAAATTCACAAGATATTACGTAACGCCCTTATCTGCTCTCTATTTGCGCAAATACTTCATGCTCCGCAAAGGAAAAACGCACGAGGTTGAAACACATCATGTGACTGCTATGCATTAAAGTGAAACCGTGTTCTTCGAACAGATTTCCTAAAAGACATTCGCGGCAAAAAAAGAAAAAAAATACCTCCAACAGAAACCGCACTTCTTGCACAATGCTTCTCGCGTATTTTTTTCCCCTTCTCTCCAGTCCACGGTAACTGACCATTCTTACAAAACATTTTTTCTTCTACTAGGAAAACGACATTCAACAAACCTCGGCCGCTTTGTCTTCGTATTAGGATTGTTCTGCTAATTGCTTCGGATCGACACCCGCCGGTTCTGCAATACCTTCGCAACATGAAACAATTCTAAAATTTCGTGACGATTCAAGAATAACGTTCCAGCAGTTTCTAACTTGTTTCTCCATTTTCGAGAAACATTTAATGAACATCAAATATACTTACTTCGAGGAAAAATAATTTTTTCACCAAACGATTAGAATTTTTTCGAGTCGTTCCAACAAACATTCTCTTCTTGTATTTATAAATGTAATTCTTTCGAGAAAATCGTTCTGTCAGTATCATATTTTTCGATAAAATGCTTCTCCTTCGCCTTCAAACGGGTTTGTAAAAACGAAATCAATTCCAAGGTGGCGTTACAACTACACCTGGATCTTTTACAGAGAAAATCCCGGCGAAACCAGCATCCGCGTGTCTCCAAGGATCAAGCGTGTTACCGGTTTCGCTGAAGAAACAGAAAAACCGATGAACCAGGAAAACGGCGCGAGGTTGTTGATAAAGGTGAGCGAGGTGCAACGTTCTTGGCGGGTCTGCGGCGATTAACAATCGGGAGACGTTGCCCCCGGTGGATCCGAATTGAATAAATCGCCGTCACGCTCGAGGAAACCTTTTCGTACTCGGGGTACTCGAGGTACAAAAAGGGTTTCGTCTCGGTTTCCCTCTCTCTCTCTCTCTCTCCCTCTCTCTTAGTAGAATCCCCTTAACGCGGGAGTGGATCGAACCCGCGTCGCGGCGCGCGGTGCATGCTCGAGGTGCTCGAGAGATCGCATCTTTTCACGAATGGTCTCACGTGATACCACTATAATGTCATACGTCGTAACGATCGCGGCATAGTAATAGTCCGCGGCTGTCACGCTAGCAGCCCGACTCGGCCCGACACGGCCCGCGGCAACCGCACGGATTCATTCGGCGCGCGTGTACACACGCGTGAAATGGCGCAGAATCGATCGCAATAAAAGGGCTATTCTATACAAAAAATCGATTTTTTCATCAGAGACAAAAAGTCAAGTTTCGGTTTCAACACGCGCACAGGTCTCGATCGGAAAGAAAAACGGCATAATAATAGTCCGTGGCCTGTCACGCTAGCAAGCCCGACCCGGCCCGTGACTCGCACACGGATTCATTCAGCGCACGTGTACACGCGTGAACCGGAGCAGAATCGATCGGATTAATATTCCGAAACTGTAAACCATCGAATCGTACGACCATCCTCCTACGGACGGGTCTCTCTTAATGACGTCGACTGTTCTCCTCTCTCTCTCTCTCTCTCTCTCTCTTTCTCTTTCTCATTTTCTCTCTCTCTCTCTCTCTCTCTCTTTCTCTTTCTCATTTTTTCTCTCTCTCTCTCCCTCGCTCTGTCGCTTCGTCGACCGCTCCGAGGCACGACGAAGTTATGCGAACCGTTTCAAGGTATCTAGGTTTACGACGTAGACACGGATTGCTTGTTCTTTGGTTCTGCTCGAACGTGCAGATTGATCTTTCCTGGTAAATCGAGGACTGCTGCAACACCATCGGCTACGGAAAATTCTACGCTGCTGGACAAAATCGCGAGGCTAACCGAAAGTTACTGGAGTAAGTAATTCGTGTCGAAGTTTATGGGAAATTGTGAAATGGAACCATTTGTTTGCAGCCGGTACGTTCACGGATTGCACGGTACGAAGACGCAGTTTGGTTCGAAGTTGCATATGGACAAAATTATAAATAGATTTTATGCGTATATTTGAAACCGTTAGTACGCGAAATAGAAAATATTAAAAACATCCGAAGAATAACGAAGCATTTAATTTCGGAATTGCATTGGCGTTCGTGTTTCTTGAAATTCCTAGTCGATTTCGAGAGAATGACCGAGAGATCGGCGAGTTTGATGGATGAAATTGAAAACTCGTTAGGGCTTCCACCGAATTAGCGGTATGATGGAAAGTTCATTATATCGGGCTTTTAATCTGTCGGCTTCGTTCTCCTTAACCACTTGATTCCTGTTGTGGTGGTCGCGAGGTCATTGCCCATGTCCGAGGTCAGTTCGAGTGGCTGTTCGCCGCTGTGCTCGCGAGGTATGACGAATTTTTCAAATTGATGTGCGATAGTCGAATGAATAATTGTCCGGCAAAAAGATTAATACTTTTATTTCATGCCGGTGTGCTTGCCGAGGAAACGTATAAGAACGAAATTCTATGTAAATTCCAGCACCGAATGAACTGTAATCAAAGGAAACTTACCGTATTCTGTTAAGAATAAAATTAATCTCCTGATAAAATAAAAATAAATTCTTCATGTAGCAGAACATTTATCGGACCGTCGAGTAATATCGACCTTTAAATAATCACGTATGCTGTAAATGCATAAATTCCCGGTCTACCAATTACATTTTCTTTTAAATAACAATGCCTTTCACGCTATTAGAAACTGCATATTTAACGAGCAAATAAATAAATGCAAGTAACCGATGTTTCGTCGTGTTCTAGCGAACCGTACTATCAACGTTTAATTCGGATATTTAATGGGTAAATGATTATCGACGCTGAAACCGAAACTCGCAGCTCCGATGAATATAGAACAGGAGTGAAAATTGCCGGTCCTGGAAACTGGAGGAGTCAACGACCAGACAAAGCGGAATCGGGATCGATGAGTTGGGAGAAAGAAGGGGCGAAATCCGTGAAACGCGGCATTGGCGAAAGGTAAGGTGGACAGTGGTCAGAGGGTCAAGGGTTTGGCCGAGGCTGGTCAAAGCTGATGGCCACAAGTGGCCGAAGAAAGTGAAGGGTTGAGGTAGAGTTCCAGAGAACCGTTCACCTCAAACACGGAATATCTTCGAAGTTTGGAACCCTTCTGCGTGGACAATTTTCTGCTGTGACAATTGAAACAGTCCTAACAACTCTGAATTTTTAGCAATTTCCAAATGGTGCATTCAAGCGGTTTTTATTATTATATTGTTCTGAGACATGGTACTCTTTGAGGCAACAAGAGCTCGCAGCACCGTCGAAGCACCATTATATCAACAAGTACACGGCAAATTGCATTTTCTACTCGAATGACGGCACTGAGTGGGTAATTCCAAACTCGTGCCCCACAATGTACGTATGTACGTGCATTGCTCACGATTATCGAGCGAATTGCACAAACGTGCACCGGTGTCCGCCTCGTGAACAAATTAGGAGAAAATTCTGTGCGGAATTTCACAAGCTCGATTGCCTAATTTTGAACCTTGACGTCACAGTCCACCTTCGTCACACGCTAGAGCTCTCTAAAAGATTAACATCGCCGGAGTCGTTATGCCTTGTTTAGAACCGTTCAATTCCTTCGGCGATGGCGAGTAGCTACACCACTGACCTCGTTAAGCTCGATCTTTGGCTCGATAGAAAAAAAGAAAAAAATGGTCAACCGTTGGAACTATACTAGATTTCGCCGAATAATTACAATTCTCTATATGTAAAAAGAAAAGAGAAACCCGTGCGTTGCGTAAGATTTCCTAGAAGGTGACAATTTCCCGATAAAAGAAGTAAGCGCAGACGTGCCATTGTTCGAACACTTTCGAGAAACGTAAATGCCGGAACTCCAATGACTGATGTCCCGCTTCTATTTTTTTTTGCCCCCGCTGCACCGTGCGTCAGCCGGATCGTAACAGAGAATTTTTACTAATTACGCAAGCGTAATGACGCAGGTCGCCTAGCATCGGAAGCTGGGAATTGGATTTGGTCCACAGCCTCGCGTGAACGGCTTGATAGTCAAGGATGAAAACGATTATCCGCGTCAAGGTGTTCCAATTTGTTCGGAAAGAAACCGTTCTCGCGTCGTTATGATGGTATCGCGATTATCAGAGATCGTCACACACATATTTTTTTCTGTCTCTCTCTATCTCTCATTTTTTTTTCTTTTTCATCATTTAATTTTCATGATCGCATGAGTCAGCGAAATCACCCGACCCCTTTTCTCATTGACGACACTGCTCCGCGGAATGGCAATAAACGTCTGGGAAAATCGGAGGGTTGTAAATTTCGCGCGTCATACGCTCAACTACAGTCTCTAAAAATACAGACACCCAGCTAATGGCTCGCGACAGTTGTTTGGACTCGTGAGTCGTTCGAACTGATCATTTCTGCGATCTCGCGTAAACATAATCGCCGTGCGATATTATTTATTTCGATATTAGTAGCCCTTCTTCCTGTTGGCTGTTTCCGCGAATGTTATTTCTAGAAATGTACAACTTTAGAGGGATAATGAATATTTTGACTGAGATCGTTGTCGTACTTGTCGGAAAAATTGAAACGTATGCGAAACAGGCTTACTAAAAATCCAAATTTTACCAACGAAGAAATGTCTATGCAATTTCATATTTCCACGAATATAAAAATATTGAATATTTACTGCATAACTTTTATCTTTATTGGTTTTGTCGCAGGAATATCACCGATTCGAAAATACCAGTGCTGCAACACTTAAAGGAGACGCGATAAAAATTCTGTAAATAAAAATACGCGCCCCATTATTCCAGAAAATAATATAGAAAATAAAAATACCAGAGACGACCACAAGCACTTTAAAAATTGATTCGGTGGCCATGTGTTCTTTGCTGACGTAGCGGTTATTCATTTACAAATTCGAATCCACCCCCGATGGGTGCGATCCGGAATACCAACGAGACACAATTGTGACATAAAGTTGGATAATGATAGACCGAAATATATCACAGGACTTACTTGAGGAACACGAGAGAGAATCGGAGAGAGAATCGGAGAGAGAGAGAGAGAGAGAAAGAGTCGCGACGTGGCATAGGCGTGAGAACTAAACGTGTGCGAATATTTGGAATATCGAATTTGAATCGGGATGCTCAAGACTTCGTAGTATCCTGGTAATTTCACAAGAAACTACACGAACAATCTGAACTCTCTGAAGCATTTCCGTTCGGCTGCAACCATTCGCATACTTCAAAATTATTCGTCTTCCCAAACGCTCCTGCAAAGGGGATAACAGGTCCATGAAAAGGAGTACATATGATAAATATTATTCGATTCGACCTAGTCCGTTTCAGTTTCTATAAGTATCCGAACTTTTTAGATG
This sequence comes from Lasioglossum lativentre, assembly GCA_916610255.1. Lineage (NCBI taxonomy): Eukaryota > Metazoa > Arthropoda > Insecta > Hymenoptera > Halictidae > Lasioglossum > Lasioglossum lativentre. Next base: position 9,283,753 of record OU744363.1, on the reverse strand, counting down.
CGAGATAACTGTTGGTGACTTTAACGGAACATATACATTTTTTATTAGTGTACGGTGAAGGATTGTGTCGTTGATTTATGTTAATCTCTCTTTTTCTCTCGGACGTCTAGAGTTAGCGTACAATAAATATCTGACGTTCTAAAAAAAAGGTGGTATTCATAAAATAGAGGATTTAGCTACAGTTTGAACGCTAGAGCTATTTCCAGTTCCTTCATCGTCCAAAAATATTTAGATACGACTTCTTTGCGACTCTCCGGAGAAAATACAATCTATAATTAACGCTTTGGTATTCCAGACCGCTCCCGATTCTCATTCATACCTATTTCGATTTTTATTAAAGTTGATTGTAAATAGACTGTGGATTTTCATGGGAAATAAATATATTTTCCGCATCGATTCCAAAAAAAAGGGAATAAAAGGAGTAGAATTTTGTTTCTTGCAGATAAATCACAGATCAATAATAACTGCATTGTTTAAATTTCAAATTTACATCATATAATTCTTAAAGAATAAGGGAAAGAAAAATTTTAAGAAGTTAACAAATCGTTTCATTCGGTTATAGAACACATTCGAATTTTATGGACTTTTCAAACTTGCAATTTACTAATGAAACGTTTATCTATTAATAAAATGAGGCGAGGTAGTATAAAGTTGAGCGGAGTAGATGCAACTTTATAAGAGGTCGTATAAAAGGAGCAGGGGCGTATCGTTCTTGGCATTTCTCAAATATGCATACGGGTATCGATATATCGCAGCTCGCCACTGAAAGGGTTAGGTACACGACACGACCAGCCGCCGAATCAATAAAACATCAGTGACGAAAAATCATTTCCTCGTTAACCTTTGCACACTATCCCCGAGCTACATCCGAATTGAGGGAATCCATTCTCCGATAATTAGTAGTATCGAACGCGTAGGTATGTATACATTATTCGGAATTTAACGAATCGATAATAATCGAACTACCGTGTCTCTAAATTATCAGATGAACTTATCATAAAAATTTCATCGTCGATACATATACGAGGCTTGATCCAGTGAGATTTATGTTTGAGCGTTTGTTTTATTTAACCCGTTGCAAGTAATATGCTCGACGTGAATGGTCATCGATTTTATGTCATTTCCTATTTATTCACTTGTTCGAGAAACCGGTCTAATTCCAGCCGGATCCAACGCAATGAATCTTGAATACAATTGAACACTGTCAAAGGTTGCTCTCGCAAGTATACAGGGAAACTAACTTCCAGGATTCCTCGAAAAATCCGAGATGTCTGCTGTTCGAACTCCTTTAAAATTTCAACAACGGACATACTTGATTATCCGAACCGCTCGAACAGTGAACTTTATCCTGGAGTTGAACTCTTCGAACAGAATTTTATTTGGTTTAGGTTCTGCAAACTGATCCACAAAAATCTACGCAGATTTATTCAAAAAATTCATAATACCAAAGGTTAACGATCATTTCTCATTCGGCTTTCTATAAAATAATTCATGAGAAAAAGCTCGGCGGTCGATCAACGAATCAATCCAAAAATCCCAATTTCCCCGAAAAATCCGATTACGATCGTGGATGAACCTGGTATCACCCGTCGGAATCACGGGTCCGCCAAAGCAATGTCCACAAACGAAGGCCAAACAGAAGCGTAATCCCTCCACAAACGATTCCAGGGGGCAGAAAGCAATCTAAAGATCCGATTAAACCTACGCCAAAAACTGCGGCAAGGTTTCGCGCTGGTTGCGTGGGCGTGAAACCCCGAACCCGTTAACGATCATACGGGAAGGTTTGTTCCTTATCGTGGCTTTTTCGTTGAAAAAGGAAAAAAAAGAGTGGTTTCCATGAACCCAAGGGTTATTTCCCGGTGATTTCACGCGGGAAACGTTCTCTCCAACCCCGCACCCCTGTTGAATTCAAGATTGTAGAATAAATGAGGTTTATTCAACCGCTGCCTGAAACAGATATATTTACTGTATAAATGACAAATTTTGATCATTGCACTTACTTTGATCGTTAATGGAAATATCTTCTACATTAAAAATACGAACGATTACTAAACTGCGAGAGTGTAATCGCATTATTTGCAACTTATTAAAATTATTAACGAATTCACGTGGGAAACGTTCTCTCCACCCCCACATCCCTGTTGAATTCTGGATTGTAGAATCGCGCAGAAAAAGTGTTCACTCTAAATGAGGTTTATTCAACCGCTGCCTGAAACAGATATATTTACTGTATAAATGACAAATTTTTATCGTTGCATTTACTTTTCTCGTTAATGGAAATATCTTCTACGTTAAAAATACGAACGATTACTAAACTGCGAGAGTGTAATCGCATTATTTGCAACTTATTAAAAGTATTAACGAATACACACATTTTCTATAAAAATTCGCAGTCTAATGATTACAACGATAGACACACGATTTTTTTGATACGACGTTGGAGGGTAGTAGATTGACGCGTGGAAGAGAATGTGAAAGGGCAAATGTCTTGACGAGTGACGTGGGAGTAAGAGGCCAAGGGTTGACTGGATGACCAACTTATTTGGTACTTCACACTGAGAAATCACAATGCGTCCGGGTTTACGTTAAAGATTACTCTGGCTGACATCTAGCACCCCTTTCGCCGGCTGATCCCTCGGCCCGCTGCTCCCTGTTGTCCCCAGCGTGGCCCTGTTATTTCAGGTTGATTCCAGTTCTATTTACAGATGGCCGACGCGAGAACATAGCGGTGGCATTTCGTAAATCTCTCCCGGTTTAACCGTATCGGGCGTCGTAGGAGTCTTTGAGGGCTGAGGTGACGCTCCGGCTGCGCGGCGGCTGCGTCTTCTTACGTTGGCGCGATAAAGCAAGCCTCTGGCGGGGGCGGGGGATCTGGTGGGGCCCGGGATTGACGTCATTCAATGACGTCAAGCAGGACCGTGCCGAAAGCGCCCAGGAACCACGTTCACCGGCGCGCCGGCTAATATCCTTCCTACGTGACCTAGTCGCCGGAGCTTCGTTCTGCTCTGCTCTCTGCTCCGCTCGGCTCTGCTCCGCTTCGCTTCGTTCCGTTCCGTTTCGTTCCGCGCCACTCCGAAAAACGGAACAAAAGGATCTATTTCCGCAGCCCCGGTGCCCCGACCTTCCACAGGTGACAATATAGCTGATCCTCAGGTGTCGCCGATACCCTCAATAACGCCGGAACCCGTCATTTTGACGGGTAAATACAAATTTTTCAATTTACTATTGTACAGATTGCAATTATAGAGTATGAGCATAGTTGGCCGCAGTATTTTTTGAAAAGTGTTTTTAGAGTTTACAATAAAGGAAAAATTTTTTATCGTATATACTGTGGCATTGGTTATAATTGAAAATAAAAATTTTTAATTGTCAAGATGATCTATCTTGAATATAAAATATTAAATTATCATGATCCGACCTAGTTACAAATGATACTTACCTAATTTTTCTTTCAATTTTCTATCTTTTGCCAGAAGGATTACACGTGTTGCCGAAAACGGTGGAATTTTCATGTAACCAAATTTCATGTGGATTTCGATTTTCACGCTATTTTGAAACCCACGCTGCTTAGAATGTCAGTGGTCTGGCTACGGAAGACTACATTCTAATGCAACACTAAGCCTGGGAGAAGCACTAGAAGCGACTGACATGTGTTGCTTTATTAGAACGCCAAGATTCAATTCGTTTCGATTTTACACGAATTTTATTGTAATGTCGAGTAAAGAATGTCTGTCCACAAAAATGAGAATATTTTTTACAGTCTTAGAGGGAGAATATGTTGATTCATTCGTAAACCTATCATAGTAAACGTCGCGTCATACATTATCGCACTCTTGACGTATTTATAGGAAATTAAAAATGACTCACTCTAATCGCCCGGTGCTTATGGCATTTACTACTCAATTTGCGTGCGCTTACCTGTAATTTAAAGCCTGATCACGCTGTTTGTAAATTGTATAGCTGTTTTGTAATCGCCTGGACAGAAGTTTGAAGAAGAGGCCGCTGGAAGACTGAAATATTCTGCAAAATTAAAAATGTATTAATAATGTCAGTACAGAAGTGTGCAAATTCGTTACTCCATTTTCGTGAACTCGGAAAACGTAATTGTTAGTATTAAAACATCTCACGTCGCTAATAGAAGCCAGCATGAAAAATTGTTGCATAATATTCTGCATGAAAGCTACAATGTTACTGTTTTAGTACGTCAAGAGTGTACAATCTCCAGTAGAATGATGACAGATGGTCATAAATCAAGATGAAGGTTCTTCTGCTCGTTACCTAACGAACCTAAGTTCCGGATACACATTCTCTGGAACATCTTGACGGCTAATTTTTTTTTTAACATACCATTTTTCTTAGATCGATCTCTCATTCATTCTATGCTGCATAGAAAATTTATTGAATCGTTAAAAATGTTAGAAAATTTTTTAAATAATCTAAACTTACTTAGTTTTCTATTAAAAATTGAATCAGGCTATCCCTGACATGACTATTAACTACAAGATTTCTTCATTCCTTTTTCTCCACAATATTTCTCTGATATTTCTACGAAAACCAAACGAGCATATAAAACTACCAATCGCTAGACCGATCTACATAAATTATCACAGGTCACGCAGGAACAGACAAGCTGAAAATACACATGTAATAAATTTGTAAGTCATGTATAATCAATTTGTTAAATTGCAAGGCCATGGGCGACGGTTCCGATGATTCCTGCCGGGAGTTACAGGTCAGTGAACGAGCTGAACGGCAAGAATCATCCGCGTTGCGTACGATAACACGTTTTATAGACCGAATGATATCTCGGACGATTAATGGCCGACCTCGGCGCGAACGTGCCACGTTACGGATTATTTCAGTTTACGTCTTGAACAGCACGGTCATTGGTTTTGAGCACTTAATACGAAAACCGGGAGCGTTACGCGTCACCTAGAGCACATATAGTAGCCGACGCGATTGACTCGCAAATTAGACGGCTGAATATCTTGGAAACAATTACCCTGCCCGCGCGCGCGCGCGCGCGTTCATTAACACTTTTTCGTGTTAGCAATCCCTAAAGTTTCTGGCCATGAATTATTTACGATCAAGCGTTAATTACGTAGAATAATCCGCCATTACCCGAGCTCCGTTTCCCGGAGCTCGAAAAAATCAATTACTCCGGAGCTACATTATCGCAATCACAATTATCAGAGTTCGGAAAAAAAATTATTCTTCAGCTAGAAATTTTCCATTCTGGAGTTTCGCTATTTCACTGAACGCTCGCGAGGATTTTTCTGATATTAAACATTCTTTACAAGACAGAACTGTATCCGAGATAGAACTGTAACTGCGTTTTTATGTCAGACGTTGCAACACTCCCGGAGAAAAAAGGTATCCACGACCTCCTGGCCATATCAAACTGAAGTGCTCCCTCGGAGGGGTAGAAGCAATAGTTTCGCTGCTCGCCGAAGTAGAATATGTAGGCGCGAGCAAGACATACTCTACCAGGCTGTTCGAGAACACGTTCGAATAAATAAAGGAAGAGCAAGACGAATATAATGAAAGAAATTGACTGAAATCCTGAAATTGTCTCGAGCATTAGTTGATACGTGAAATTGTTCACTGCGCATTTCTGTACGCCATAATTCCGATTACGGTTCTGAATGACGCGAAAGCCTATATTCGCAGAGTGGGAAGCGTGATCGTAACACTGCGAAGAGAGGACAATCCTTATAAACAGATGGAAAGTTGGCTAGACCGAAGGGAAAGCGGATTTCCTCGCGAAAGAAGTTTGTTTATCGCGGGACCACGGAAAGCAAAGTCGTGCTCGCGTGATAGACTAACGATATTAATTTCATTCGGCGACTGGTCAGGTGATATTCGAGGAAACTAATGTCCTTTTCTGGGAACGAGTTTATCATGCATATACACTTACACTGTCAACGGAATTCGGGGAAGGCCGAAAACAACAGACGCGTAGAAATAGCATGAAAAATTAAGAAATTAATCATTTCAACTTGCAGTAACTCGGTACAGAACAATTTTATTTTGGTGAATACTAAAGTGACAATTTTTTAATTATTTACACTTACACTGTCAACGGAATTCGGGGAGCCCCCAAAACAGCAAACACGTAGAAATACCATGAACAATTAAGAAATCAATCATTTCAACTTGCAGTAACTCGGTACAGAACATTTTTTGAATACTAATGTGAAAATTTTTTAATTATTTACACTTACACTGTCAACGGAATTCAGGGAGCCCCCAAAACAGCAGACACGTAGAAATACCATGAAAAATTAAGCAATTAATAATTTTTTTGGTGAATACTAATGTGACAATTTTTTAATTATTGTTATTATTCCCACATATGTACCTATATGTAAAAATATGTAGGGAACAATTCATTTAGAATTTTATCTTTTTGGCAATATTTAATCATCGAAGACTAAACATTTTGTTTATAGTTTTCTACAATATCCGTTCTTAATAGTTTCTATACTATAATTATGTACACGGTGTAAAGAAATGTTTGGTCTCGGTTGCCATAGGCGTATTCTAAATCTTCGGATCGATGAAGATCTGTAAAAAAAAAGTTGCCGCAAAAATGACCTTCAAGGTCAAATTTTTGATTGCATTGTATTCTACGCATTATGCAATTATAAGAATATTTGACCTTGAAATGTAAAGTCAAGGACAATTTTCCGGCAACTTTTTTTAACAGATCTTCATCGATTCGAAGATGTAGAATACAAATCCAACGTTGTGTCATACCCCATAGTTAAGGTGAATTTCAAAATTTTCAATTTAAATGCGCCACCCGATCCTTTTATCCGGTCGATCTCAAACCTTGCACAAATTTTTTTCTTGCCTAAACGAACAATTCTGGGAGGCGTCGTGAAAAAAATTCGTTGGTCAAAAAATAAGGTCCACCCTACTGTACATGCAATATTATTTGCAGTATAGTCAATGTCGATGTTCGCGAATAAAAACAGTTGAAGCGTAGGGGGGCAACAAATCAAGTTCGGCTCACGCGAGAAACGTAAACAAAGCGACGCAACGCGCGGATAAGAAGTAGAATTCCGTGTAGCAGAAGGTGAGCAAAAATTCGCGGAAATTACGGCGAAGTTCGTCGGTAGAGAGCCGAGAGGAAATGGAAGGAAGTAATGGTCGACTTTGAGACGGCACTTGAGTTTTCTAGGAAGGAACGCTTGTAGCAACCCTTTCACGGTCCTTGATTCTGCTGTGCGCGTTTGAAGTCTTGCTGCACACGAGCATTCCCAACGAAATGGCCGAATGAATTCGCTGAATGAAGAAAGAACGCGAGAGCGAAGGACACGCGCAATTATTTATTTCGGAAACGGGTATCGGCGGCGTTGCAACGCTATTTTCGACCGCGTCAACAGGCGAAGGAACCATGGAAGCAACATAGGCCGACCGATCTGCCTGGCCACTTGTTTAAAATTATCAACAGACAAATTAACGTCCCGGCACTGACAAATCATCGCCGGCAGCTCCAGTTTTCCCCGTTCAACGCTCCGCTTCCCGCCGCGCGGTTTAAAACCAATTTTTCTAATCCTATTATTCTATGATCCTATTACTCGAATTTGCTATATTCTACTTTCTGGTTTGGTCACCGCCTCGAACAGCCACTCGTTTCCGCATGCGTGTCGGTATATTTTGCCTTTCGTTGCATTCTTTATTATTTGACGAACCGAACAGTTTCGATTTTTGTAGATCGACCTTTTTCAATTTACGGTTCACAGACCCTGATTTCGGTGAAAATCTCGATTTCTGGATAAACGAAACTACAATCGCATTAAACAGTTAGCTGAATATACGTGAAAGAGTTAAGGAGTTAAAATATATTGAATATTTTGTTATTGTTGTTGGGCTGATTATTACGCCGAACTGTAGAGTATAAATCACCTGGCTTACGTACGTCTGACGAACATTCAAATAAGACGAAAAAGATAGGAACGTAACGCAGGAAATTGCATGAGTGTGTCTATTCGAGGTAACAGATAATAAATACAAATAAATATGCGCATGATATATTAACTACTGTTTTGATCCGTTTATCTGTGACACGGTTACGTTCACGTTCTGTGACTAATTATTACGCTATCTTCAACCCTTAATCATCACTTCCGTGTTTAGTTTAGACCAGTGATGGGCATTTTTGACTGCCGTAATCAAGAAGGATTCGCGGAGCTTCCCCCACCAACTACTCTTTTGTGCAGCGCGCACATTCGCTGCGCATCGGTGCCTCGTTGGTGGGAGAAGCAAGCAACTCAGGGGCCCCTGCCGTGCCCCAGTGATGCCGAAATCGTGGTACTGTGGTACTAAGCCGTGGAACTAGACCCCCCCCCCCCCCCCCCACTACGACCCACTGTTGCCCCTACAGTCTTTCTCCAACGCGCTCGCGCGACACGCACTAGCGTGTAGTGTACTATATAGTAGAGGTACGCTAGTGCGTGTAGCGCGCGAGCGCGTTGGAGAATGACTGTAGGGGCAACAGTAGGTCGTAGTGGGGGGGGGGGGGGGGTCTAGTTCCACGGCTTAGTACCACAGTACCACGATTTCGGCATCCGTGCCCATCACTGGTTTAGACAATCGAGTCTCGATTCATTGGAAACCTCGCATCGTGTGCCTGTACAAAGGAATTGAATGGACGAAGCAACAATTGCGATCCACAATTTCGTTAGTTACAAAGAAGAGATTAGACTGGAAAAATATCGTTTAAAGTCTACCTAGACGCCTTAATTGGATCATTTATCAGAGTCGAATCGCCCGAAGTTCTCCCCGAGAAACAAAATAAACGTGCAACACCTAACTTCAGCAACACTGTATAATTACTTCCAAGTGACTATTACTTTCCTTCCACACCTTCTATTTTTCCTCCAGCCCCCGAAACTGTCTTCCACCTGTGCAACTCTAGCAACGGTGGCGCAGGCGTAGCTTTAATTTCAAGCTACATACTATAACAAGTTAATGACGATGAGTCGTGCGTTCCGCGGGCCGCCTCGAACGAGAGCTGTTAATTATCGTCACGCTGAAAAGAGGATCAAAGAGGCAACGATATTGTAAATCGCGCCGCGAAACGCGTCTGACGCACGAGACGGAACTTTATTATTGAAATAAAAAAAGAAGCGTAGAGAAGCAGAAAAATAAGAAGGCGCGCGCGGTCATCGTCATGAAAGAAAGAGAGAGGGAGAGGGGTAGAGAGGGAGGGAGAAAACGCGAGAAAGAGGGAAGTGGAGAAAAAAGGAAGGAGAAATGTTTGAACAAATTTTCGCGTGTCGCGAAAAATTCGCCGGATCCGACGCGGTTATGACTTCCTTCCGGGATCGTCATCACGAGCTTTCGACGAGTGCATCACACCCGTGCGCGCGAACCGACCCGGCGCGGCGCGGCGCGGCGCGGCGTGTTCGGGCTGTTTTAATTATGACGCACTTCGAGCATATTACGCCAGGGCGTCCATGGCATGATGCCGAAAATACGTCGATGAAAGACTCGCGCGATGACGCTCGAAACTGGCCGGCCAACGGGATTACATTTCGAATAACTTGGATAAATTGCAAACACTTCGCACGGCTAGATCCCCGCTGACGCTGTTCGCGAATTCCTCGCCCGACAATTAACTCGTCCCCATGCCAAGCGATAGCAACAATAATAGAGCTGGTTTATTGCGTCGCGGGAAAGAATAAACAAATTGCGCGGGGAAAAGGAAATATCGAAATAACTTCGATCCGGTGTCGAGGACAAACGTTTTCAACCCTTCGCGGACTTTTTAAAATACTAGAAATATTTTCCTCGGGAAGCCAACACCTATATTGAAAGTTTCACTTCTGCAAAAAATAGAATAGAAATACAGTGAAGTCTTGGCTCCAAGAAAAACCATCGGGTCCGTGCTGTTTCTTAGAACTACGCGTTCTACTATTTCTTTGTGACCTCGCCGACCGCGCTGAACCTAGAAAAGGACAGCGCGTGTAAACACGGACCGTGCGGCCGAAACTCCGAGAGTCGATGACGTAGAATCGTAACAGGTTCGGACAGGACTCGCGCTGTCCGGCCGGGTGGGAGTAGCCGATTCTCTGCGTCATCGACTCTCGGAGCACTACTTGCCCAGGGAATTAAACCACTAAACACGGTACAAATTATATCGTCTTCAGTGTCGTTTTAATGAGAAAAATGCCACAAATATGTTGGCGAAAGTCTCATAAGAATTACGTACAATCAACGATTTTGTAATTTATTGATTTTCGACTTTGTTTTCACCAACCAGAACATTCAGAAAATATGAAGAACAAATTGGATGCAACGCAACCGTTGAGTGGAATTAATTTTTTGTTGATGTCTATCACGTAGCCACCTCGACGAGAATCCCATTAATCCGACTGAAGACACGAATTAAACTCGAGATTGTTACACTGCGTTATTCGTGTTGCCTTATCGATTTAATAATCGCATCTCGCCACCGGTAAGATTAAAAACTTAATTAATGGGTTCTTGACCATTAACCGCTCGTTCTAAGAAGCCTATTACATGACCGAAAGCGAGCATAAACTATCAACTTTGATTACGTCTCGTACAACATATGTATAAAACTGAAATAAAAAGCTGAAACAATATAAGCCACACGGTTAAAAGGATTATAAATAGTTATTAGGTATTATTTTGCATAGACATTATGGCGATCGAAGCACGTTCCAAATATAGTAATAACATGTACGGCAGAAAAAATATTCTCTTGAAATATCGAATCGTAAAGCAGCAATAAAACGGTGTATTCGATGGAAAAATGTATTAAAAAGCACCTTGACATTTACTCAGCCTTATGGCTTCCATAAACACGATTACAGGCTCCTTAATAAGGAGAAATGGCCCTATCACAGCCAGACAATAATGGCGCACGATTAACCTTCGCTGTTACTGACGTTCGCATAAGTGACAAATGTTTTCTTCTTTGTTCAGCTTGTGTACTAATTATCTTCGCATTTGCGTTGCAAAACAAATATTTATGCCCTAGTTAAATTCTAGATTTGACTATATCTACTTCGAATGACACACGTAGCGAGAGATAAAATTTGAGAATGCCAAAAGCCGAATTAGAACTTTTAACGGAGACCAATCACTGCATGAGACATCGCATGCCGAGAGATTCGCATGATTCAACTATTTTTATCGTTTTCTTTCATGGTTAAATTACGTCAACGTCAGACCTTCGTTCCGAGTAGATTAAACAGAAAACGAACGTCTTTGAATTTCTTATCAATTCTGTTAAAGGGAAACCGTTCCGAACCCGTGCCGTTCACTTACACTTATTGCCAATTCCTGCATAGACGGTAACAGCATTATTCTTAGCGGTGAACGTTTAAATAAAAAGTAATGTATGCGGTCAATTGATGAATCCATTCATCATTACTCACGAATATATTTTCATTCGATCGACCGGCTACGCGGCCGGCTTTTTATTTATGCACTCGCCGACCGAGTGCAATGATTATTTTAATTATAGCATCTGGATAAAAGGTATTGTGTAACGAATAAAGGATCAAGAACTAATTGCTCTTTTTCATGCGATCGACGACGCAGGCTGCATTTCAATACCAAATAGCATTTCTGTCCGCTTGGGGCAATTAACCTCTCTTTAAAAAACTTTTTAGCTTGGTTCGGCGAAAATACGATTTTGCTTTTAAAAAAGACAATAAATCCATTTCCAATTTCTACATCTCTTGGAAATTCTAATAAAAATAGGATAGTTATAACGATACGATAAAATCCTTTGGAATTTGGAAACACATGATTCAAATTTAGGATAAGAAAGAGAAATTGTTTAAATTTTGTAATCTGAATAGAAAACAATGTTTTATCTTCAGTTAGTATACATACACGTGTTGTAGGAAAGAAAAATTGTGCCCGATCCCGCACATTTCGAACGATTAATCATTTACAGGAATCGCGTACATGTTAATTCATTGCACGAGCGTGTTCCCGAAGATTTTCCCGCGCCTGTCTGATTAGGAGCGTAACTGCATCCCATTAATTCACGGCCGATGCGCTTAAATTATTAGAAACGTAATGACGCTGGTAAGTGTGTAACGGTGCAACACAAGCCGCTACTGACGTGCATGTAACTTTATAGCATAATGCCATTACCTATTACATCCCTGTGTGTGGGAAGTCGCTCGTGTAACCTTTACCCAACACGCGGCGAATCAGTTGTATCGAGCGTGCCCGCGAATATTTCGGTAGCTAATGTTTAAAATATCGAAACCTTTAAATCATTGTCATTAAATTCTGCCGCGAAAGTTCAAATCAATTACTTCTTGATACACGTAAATGCATAAAATGCAATGAAATCAGTTTTCCTGTCCTCGTATAAAATTATACGCGATCCTAATTTTTGCCAATTAGATGATAAAATGTTATTAAAGTTATCGTTCGTACAACTTTTCCGATCTAGTAGATAAAATAAAGCTATTTTGCTAGTTTGTTTAAACTTTCAACGTTTCAATCCAGATGTGGATCTTTTTCAAGATAGAGATATCAATTTTGTTTTTAAAATTTTCATAAAGCAAGAGAGTAATTTAATACAGTATTTTGATATTGTATTTAAATCCGTTGGTTGTTACAATACTATAAATTAAAATTATAAAAATTTTTCAGACGCAGTTTTCCTCTTTCTTGAAAAAGATCCACATCTGGATTGAAACGTTGAAAGTTTAAACAAACTAGCAAAATAGCTTTATTTGATCTATTAGATCGAACCTTTACGCCGAAAACATTAACACATCTTTGGTTAGATGATAAAATGTTTAGGAAAATTCACGGAGCACCAAGTGGCGACCATTGTTCAACAAATGCACCGCACTGCGTTATTTATTCCGTCCTCTGCATACGATTCTGCGGTTACGTATCCTTCTATATTTTCATTTCTCTAATCGCGGTCGTCTTATTTAAATTTCTTCGCTTACGTATAAATTAAGGTTCTATGTAATCCGCTCGATGCGGTCTCGTCAGCGTTTCTTGCGGGAACAAACGCGAACAAAACGAACACACGCGTTACGATAGATTTTAATTCTGCACAGTCGAACGTTTCTGTCGATAATGCGATTTTCAAAGTAAACAATAAAATCGCGGACGTCGTGTGAAATAATTACGACACGGATCTACAATACATCGAGCCTCGGCACGGTGTATCATATACTACCTATATATACGTAAAACTAATTGAGGGAATTAATTTTAATAAAAATTCTTATATAATAAATTTAATTAAGGTATACAGTCACTTAGGGAAGTGCTCGTGCATTTTACAGAGGGACGTCACTGTCAAACATTCGTTTCCCGTACAATCGAGCAATTATATTACACAGTATCCAGTATTAATAAACAATCATTATTAACATACAAGATCTACTCTTCCAATTACACGAAGTCTACTGTCCGAACAAGCTGCTTTCGTAGACGAACATTTTCGCGAGCGACTGTACGTATAAGTTATACACACATATTTACCGTACAGATGACATTGCATCGCGAAATAAATTGTACACTCTGTTTCCGTGTTCGGATATCTCGCATATGTAACGCCGAAGCCACGTGACCGACCGGCGCGGCGTACGCTAACGAAAATCCGATTTTTATTAACGCGTTCGAGGCTTTGACCAAAGCTTATTTAGCATAGAACCAGTTCTAGGATACTTGGATCAGTTTTTATTGTCTTATAAAAATCAAGAGAACGTATTTATTGAAACACGCGACTTCTGACGTAATACACGCAAGAAGGAATGAATTTATTTAACAATTACGTGCACAGGTATGGACTATGCTCTAACTATGTGTTCCAGTATGGTCTTCTAAGTTAGTTAAAAGAAAAATTTAGATGGATCATTTGACCTATTTGGAGTAGCAGCGTTAAGTAACCGGTAAACAAAGTGTTAATTATTCCGACGAATTCGACGATTCATCCCACGCGGTTTATCAGTCGCGATAACGAACAGGATAACCAAAGGTGTCCCTTGACCTACGTCAAGAAATCCGGCCCACGAGTTCGGTTTTCATTCCCGTCGATTCATAGAAAGCGTCGGACTCTGACGTGATTTACGGAACAGGCAGTTAAAAAGCGCTTACGGTTGGAGAGCGCGCGCGGATTTGACGTCAATTCCTCAAAAAAGAATGAAAAAGTTTACCAGTATTTACCGGAATCGACTATCTGCGATCGTCGATGACGGGTACACCGACCGTCAAACCGCTGACGTTGCCGGGCAAAATCGCATTCTTATCGATAGCCGGAGCGTAAGAAAAAAACAAAAAATGAAACGTGGAAGAAAACGGCATATTTGCATATAATTTCTATCAACGGTCGATCGTGTTCTTCTATGGATCGTGAATTTAAGCAACGATGCCCGGAGGCTTCTCGATCGTCATAGAACGCGAAATAGATCGCGGCGAAGTGGCTCGTGATCGCGCATGAAATCTTATCAAAACTGTGCTCGGAGGCGACGCGGGGGTGGAGGAAGGAGACGAGGTCCGGTGTCTCCGAGCCAAGCAACGATGCACCACCTCCGTCACGTAACCGTATTCCATTTTCACCCGGTCGCAATTTACAGGGGCATCTCGTTAAAACAACGCACCGTGTTTCGCGAGTGCATCGACGACGGGACGCGACGCTCGGGGCAAAAATCGCGACCTCCTCTTCATACGAAATTTCCCCATCGTTCCCCGTTTTACTACCAGCACCTCAAGTTGGTTAATAATTTTTTCGCCAAGCTCAGAAATTTATTTTTATCATATGGTACAAGACTGCGGATTTTTAAGCAAAATAAAAATTGCTGCATCCACCATAATGATTTTCACCATTCTAGTTTCGGTTTCATTAATTAAATTATTTTCGTCTTGCGGGAATTTTTTGATACGCCAACGTTAATTACTAGATCGTTTATTTTCTCAGATTGTTTTGTAGAAAGCAGAATTAGCGAACAATTTCATTCGTCTATTGGAGGATTCTTCCAAGTCGAAATAAATACACGGTGTCGAATGCATGTCATAAATGCACAATGATCCGCAGTGTTATATTATAAATGCATGAGAGAGACTCTGCGAAAGAAATTCGCTTTCTACTTCTTATTGGAAGTATCGCCTTCAATTTCAAAAATAAATTACTTCCCTCGGCAATAATTCACATGGAGTATAACTGAAGACTGTATTTAATTTCATTAAACTTTGCATTTCATTATTTACTGAAAGTTTCAACTTTTACTTGGAAGTTTCACCTGGTGTGCAAAAAATTCTATTCTATTAACTTTTTCTTGTTAAAATTAATAACTGGAATTGCAATTTCTTGCTTGTTTCGCGATAAAAATCCTGTTCACGGTAACTTCCATTCCTTCAGCGTGATTAAAAGGATACATTGCGCGTAGGGCCTTCGGGGCAATCACAATTTCGTATTAGTACAAAATTTTTTCTTTATTATTGTTTTACAATTAATTGCTAGACTAGATTTCTGGAAAACGGAATGAGTGGACAAATATTTTTTGTTCGCTAAGAAACTCCGTCAAGTCGAAATAAATTTTAAATTCTATCAATTTTGCTTAAATGAATAATGCATATGCCACGAATGCATACAAATCGACAGGCTGTTAATTACACGTTACGTGATTTGTGAAACATGGATAGAATTTTATGTATCTGTGCTAATACTAAGTCAGAATCAGTCTCAGAACATGTGTCTGTGTTTGCGTCGGATGATTCCGCAGAACGTGGTTCACATCTTTGTTGCACAGTTGTCGATGTTTAAGTTCACTCAGACCTTTGTTAATAAATTGATTTATCTAATACATGTTGATTACCAATTTAATCGTATCGCTGCAAACTGTTGGAATGTTCTTGAAGCCTGGGTCACAATAGACCCGGGCATCGTAGTTACAGAGTACAACAGGCGTTCATATCTTTCTCTTTAATGGGTTTTCCCTGTACATTTCTACTGGTTGTACACATATACTGTTCTGTAGTTTTAACTCTCCACTCTTTTCTAGTACAGTGTTCTTGAATATCTCATATCTCTTCATGACGCGCTTCGAAGGCTAAGATAATTTTCTGATTGGTGCTATGGCTTTTGAAATAATATCTGTTCCGCGCATTAACAGCTCGGGCATGTTGTACCTAATTGGGTTTAGTTTGTTCAGTAGAAAGCTCTTATTTCGTGTGATAATTTAACAATTATTCTGAATTTTTTCAGCTGTCGAAATAATTTCTAGAATATTATCTAGATCGTGCATTATTTTAAACCTCGTACGATCTTCGTCGTTAAACTATTCTCCTAATTTTATTTTTATGCAAAAGACAAACTTTATGTTGCCCGTTGCGCAGGCAACCGGCCACACACCCACGCTTCCACCACATTTCCTTCAACAAACAATTTTTTATATTCCACAAACATCCTAAAAATCGCCCCAAATATATCCACCCGCCGAACGCAATTAAATCCATTTATACCCTTAAAATAAAACATAAAAAGAATCTCAAACAGCAAAGCCTAAAAATTATTCGACATACGGATTTTGCCTACCCAAGGGGCAACGTTAGTTCGACATACCCAAAACTCGCGTAAAAAAAAACAACCTTTCCGGTAAACGCTTCAATCTACAAATCTCATGTACCGACTACCTAATACAAAGGATAAAAAAGAAGCTTCATCGGAATAACTGAAAAAAAATCACTCGCCAAACAATCAGGATACCACGCAGCGTTAAGCTCGACGCGAAAGTTCATGCTAAAGAAACAACCCGGGATTCATTTGTTAAAGGTTATAGGTAACGTTACGAAGCTGCGTTTCGTACCTAACCATTTCCCGGGAGGAGGTATCCGGGATCCTACACGTGGAATATTTGATTTTCGTCCATTGAAGCGAAACACTGTGGCACGACGGATCGAATAGTGTCGGCTGGCTGTTGCTATTTAGTATCGTGGTGCCGGTTCGCAACGGGGAACGGGGAATCGTTCGAACGACGTAACAGAAAAGAAGAAGAAGAATCAGCAGCCACAGAAGTAGAAGAAGAAGGATAGAGTGAGAGAGAGAGAGAGAGAGAGAGAGAGAGAGAGAGAGAGAGAGAGAGAGAGAGAGAGAGAGAGAGAGAGAGAGAGAGAGAGAGAGAGAGAGAGAGAGAGAGAGAGAGAGAGAGAGAGAGAGAGAGAGAGAGAGAGAGAGAGAGAGAGAGTGGTCGACCGCAGTCGGTCGGTGTACGGTTCGACCACGTGGTGGCACACTGGCTATTTGCCTTGCAATTACACCCAGAAAACAATTAACGATGAGACGATAGTAGCGCATACGTTGACGTCAATTCTCGAAGATAACGTGCGCGCGCGTTCGCGTCCGACGCTCCGTGGTGACGCGATGCTAGGTGGTGGTGGTGCGACATCGAGTGCACGGTGGGGGGTTGGGGGGTGGGGGGAAGAACCGACGAGGAAAGGGTGGCGGCGGCGGGGGTGGTGGTGGTAGCGGTGATGTTCGCTAAGAATGGCTGAGACATGGACGAGGGGGTGGAGTGGGGTCGGAGGGGTGGGGACGGGGCCGGCGACTCTGGCGAAGGCAGGGGGGTAGCAACATGGCTGTCGGTCAGTCGGTATCGAACCGTCGCGTTACGCGAAGCTCCTACGACTCGCGCGGTAGGAACGCCGCCGCTCCGGGACGAGACACACGGAATCTCGTGAACGTGAAGGACGACTTCTCACCGATGGCACGGGCTCCCCGACCTTACGCACCCGTCGAGGTCGGTAGCGACAACGCGTTTCCCTCGGTACAGAAACGGTTCTGCCGGTCCGGAACGTGCAGCGCCCGGTAATTCGGGCCAGGATCGAACGTGTAAGTAAGTAGCCGAGTAACATGTCAAACAACATTACCCGTCCGGTGCTCCCTTGCTCGCTTCCGTGTCCGTCGATTGTTCGACACCAAGGACGATCATCGACCGCTTCGGACTTTTCCAGCTTTTTTTCTCGTACCATCTTCTCTTTCTTTCCTTTTCGTTCTTTCTATCTCTCTGTCTCTCTCTCTCTTTCTCTCTCTCCGACTGCTTTTATCGTCTTATCGAAGACTATCGACGGATATCGATCCTGGACCCCTCGATGAGCAAGAGGTCGTTGTCGATCCGTGACGTCAGTCGAGAATACCTATTGTACTTGTTGCAGGAAGCTTTTACACTTTTCCGAAGAAGCTTCTCTACTCCCCTCCCCTCCCACCCCCGTTTTTCTCTCTCGCGCGGAGATTTCCCCGCAAGCGTTCGGCACTTTTGCCTCCTTCAACCCGGAACAATGTCGTCGGTTTTTCCGTGCATGGATCGCGTATTATCGCGGGACTACGGCGTTTTGATTTCGAAGCATGTCAATTTTCGATCGGATCCGGACGAACGTTTCGGATGGTAAACAGTGAACGAACTGTTTTATTGGTGGCAAAGATTGCGATCAAAACGACGACGACGACGTCGGCTTGTTCCAATCGCCGCGACGATTGTAAACGCCTGCTCGTTTCGAGCAATTTCTTTCTGGTGGATGACCGTTCGTTATATTTGAAATGTTAATCGAAATAATTCAAGGAGTTGACGTCAAGGGGAGCTGTGATGTCAACGGTCCATGAAACCTCGGGAAATAAGAACATTTTCTCTGATCATTCGGGGAATATGTTTCCTTCGTATTGTACTTTCTTTGGAACTGTGTTGGTCGTTTATTTTATGTATATATTTTTTAACAATTTCATCGTAACAGTATCGTGACACAGAGATTTGGTGATATTTATTTTTTCATTTAGAGCGCGACTTGGGATGATAAAACATAACAATGTTGTATTTAAAATACATTAGCTGCAACTTTTACACGTGTCTGCTTGTGTTAATTAAAAAAATTGTCAGGTAGCTGATTCCATTATGCATGCGTGACTCATTACGCTGTATGTTATACAATAGGATACAACAGCGGTTGGTATAAATTATTCGCAAAAAGAAAAGATGGTTTTAAAGCTAGAAGCTAACTTTTGTTTCGTCGTAGACATTTTGAATTGATTTCTTTCTTTTTATATTAATTACAGGCATTTTTAAGCTACAATAAAAAAAGAAACAATCATTCAGAGGCTGGTGAGAGGACAATTTTTACCAAAAACATGGATTCTGGAGTGGGACAAAGCAAGATCCAAATTCGTGTTGGATTTTATGACATTGAAGGCACCATCGGCAAAGGGAACTTTGCTGTGGTGAAATTAGCTAGACATCGTATCACTAAGACAGAGGTAGATATAATTTATATACATTCTATCGAAGGTATCTTAACTGGAAATTGAATAAAAATAATTGAACGTTATGTCTCTTTTTAGGTAGCCATTAAAATAATTGATAAATCGCAATTGGATCCCACCAATCTTGAAAAAGTTTATAGAGAAGTAGAAATAATGAAGCAACTGGAACACCCGCATATTGTCAAATTATATCAAGTTATGGAAACAAAAAATATGATATATATGGTAGGCTTGTATAGAAGATATTTTAGATAGATTTATAGAATTTAAAAAACAGTATAACAGCATACCTTTCTTAGGTGTGTGAATATGCGAGCAAAGGTGAAATATTTGATTATATTGCACGATACGGACGAATGGGAGAACCCAGAGCTCGTGCAACGTTTGCTCAAATACTCTCTGCGGTTGAATACTGCCACGCGACGGGTGTAGCGCATCGTGATCTCAAAGCTGAAAATTTACTCTTAGACGCTCAGATGAACGTAAAAATCGCTGACTTCGGATTTAGCAATAGATTCTCGCCCGGTGAAAGATTAAGCACGTGGTGTGGTAGCCCCCCTTACGCGGCACCTGAAGTCTTTCGAGGGAAACATTATGCTGGTCCTGAAATTGATGTGTGGGTAAGCACTTTTACAAATTCGTCTGACGCACAATACCCGACGCAAATACTTTAACGTGATGTTTCTTTGTAATTACAGAGTTTAGGTGTAGTACTGTATGTATTAGTATGCGGAGCACTGCCCTTTGATGGTTCTACCCTTCAGTCTTTGAGAGACCGTGTTCTCAGTGGAAGATTTAGAATTCCATACTTCATGAGCACAGGTACTTTCTTCCCCTTGCGCTTATAGATTTTTTCAGTAGTAGAAAATACATGTTAAATTCTCGTTACAGATTGTGAAAGTTTAATTCGCAAAATGTTGGTTCTGGAGCCATCAAAACGATACACCATTCCACAAATAAAGCGACATCGCTGGATGGCAGGGTCTGCAGACACTATTTGTTCAATGATCATAACAAGACCATCCTCGTCCATCCAAGAACCAAATGAGCAAATACTGCGACTTATGCATAGCTTAGGCATAGATATTACACGGACCAGAGAGGTATTTTCTATTTCTGCAATGTGTATCCGCATGATAGTAAATTTAAGCAAGAAAATGTAGTTTAAGATAACATGTTTTCTCTTTTAACAGTCTTTAAGGAATAGCAGCTACGATCATCACGCTGCCATTTATTTCTTGCTACTGGAGAGGCTGAAGCAACATCGTATTAGTAGCTCGACAAACAATAGTTGCTGGCCTAGCGTAGCAAGAACAAAAGAAGACAAATTCAAATCAAGGTAAGTGGCAAATAAATTCTTTTATTGCACTTTATAGTTTCTTACCTTTTATTTGAATTAACGTGACGTAACTTTGTTGTACAACTTCCAATCCTGCCAGTCAGAAATAATTTCAAAAACAAACAAAAAAAGAAAGATAGAATTCAATTTTAATCGATAATTTCTGTTTCCAGCGATAGCTTAGTGGGACGTTGATCTTTAGTGTCGGTGACGCATATTTGGAGATTTTATCGGGACAGGTCGGATTGGAAACACTTCGGTGTCGCTTTAGTTTTGGTAAATCCCCATTTTCTTTTATTGCTTTCTGTTTCTGTTTTACATTAAGATTTCATTTTACGCAACTGAATTTATTATTGCCTTTTGTTCATATTGAATATTTCCTACCTGCTTCGTTGTACTTGAATTTATAAAATTGCATACGCAGTTTTAAACATTTTTTAAAGTATTAGATTGATTAACGCATCAAGCAAGAGTTAAAACAAGAGTGTCATAAATCTTCATAAGTGAATATGTACCATTTGCGCGCTAAACAATCGTGATATTCGCGTTGTTCGATATTCGTAACATGTGTTACATTTTCGTTGTCTAGAACAAGGGAAGATGCGACTCGAGGTGGGAAAAGGTTTAGTTCGACTAGTTCTTCGACCGACGAAGGATGCTGCAGCGCGGAAGGTGACCTGGAAGAGGGTCCGAGCGGCGATGAATTGAGAGAAGCTCAGATCAAGCTCGAAGAACATAGACTAGGCCTAGATCATGACATCAGTCAACGAATTGACAGTCAGATAGTCAATCGACGATTAAGTGATTATCAACACCATTTTGATACCCCACTTATGGATCCTATTGATCCTCCTAGTCGAACAACATTGTTCATTGCCGGCGGTAGTGGTAGTTCGTCGTCCGAACTTTTTGAATCCAGTTTTGATTCCGGTTGCCCGCCAGATTACTCCGGGGCAAACTCGTTCACGAGCAGTTTGCCGTCCTGCACGCCCCCGCCAACTTTGAGTCCATCACCAATAACCGGCAGAATATCCAGAGTGTCTCAAGGTCGCAGAGCCTCTGATGGTGGACCCAGACTACTATTCTGTCAACAAGGTGGCGGAGACAGACCGACCAAGCAGCGAAGTATTCAAGGTATATCAATTTTCTATTACAGTAGAATTGCGATAATCCGGCATGCTAGGTTCCCCGGCAGTGCCGGATTATTGGACCATATCAATAATGAGGTTAAAATGAAAAATATAATTAAAATTTTTTTAAATGATGTTCGTATATACGTCTGCTTCGTACAGTTAGACTTTTTAGTTAAATAATCGTTTTGTAGTACACGAAAGTTCATAATTTCTGTAAAATTATATTTTTTTGCACTCGACGAATTTTATAAACCTAAGAAGGAACAATTGTAATTTTGATTTATCTTCGTAGATTCGGGCAAAGCAAGGGGTCACTTGGACCTTGTTCATTTAAGACCGCCGTCTACACCACCTGAGAATCAACAACAATTCAAACTTCGCGGTGACTTCAGTACGCAATTACAGTTGTTAGTGCAACAGCGAATGTTGCAACAAAAACGAAACCTCTACCATAGACACAGAGGCGGAGGAAGTCCGACACCAATATCTGTGTCGGCGAGCGCCGCAGGCAGGCGTGCTGACCATGTACCGAGACAAGATAGTTATAAACTAGCTCAGAGGACTCAAATCTTACCACCTTTATCTCAGGGACACGTTGACAGAGATTTTGATAGAGAAAGAAAACGGGACGAGGAAAGATGGAAAAGCCTGCCGTCCCGACTAGCAGCAGATTGTCAGTTAGCTGAAAGGACATTGCTGTGGAGTCAACAGGTAATTCTATAAATAGAAGTTTAAAAAAAAAACACCGTTTGGGTTGAGCCGACTAATAAAAAAAAAAAGAAAAGAGAACGTTATCGGGCCGAAATAAAAAAAGAACGGAAAATAACTCGTTGGTATCTGTTCAACGATCATATGACGTCATTGCTTTTTGGAGCAAATTCAAATCGTGACAGAATTGTGTACTTATACTCAAACTCAAACACAGAGTATTATATTACAGTTCCTTTTATAGTGTCAACATTGTTGTGAGCGTGTATCATGTTCACAATGATGATTCGATGTAAATATTATTAGCGTTGTTTATGACATTAGTGACTAGATGTTACTTGTGATACGATAGCACAATTATTTGTGTTAGATGCAAATAAATAATTATTTTTCTTTAATTTGGCAGTTTATTGTTCACTCTGATTTGCCTTACTTCGTGCATGTAACTAACCCCAACCGAACGTTTACTGCACAGTTAACAAAAACGAAAGAAGAAACATAGTGACGTTCCGAAACAAATTGGATTGTGGGTCACCTGCATCACAAAATTGAAAAACGAAATTTTGTTTTGATAACTGTGCAATGTTAATTTATAGATATGTTTGCCTGTTAAATACACTTATTCAGACAATAACACATGATTTATGCACCGATACACCGACGCTATGCAGAGAATGATAGTCCGCTATATTTTAGCACAACTGCGATGAAGGACTCTCCCTGAACAATACAGTGTTCACAACACCTAAACATGAAGCTTGAGAAATGCATATAATTTGTAGTACCTTTCCTTATTTGGCTTCCTAGATCTTATTTTACTTTCTTTTGAGACAACTTGATCAAAATATTGAGCACAAAAATGATACGAAATGTAAATAATTTAAAGAAGAAAATATATCAGGTGGGTCTCAGTGGAGGAGCATCATACTTGCCACCTGGCAGTGTGGGTGGCTTTTTATGGGCCACCGGAAGCAACCCTCATTCAACCATCTTCGAAAACGTTGGGGATCCAATGGAATGAACATCTACCCTGTTGTACTTTTAGCGTTGAATTGGAGATTTTGAGTCTGAAAGACTAGATTCTACATACCAGATACAATAAGCAGTATTGCCTTCCTAGTCTTTCCATATCAGTATCTTTATTTATATAATTACATATATTATCGTATCTATTTTCTAAGTGTCCAAGAATGACTTTGTATAAATTTCTTTGTAGAACCGTTTCCTCCATCTAGCTTTCATACACAAAATCTTTGATTAGATTGAAGGTACATGTTACTACATGCCAAAGATTTGCTGTTTTCGCATAATTTTATTTTACAACATTCTGTGTCGAGCGTAAAATTTTATCACCTATATTTATATACGTACACACGTGTTTCATTCATGGAACGACTACATACATGCCCTATATAGGTGTGTACTGAGATGTGAACATTATTAAAACAGAAAAAAGAAATCTTTGTCATGTAGCAACATACCTATCGACTGGCTGATTTTTATCAGTCGAATATCCAATTATATCATAGACTGATAATTAACAAGAAAAAAAACACCAACCAAGTTTATATTCATAAGCGAGTGGCATATGTCTTGCTTTACAATGGCTATGTTTAATTGGAAGTAAAACATGTATAGTCATACATATTTTAATGACAATTAACAAGAGTGCTTTTGATGTGCTTCCTGAATACATTTCAGCAAATTATCATACGATTGTGGTATTGCTTATGTATTTATCCTGACACTTTTATTGTTTCCAAGCTATTCCGGTCTACAATAATCGAAAAATAAAATTCTTCGGTTGATTCATTGGTTCTTTGGTAACTTCCATTTAATAAACAGTTTGTTACGGGAAAAGTTTAGTGTACTGTCACAGAATGAAAATAAGTATCAGTGCTCAAACAAAAGACAAGTAATTTATACATAGCATAAGGTATAGGAGTGCAATAATCTTTCCTCCACAGGAATGACTGAAACAAGATTTATTTAGAATCAGATGCAAGAATTATGCCACTTCTGCTTTTCTATGCAATTAATTGAGGAGTGGAATAAAGGGAACTATGTTGAACATTTTTGTTATACATTTCCGTTAAACGATTAGTGCGATAATCTTGTACAAAATTTAGCTGTTTTATCATTCCACTCTTCATTATGATGGTTATAGTGAGTTAGGAAATAATAAAAACAATAATAAATAGCGATAAATAGTAGCTGCTGTTGAAAAAAAAAAAGGAAAATAAAGTGCTGCATTCTGTAAAGATGTTTAAATAAAACTGTTGTATACATGATCTTTAATGACAATGATTGTTTACATGTTAAATTATACATTTTGTATGCGTTCTGGTTTTCTACAAAGAATGTAAGTCGCATTCATATAGTTACTTGGTACTATTACCACGCATAAATGTTAGTACAAAGTTATCATTTCACTCGAAACGAAATAAACGAACGGTTCTGCTTTACGAGCTTTTTGTATGATTGAAAATTGAGATGGAAAGGGGAATGAATCGGTGACATAACTAAAAAAACTATTTGTACATTTTGATACGAATACAGCACTTTCCAAGGCAAATATATATTAGATTCTAGTAGTCTAGTCAGTAGGAAGCAATACCGGCCGCGCACAACTGACAACGACTTTAATATTCAAATTTTCCGCCATTTTTTACCCAACAAAAAAAAACAATCAAACTTCGCTCAAAGTCTTTTGATAAGTAAAAAAAAACGATAGCTGTTAAGTTAGCATAATCAGACCGGGATCTTGTTCTGGCATATAATTCTCAAAAGACCCTCCCATAAATGTGCGAACAAAAACTCAGGAATTGAAAATCGGTTTTGGCACCGTTCAGCGTTCATGTCTTTATTAAACTAATACTTTCACGTTGCATGCAACAGATATCATTTGTAAAATGTATGACATTTTATTGATTAGCGCGTAAATTAGTTTCAGGATTAATTCTAAGAACACAATTTTACTACCGAACAAATCTTTTGAAAAGAGAAAAACCATCACCGACAATGACATATTACTATCGTTTGGCGATATGTTATCCGACCACAAGAACGAGTGCTTCACGGACTTGTTCAAACATATTGTATTAGAATATGGCAATACGAATTAAACAAAAAAAAAAATAGGGAAAGAACGTTGCTAACCAAAATATCCGTTTTTACATTTGCAAGGAATTATTTGTTTTATTGTTTCCTTGCTGTCATGTATGATAGTAAGTAATTACTATTTATCAACTGCAAAACTGTCAGCAAGTGTATACATTGCGTGTATGAAAATACTAAATAAAATCATATGCAGACTGCAAAATGAAATACTACTTCTATATATGTCTACAGGATATTAAAGTTACTCAAATACCATGAACTTTCATTTTTATCATTACATTTGCTTAACTTATATTTACATCAAACATAATTACATTTCCAATTCAAGTAGACTCTTTGCCTTCGGTAAAAATATCTGTACCAGTTTGTTCCGCCCTCAGTTTTGCTTCCTTCGGCGTTAACTTTTCATATTCACTGGGATTTAACGGTTCACCATTTGGACTCAATTGATTCGCTTCAAAATCTGCTTTAATTTTTTTCGCATATACTAAGTTGAATAAGTCTTTAGCCGTGAATTCATGATTTTCCACATCTTTAACTTTATAAGAAACGTATGGTTTTAAATTAAAATCCTTCAGCGAAGGGACAATAATCTCTGGTATCATTTCTGGTATCTTAACCCATTTACCCCCTACATGCAGACCCGTTGATCTTACCCCTCTCCCTAAAAAGAATTAAGTAGTTCAATATAGCCTATCTTCTATTTACAAATACGATACTTTATTCTAATGCATTCAATAAAGATGTAATGGTTAAAAGAAAAAGGACTTACTATCGATTGGAATGTCGCAATTCGGATTGGTAGTTTGTTCCTGTTTAAAAGAACGACTACCTCGCTTGTTGTATAATAGAAAATTTCTAAAATTTCGCTTGCCATAACAAGCGGACGAAGTCGAAATTTGTCGACTTATAACCATACACGTCGATGACATCGTTATTTCTGAAAAATGCAGATAACACAAGTTATGAAATATAATTATGAAATTATCGATTGCTACGTCTTTTATTAAAATCAATATTTATTCTATTTAGTGAGTGCTATTTACATAGGTTAGTTTCTATCGAAATCTGATGCTTCTGATTTTAACTGTATTCAGATGTACTTTCTTAAATTCAAATAATATTTGCATAGCTTAACACGCTATTATCTATAAACATAGCATATAATTATCTATCATTAAATCAAATAGGAACTATTTTAAATGAAAATCTCTGCAAAAATGATCGTCACTGGAAACATGTAAGATTAGAATTACGAAGTACGACATGTATTTTTCAAATTATTACTATCTCACAAATTGCTTAAAACTTAATCAGTAATCCATTGAATTTACCATAAATTACTATTTTGTTTATATCTGTTTATTAATGTTTGTTGCACTTCAAGATAACTACTTGGCGAAAACACCGAAACATCAGATCACTGACCACCACTGACCACTGCTGACCACTTTCATCACAGACCTGCACAGACTACCTATGTCTCTGATCTCTGCTGATCTCGTCCAATCTCGTCTGTGCTTACATCACTGATATTTACATCGTTACATCTCCTCTTTGGTCTGCAGCAGTTTGCAGTCTATATAATCATATACCTCGTCTGTGGTTGAAGCGTTGAAATAATTTAGTTTCGATTCATGCCACAGACTTGAGTCCACTTGAGCTGCGACTCTTATCACCGACGAGATACTTTCAGAACACTCTCTCACAGTATCTCGTCGGTGCTCTTATTTCCTCTGTGTGTGTGTGTGTGGGTACCTAATAACCAATCAGACCAGCGTTCCTTCCGGTTGCCTTCTTTACAGCCACAGACATATTTTCAGCTTGACAATTGTTGATCATTGTTCCAATATACGTATTAGCAGAGTACTAAATCTGTGTTCAGTCAGAGAATGGTCAGAGAGACTCTCTGGCAATACTCTCTGGTACTGATCGTGATCTGGGTATGCTCTGTCTCTGTCTATAGTGACAAAAGTGGTAGCAGAAAAGACACCAGGCGTGAGCACTACTCCAGCACTACTCTCATTTCCTCTCTGATACGCTGATACAAATGACGCATTCTTTAAACTCAGTTTTCATGAAAATTTATAAATCCAATCTCATTGGCCGATAACATGTCTCTCGAAGAAAGGACCAATGACGAATGCCCTGCGCTGATGGTGGTTGTATGGTTACTCGAAATGGAAAGCCCACATATCGCTCATTAAAACCCTTCCCCGCCTCTCCCCACCTGTCAGTGCTACTAGCAGAATAACATCGTCAGCGATCAGCCATTGTCGTGAGATGTGAAGATTTTTCTTGTGATCTGTTCGTGAAAAAAACCGAAGAATTATCGCAGGACGAAGGAAATTTTTAACACCGCGATGCACACGATCCCAGAATTAGGTACTACCGTGCCGGCGTTTCTTGCCAAGCTCTGGAAGCTGGTCGAGGATCCCGAAACCGACGACCTTATTTGTTGGTCACCCGTGAGTACTTATTTTGTTGTTCCTTCCAAGTGCCTTTACGGTATAAGCACTCGACGTACGAAAAGTTGAATTCGTCGCCGATTTACTTGCCTCTTCTACGATCGGAATAGGTTCCTATATAATGCTAACATTGCCTAAGAAACCGACGGAAACGTATGAGAAACGTTGACCCCCGCGGTACACATTTTTACGTACACAACCTATATTTTGCATGTACACTGTCGGTGTAATTTATTCTGTACTTAGTTGCGCCATCATATGTACAGTATATATATATATATATATATATGCATATATATACATGTATATGTGTACATATACACGTATGTAATAAATTACATTGTTTCGACAACTAAAGTATCAATTCGTCTGGTCCCCTTTTCTATCACTTTTAAAAAATCTTCAATAACTCTTTCACGTGCGAATCAACTTTCACGTGGAGGACCAATGAATTTGAAATTTTAGACAATTATAAAATAGTAATCGTCTGTTGCAATGTTTTTGTTTTTAACCATATAATTTTAACCTTTTTGTAAACTAGATTTAATCGAACAAGTGGTAGCATCGAACACTGATGCAATTCCGATGGTTTTTTCGTTAAGCATAGATTGATTCAATATTAATAGAACTTTGTTGCTTCTTTTCAGAATGGAAGAAGTTTTTTCATTAGAAACCAGGCACAATTTGCCAGAGAATTATTGCCACATTATTATAAACATAATAATATGGCCAGCTTTGTTCGTCAGTTAAATATGTGTGAGTATCTACAAACAGATTTCCACTTATGAAAATTTCTTTTTATATTTTCTGAAATTCTTGTTTATTTATTTCAGATGGTTTTCACAAGAAGGTCTCCGTAGAATTGGGTGGTTTAAAATGTGACAGAGACGAAATGGAGTTTGCGCATCAGTTTTTTTGCAAAGGACACCCTTATCTTGTAGAACACATTAAAAGAAAAGTAGGTATTTTACTGATATTCTGTTTATTAATTTTTCAATGTTCTACCATAATTTGTTCAGATTGCATCGAGTAAAGGACAAGATCCAGCGCTTACACCTATTAAACCAGAATTAATGAATAAAATGCTGACAGAAGTTAGAAGTATGAGAGGTCGTCAAGAACATTTAGACTCGAGACTCGGTGCCATGAAGAGAGAGAACGAAGCGTTGTGGAGGGAGCTAGCAATGCTCAGGCAAAAGCATCTGAAACAGCAGCAAATCGTGAATAAGCTCATACATTTCTTAGTCACTTTGGTACAACCATCGAGGAGTGGAGGTATCTCTGTTAAAAGGAGATATCCATTGATGATAGACGACTCGAACCGTCAACGTAAACAGAGCAAGTTGTCGAAGGTAGAAACATATAGTCCTGTTAATTATAAGCCACATTAGTGTAACTCCTATATTAATATTTCTTTTTTTCTTTTTTAGGCACAAGCATCGCCTACAGGGCCTGTAATTCACGAACTCGATGCATCTGACCCAGATTTAGATTCAGATTACATTGTTGCAGAGTATGTTGATACAATATTGTAGTATGGAACATTTTACACAACATCTAAGTTACATATGAATTTTCGCATTTCAGGATGCTAGAAGGAGATTCAAATCCATCGATACAAAGTCCAGAACATAATTCTGCATCGATAATAGACGAAGGCAATATGGAAACTGTTCACTTAGTCGAAGATTCTATGCAGTTCCAAGGTGACATAATGGTCAATCCGCAAGAGATTGATGCCCGATTGAAGAAACGTGGATGTAAGGGTAAAAAAAAGTAAGTTAAGCTAAGCGATATATACGTATACATATCTACATATATATACCTATACAAATACATATATGTATATATGTGTGTATGTAGATATATATGTATGTATAGTTGAATATAGATATATATAATATGTATACAACTGAGTCATGTACAATCTTTCAATTTTGATATTTTTACATGATGGAGTTTTGCACAGTGAACACAACAAAATTTCAACATTTATCACTCTGTTCAGTAACATTTTTACGTTTCCATTTGTGCTTATTGAAATTCAAAGAGCGGTAGAAAAATCAAGTTATAACAAATTTTTGTCTGTTCGTACTGATATACTTTCCGTGCATGAAATGTTGCATAATTAACCGAGTTCAATGAAAAATTTGCTTTATGTACTTCTATGGAAGACACAGGGGCATAAATTGTTGGTGTTTTATACCATATTGTGGCAGAACTACCTACGGATTATACTTATTCAAAGCAGAAAGCAGAGAATTCTCATGAATAAAACTATTTCATATCGCTCGTAACGTTAATTAGTTCTCAGTGACACTCAAATCACCACAATTTAAATATTACCAGGAGGAAAAACAAGGTGCCTGTCAAAATTTTGATCCCATCAATGAAGAATGGAGAGGAACCGAGGTTAACATTTTTCTCTTGTCGTCATTTGGTGTTGGTGTTCTTTTTTTCTTTCCTAGAAATTTACATTGAGCAGTATCGCAATTTTGTTTGGTTCTATTATTTTGCATGAACATTCAGCAACATTGCGATAATATTTCTCTTAGAAGCATTCTTCAATTCGAATTATACCGAGATGATTTTCTCTTAGTTTGCTACTCTTTTTCAACTTGCAGTAGTTGCTTTTCAAATATTGGTAGTTCTAATTCTGTTGTGTCGATAAAATTCGACGAACAAAATTAAAGCGTAAACAAAAAGATTGTTTCTAGAATTTTGTGTTCATGAGAGAATTCTTGTTAATCCTTGGTTGAGATGCTCTGTATCATTCTTACTTGCATCATTGCCGATATCTTGTGGTTTACGTTTTACCTATGCCTCTGAATAGAATATATTAAGTATTAGTACAGTATAAATGTCGCTCTATCTTTTGTTTTTGTTTATCTAAATATATGTGCATGGAATGTTAGAGTTCAATTTTTGCATAGGATATATTACATGGAATGTTTCCTTAATATTGAATCTAGCATTAAAATAAGTTATGCACTTGTCATTTGTACTCACGTCGTTTAGCTGATATGTGGCAAATCATCTTTTGAATGTTCAATCTTTTCGTTTCAAATACCTAAAAACTACAGAGCCTAAGTAGAGACAGATTTTCGAAATAGAGTTGAACAATATTCTTGAATTTACTTCAGCTTGTTTGTATTTATTCGACATACATATGTGCACTACTTTATTGTAAAAATACTTTCTCCTCTTTGTTTCTATAGCTTGTGCATACAGATTTTTTATTACTATTAATTACAGGCTGAATAGCAATTTAACCGTTGTAATTTCACTGTACATTTAGAGAGCATGTTTTTCTATGATGCTTCAAATATTTCTGTGTATGCTCTTGCAATACTTCCATCGATGAGAATAGTAGTCAAGAATCACTCAAAAGCAAAATTACAGCTTTTGAAGTAAATAAGGCCTATTAAAAAGCAGATTATGGCTACAACAATCTAGCCGAAGATGACGAAGAATGGCAACACATCTTGTTTCACTATTTTAGGGAAGAAACACATATGCTTGAAATGACACTTGAAGAATCACCGATGACCATCTCTATACTGGAAAATAAATTGGTACCTAAGCCAGTGCCTATTGCGACTGCACGCAGTCCGAAACTCGCAGCTATGGCAGCTAATATGACTAAAGGAACCGATGCAGAATCCGAACTCGATCTGGAAACAGCTGGAGACATCGAGGAAGATGTTCAGGAAAATGCCTCGAATTTGGTGAAATTGCAGGACATTCTGATAGTACCGGAAATCATCAGCGAGGAGAACGTAGAGAGCAACGAGAACGAGAACGAGGACGTGGAGAATAACGAGCTGATAGAGTATGGCGACAACAATGGAAATTTAAAAAGTAGTGAAACCGATAACACATTCGTTCAGCTGAATAACGTTGATGGAATCGCCAAGTATGGCGACCAGAAAATTGCACGCGTGAACGGTGCCGAGAGATCTTTGGAAAAAGAGAATGCCTACTCCAATGGAGCAGGCACAAGTAATAATTTATCTTTGAGCTGCGTGAATATCTCTGGCGCGCCTGATGCTGCTTACAGGTTAGGATCAATGTAAGTTCAACACAGACCATGGCTAAATAAAGTTGTGTCCAATGAATTTCCTTTACCTTTAGTGGAAATTCTTAATCAAAAGACATAGAGGTGGGAGCCAACTAATATTTCTATCTTTTTTAACATATTCGAGCAATCATGAATTAATTTTAATTTAACGGTGTATACACCCTACTAACAATAATGCGAGACGGTTTTGCATAGGAGCTTCTAAATGTTCGTCTTTGGTCCAGAAATCTTACGATGTATCTTGCACAGTACAATGCAAACCAATATTTCTTGATAACGTTTTTACATCCTCTAAAGATTCTCGTGTTAATTATATCTTGAGTGCTTCATAGCTATTTTTCAATTTTACAATTTTACAATTTTACAATTTTACAATTTTACAATCAGCTTTACAATTTCGTTTAAGAAAACTTAGTATTCAATTTTTATTTTTAACTAAAGAAGAAACAATGCCTATTAAATTCATTTTGTTTAGAACAATCTTTTGTTGGACCAATAAAATTATCAATCAGATTTTTTATGTGTACATGTTAAATTTCGCCGTCACTCCACCATGAATTTATTTCGTGTACCTTCAACACAAGGTAACAAATATTTTTAATTGAAGAAAACTTTCTTTTGTGCACAGAAACTTCTCCAATGAAATGACAACGCAAGCAGTAATCAGAAATAGTATTCTTCAAAACTGAATAAATACTGTACAGAAGACTGTTTGCATTATCATTTGACCAAATAGAAAGATTGTACTTTTCAGAAAAAGGCTTTTCAACATTTCCCTTGTTCATCCATTCAAATATGGATAAACTTGTGCGAAATTGTAGTTTTGTTATGCATGTTTGATCTACCTTAAACAATTGTCTATAGGGAGGACATGGATAGTCATCTGGAAACAATGCAGACGGATTTGGACAATCTACGTGATATCCTACGTGGTGAGGGTTACAGTATCGATGCAAACACGCTTCTCGGTGTAAGTAATCTATTTTTCTACCGGGACTTTAATTTCTAGTCGATTGTTAAGCAGGGAAGTTGGACAGCATTTAATGTAACTAACGATTATCAATTATAAACGAAATATTTCTGATATATCTTTAATTAATGTCCAACTCTGTTAAATGGTTTTCTATTCCTTAAGTGCTCGTTTTGTTCGAGAGAATTCGAATTTCCTATTTTCCTATGAATTCTGTGTATTTGCAGTTGTTTGGAGCAGACGATCCAATGTCGTTTAGTTTGCCCGTTAATCCAGAATTGAACCCACATTCAGAGAAAGATGACGACGACCATG
Organism: Lasioglossum lativentre; assembly: GCA_916610255.1. Lineage (NCBI taxonomy): Eukaryota > Metazoa > Arthropoda > Insecta > Hymenoptera > Halictidae > Lasioglossum > Lasioglossum lativentre. The sequence continues at coordinate 9,250,346 of OU744363.1, read as the reverse complement.
CTAACCGTAAAATCTTCAACTATTATTTTTCATGTGAGCAGTAAATAACTTTGCTTCTTTTTACAAAAGGCGTGTTCGTGTTGCAGTTGTAGATAATGTTAACGGAACAGTCGGAGGAGAACTTATGACATACAATCCAACGCAAAACTTCCTGGATTTTGACGACGACATGTTCTTAGATGCCACATCACCTGCTACCAGTACAGCATGCGACGTAACAACAAACAGTCTTTACGCTTCAGATCCTTTAGAATTGGAAGATAACAAAGCTTCGCTACTCGAGTCTTTAACAAACGATGTTGACACTTCATCATAAATTCTTACTCCAATGGTGAGTTACTTGATTTTCTTTCGGCTAGACTAGAAGAGAAGCGTTTGAACTTTTTAGATAAATTAACTATATGGAGTAACAATATGGGAATCTTCTCTGTTATTTGCCTGTTAGTATTTTCCGATTACACAGTGTAATATGTAATACATGTACTAATATGTATTATTATTGATAATATTATTGATAATAGAATAAAGCACCAGATGAAATCATGATAATATTGTGTTAAGCAACGAAAAGGAAATTTTCTCTAGGTCACATTATTCGAGATTTTAGGGTCACAGATATTTGTTTAAACAAGTATATATGTATATTTTTATTACCGTCACGTAATAGTCGTACTATAGTGTCATGACCTATATGCATAATTTGTATAAGTCTGACAAAAGTGGAGGGCAGATAACAGGAAAGATACCAATATGGTAATATTTAAAGAATCTTTTACGGTGAAATTGACTCGATACATTACTCTACTCTTTCTATTGTGTATTTTCGAGAAGAATTTAGCACAGATCTATAAGCGTTGCCTTTACATTGCCGGGTCAAGTTATTAACGTTTGATAATTTTTTATATTAAATGGTCAATTAATGCACATCGTTAACGAATTTAAATGATCTCACGAAGATTGTTTTTCGCCGAGTATTCAGCCTACTTTCAACAAAAAGAAATTGTCTTAGGATAGATTTTTTTGCAGGTTCAGATCACACTGTTGCGTCCGATACTTTGGTTTCAGTATGTTTTATTACTCGACGGATCATCACGAACATGCTCTCTCTCTTTCTCTATCCGGTGTGTATTTCGATGACCAAATAAGCAACGAGCTTGTCGACAAAACTGTAACCTATACCGGAGGAGAGAATGCGGTGTCTCTGAATCAATGCGGGCCATTTGCGGAGGATATACCGAGAAAATGATCAAAAGAAACCAGCGCATAAAATCCTCTGGATTTGCTGCTATGAACCGATATAAATCGTTGTTTGTTTGTGATTCGTTTTATTGACATCACACAGTACTTGTTATCGATAGACACTCCAATCACATTCTATTATAGTAATCGACAGCTGAAAAGGTGCCTAAGAATGTTTTTGTTAATCAGACGGTCCAACATTAAAGTTCCTACAAGTGCATACAATCTGTTCGCTGTTAAAGTTTATCTAATGTTTCCGCTTCTTTTGATAACGTGTGAACAGTCTGGTAATTGTTACACTCGTGTCTCAGTTGGGTAACAATGTCTTATGCAAAAGAAACAATATGTATGCTTAGAGTCAACCGTAATCTCTGATGATCTCATTATTTACGAGGGTTTGAGTTCGACCGCTTAGGTCCTATACGTGAATAACTTAAAAAAGTATATACGAAATTCGTATTTTTTGTACTGTACTCTGAATAAGAAATGTACTTTTCTTGTCGTATACGTGGACAATTTAAACAGTTATTCTTGTAGATCAAAGATTTGTATAAGTATAAAAAGAAGAAACGCTAATGCGTCAGTTTGTATTTTTATATGAAAAAAAAAAGAAATATGTGCGCAAGACGTTTTCTCCTAAGATAAACACACAGACATTCGTGCATCTGTGAACGTCGACTCATTGTAAAGTCATTGTCTATTCATAACGCTATTTATTTTTTTTTTATTTATAAATACTCACAAACACAGACACACGCGCGCGCGCACGTAAACAATGGTATATATCATGGATATATACCTACATATATTAAACTTGTCTCGATATTGTAAAAACGAATTAAAATTTTGTTTCGTTAAAACCGCTACAATTGTGTTAAGTATAAGTAATTTATTATCATTACTGAAATTCGATTAAGGAATGTAGGAATGTGGAAAGCATATTAAGTGAACGCGTACAGCATGCGAGAACACGTACCTTATTTTCCTGTGTCAGGAAACATCTGCCAAAATATACTTAATATGTTTTGTTTATTGCGGATTGTCCAAGACAATTTATAATGCGTTTGTTGAATGATAAGAACGCGTGATTCGAAGACCGCAGAAATAAATGTATAAACATGTTTTAGTTCACATGCTACCCCCGGTAGAAAGTGTTCAAACAAAACTGTAAACGTGATCAACATAAGTAGAAATTATTTACTCAAGCAAAAAGTATTGTACAAATTATTTGAAAAAAAAAGAAAAAAGTACAAATCTAAGTAGCACGTAACTAATGTGTTGAAACTTTTTTAATAGTTTAAAGACAACAACGATTAAGTGTTTCCTCGAGTTAATGTTAAATTGTTTAATTTTGTACACTGTAAATAAATAAGAATTTTCATTTTTACATTAATATTTTGTTTCTATAAAGACGACTGATATCGTTCTGTTTCCGTACTCTGAACGAGAACATTTTCTACGTTCAATTCAATAATTTTCTAGCTGACCTTTAGCTTGACCGATCAAGTACTTTTTGCCAGGGGTAGTAGATAAGTCTCGTGTATTTATCTAAACATTTGGTCCACAAGTTGACGAAATCCTAAACTGTACAGTCACTGTTAAAAAGTACGAACGTATACTTTTTTAAAGGTATTTCGTACGAGACGGGTTGAAAAGCTCGAGAATGTTCATATGTTTAAAGAGTTTCTTTCGGATTATAAAAAAGAATGTACATGAAAACGATACATTATAAATTTTTCTTTTTGAAGCTATGTGATCGATTGTACAATTTTTTCCCGTCAATTATCAACTGAATCGTTATCCTTTATCAAGTAAAAAGAATTAATTAAAATCCACGGACGGATCTCATTGGCCATTGAAACAATAATCTGACTTTTTCTTTTTGTGGGAAATCAAAGAGTCACGCAAAAAAGCTCCTCGCCATAAAAGACCGAGCAACGTTACTTATCATGCTCTGCTTGACAATTCACGCATCTAAATATATAATTGTCTTTTTATTTTAGCCTTGGAGGAAGACTGCTGGATTTTTAATTACTTCGTTGGTAATGCCTTCGTTTTAATTAAGAGTAAATATGAGTGATATGAGCCCTGTGACAAGTTTAGAACGCGAACAGAAAGAAAGAAAGAAAAGGAAACAGTCGAGGCACGCACAATGGTTGGCTTAAGAATTTCTTCAGGAAGAAGAATTCTCTCGAACCGAGATTGTACGTTCTCACGTTTATCTCGAATTAGTGACACTAAACTTATTCTCAAAACTGTTTCTACAAAATAGCGATTAATATGAGAAAATGCAAAATATCTATATACAACTAAAGGGGGAACGATTCCCTGCTTTCACTGATTTGTATATAATCATGCGAATAACTCACGCATCGATAATGAGTCGACACAGGATGGTTTCTATGAATATCCGCTGGCAGAAAAGAATTAACGTTTTTTACATAGAGTGTGTCTAGAACACACTGTTAGAAAGTAAATAAAATACGGTGCGTTACGTATATATGTATACATATAAGTTCATATGTGTGTGTGTATATATATATCAAAATATATAAATGAATAAATATATATATATATATATATATATACATATATAAAAGGGGAGAGAGAGAACAGCGTGTTAAAATATTTGTTTAACGTGTCATTATACTTTTCATAATCATTACTTTGCTGTGGTACAAGGTTTGACTAAGAAAACGTGATAACAAGATAAGATTTCAGTGTTCCTTTGTTTAAACATTTCTATTAGCAGATCCACTAGTTTAATTTCGAATTCCTCGAACGATGTACATTTCTATTTCTTTCTAATACCATTGAACGCTTATCTATTCACGTTATATAGTAAATTCTGTAAGTTGCTGAATATACAGTTCTACGAAATATGGATGACTACCATAAACAACTGACATAGTGTATCAGTATTGATAGTGCTAAATGTTTAGAGTATCTAACTATTTTTCATAATAATAATAAGATATTTTGTTGCACCGAATAAAACGAATATATTGCATTAAACACTGAAATCTTAGTCTTGAACCTTTAACATATACAAGTTGACCATTTCTGTTTCTATGTATCAGGAGATAATAGGATCAGATTATTATATAGTATGTATACTAATCACCAATTAACAGCCAACTGAGAGACGTATTTGTATTACATTACGAATTCATAGAAACCTTGGTATATGTTACGTAATTCCATATACAGTGAAGTGTCAACCATACATTTCTTATGTATGTATTTTACTTCTTTTCCATTTCGACATCAATCTAAATAAATTTTATAGTTTTGTTTTAGTTCGCAGTTAGTTCAGATTAATTTTCTATGCATTAACTTCAACTTCATCGCTCACTTATTAAGTGTTTGTTAAAAGATTAAACTCAACGATATAATAAATCACAGACTACTTCTTTTTGTTCTAAATGGCTGTAAAATGAGAAAAAAAATGTTGTTACTGATCTTTTGTAGAGTATATATATTTTTCAATGCTATCAGAAATGTTTCTAATTACCAACTAGATGTTATGCACAAGTTATGTTGCATCTGATCAATGATTTCTGTAAGCGTAGAGGCGATTCCTTCATTCGTAGAAGATCAATTTGAATAAAAGTTGTGGTCAAGTAAAATCAAAAGTATCCTGTGCAAAAGTATAGTTGATACTACACTGCTTGTAGGTATCAGATTTTGTGATACATTAAACATTTTGTACAAAAGGATAGGTTCTAACGGGTGATGAACGAACGATGATTCGTCGGTTATTCTTTATGAATTTGTGTGTTTTGCTACTAATTATAAACAAATACCGATTAAAATAGAATTAAAGAAGCCTGTTTAGGTCGTGTGTGCGAGCATCGGTAAACACCGGAGGGGAACAGAAATATTGATAAACGTTCATCGTCTGTCTTTATTCGCCTACAAATCCACCTTGGACAAATCGATATACATATTCACGCTTACTTTACTGTATCACGAATGGAAAATTGACTTTATTCTTCCTTCTAATAACAACAAATACTGTCATGACTTTATTCTTCCTTCTAATGACAACAAATACTGTCACGATAAATACAATACATTCAAAGAGAAACGATCGATTAAAGAGAGTATAACGATGTATCCTTAAAACTGCAATCTTTATGGAAATTACTTTATGAGACACAAATAGACTTTTAACTACCATTCAAAACAATGTTAAAACTTGTTTGTTTTTAAATAAAATTTAGAAATTGTTTACATAACATTATTGTGACTGTAACTATACAACCTGATATCAACCATTTTTCCTCGATATATCACATGAGCAATATTCTGTATAATGGTACATATACGATTCGATAAATAGAGCTTTATATTACAATTGATTATTGAAAAGTACTCGAGTCTCTCGCATAATACGTGACTTAACGATTATACATCACCAACATGCGAAAACGTTCATTTCAACAATTTGTCGAGACAAGTTATTCGTATTTCGTATTCGTTTCAACTATAGTATCTCGAATGTTGTAGTATGTAATTTATTTTATAAGCTTTCAAAAAATGGATCTTACGCTATGTATGAAAATTTATTACGTTCATGTCGATTCAAGTGGCAGCAAAAATATTTGGAGTCTACCTCTAATGCAACGACTACTCGTGCTACTTTGTACTATGTCTCGTGGAATTAATCTTTACTCAAAGATCTCGTTCAAACGTTTCTTTCGTCTGCTCCGAAAAGCATCCTTAACAGAAATTATTCCAACTATTTTTAAACATATAATAGAAGCGGAATTGTCTCGTTCAATCATTCTTAGTTTAAGCAAACTCTTTCAATTTTGTATGGCATCTGCGTTGTAAGTACATATACCATTGTCAAAGCTATGGATTTTTAACACACACGTAAAGTTGAAAATTATATAGAGATACATTATAGAATGGTATTACGATAGTATCAATATTAATTTAAAGTGTAACACCGGACGCGAAAGAAGCTCGTCCGAAGATTGAAAAATAACTTGTAACATTCTTATCGATTAGATCTTATTAGTTATGTGTTTTTTGTTACTTAAGTAATTTTTTGGCTCATTTATTGCACACAATCAAAATCACATTATCACCCGACGCTTTATAAACACATACATTAAAATTACCTTTTAGTTTGTATATTATCAGTAATCAATAAATACTTGTTTAAATTACACAAGTTTTTATTAATGTTATTATATAAATATCTCTCTATTAAAGCGTCATAATCGTTGCCAAATACTTGACATAATACGCATTTTCATTATCCGTTTATCCTCTTCCACACGCAATTGTAAACATTTTCACATAAATATTCTCAACCGCACGATTCTTCATTTATACAACCCTATATACAATTGCTTTGTGTATAACGTTAAATATTATTATTATTATTATTATTAACGTTTAAAGTTGAAAAGTGTGAAAAAACTGGCTTGCTTTGCGCCATTCGGTAATAATTATAAAATATTGATTCTAGTTGTGAATAATATTCGAGCTAAAGTCCTTCTCCACGGAAATAGACATCGTTAAGATGATACCGTATCTTTTTCAATATCTTTTGATCGGGTCTAAATCCTGCGAATTGCATATACATATATATAATATATATGTACACGGTATCTGAATGGACGGTACAAAACGTTATGCTACGCACATTTTCCAACACCTGCTTAATTATACTATCCATCCTGAAATATTCTAGACCTGTAACTTTCGTTAAATAATACTTCACTTCAGTTTTCTCTTACCCTGTCTTTGAAATGCGAAAGCAGATATTGAAGTCGTCTCTATGGTAAAGAAGGTAGCGACGGCAAAGGCGGTGCTGGTGGTGGAAGTACTTCGTTTCCAGCTGAGACAATATCAAGATCCTCCATGTGTTTGTTACAATCGACGTACAGGTGCGTCAAACTTTCGAGCCCTGCCACTGTCATTCCGCGACAATAACGAGTGTCCAAATAATGGAGACTCTTGCAGTAAACTTTAATAGAGTCGAGGGTACGATTTGTGAGTTGTGAGCACGCCTGCAAATTCAACAGTTTCTTATTAGAGATGCAAAGACACGTTCAATGACCTACAGTACGGTGACCGTGAATCGATCTTCAACATCAAAATCACATAAAGCATTCGGTGTAATCGGGAACACAATAGTTCAAGGTCGATTCTATTCACCTTACTGCAAAACATTCTCTCCTTGAGAAATTCATTATAAACTTGTAAACAGTTTTATCACAAGTATTAAAAATAGCTTGAAAAAGGTATTTGTTCGTTAGATTTTTATATAAATCTGTCACCTGTATGAGAAGCCGTTTTAATCTGTGTAGCCGCTGTACCAGATACAATATTCCAATATCCGATATATTGTGACACTGATTCAGGTTCAAGTCTTCGATTGCTGGATTGTTCCTGGATAAATAATCTAATCCTACGTGCGTCACCTGTAACACAGTGTCATTCGGTTGGAGGAAATATTAATATACTAAATTAGGTCGCCTTGACAAAATTGAAATTTCTAGCTACCTGCTGGCACTGGCTCAGGTTTAAGATTTTCAATTCCGGGAATGCAAATGCATGCTTTAAACTGACATCGGTGATTCTATTGCAGCCGGAAAGATCTAGTTCTCGAAGGTGTTTCAGCCTGCTCAACGAGAACACGTATTTGATGTCCAACGGTCTGGATACGTTTTCACAGAGTTTCATCACTTCTCGCTTTCGATCCGCGTCGCGTACTATCTCTTCCTCGGCCCTCGACCGTAGGCTAATTCTTAATCTGGATTCTGTAAATTCTGGCTTATATACAACCTGTATGTTTTCGACGCATTCGTTGCTACCGGCGCCCATACCCGTCAAGCCGGCATCACTGACCTTATCGCAATGGCTTATTTTTAATGTTTCCAAATGTACAAGCTCCTTGAATATCATCTATAAAAGATAAACTTACTTTTATATGCATGAGCGGCACCGCTGGTACCAAACTACATTATATCATTTACACCGACTATTTTAACTTTTAGTAACTTCTGAAAGTGTAGGAAAACAATCAGCGTCAAATCTACCAAAGAATCCCATTCTTTCTAAATACGAAAATATGAAAGACATAAAACAAAAGAATGGTTACACGCACCTGTATCGTTCTATCTGTAACACCACTAAAGCAATAACTGAGCTCGAGTACTCTCAAATTAGGAAACGACCTGGATATGCACTCGATCGATTCTTCCTGTAGGTGCAACGCGTTCGCATAGAGTATCTGTATGTTCTTCTTTTGTACAGTCTTTCCCTCATCATAGTCCTCACCGGCAGATCTATGATTTACGTTCGCCAATTCAATATTTTCTTCGAGTTTGTCGTCCGTACAGTGACTCGAACAGAGTCCACGACTTATGCAATCCCCGGTAAGTTGTTCCATCTCCGAGATGTCGAGTTCTTTCAAGTTTTTCAGTAGCCGAATGTACTGTACTCCGTTGTCGGTGACCGCGCGACACCTTTTTATCTTGAACGTTTCTAGCTTTGGTAGATTCTTGCAAATACAAAGCAAGCTGGCGTCCGTGATTCGCACGCAGAAACTAATATCAAGGACTTTCAGGCATGTTTGATGTTGAGTAAGACCTCGGATGCCGTCGATGGTCAAGTGATAGCAGCCTTGCAGTATCAACGACTTCAGTTTCAAACCTTCCAAAGCCGCCAAAGTAGTCAAGGCGGTTCCATCGATCAGAGTGTACCCAAAATTCAAATGCTTCAATCTGTGCGCTTGTCGTTTTAGATAATGCAACGTATTCAGAAAAGTCAGAACAAAGCTCGACGTTTGTGGTAGCGGTATACAGTTCTGAGGGTAAAACTTTTTGTATAATCCGCTGTGGAAAGACATTTGGCAACCCGTGAGATTTAAAGACTCCACGTTCGAGCAACAGGCAACTAATCTAGCAAATAGAAGGTCGCTTAAAAATCTATTGTAATCGAGACTAAGTTCTCGCAGGTTTTTAAACGTCTCCGAGAGCTCTTTTATGTCGTTTTCGTCCTCCAGAAGTTTCCCGGACATCAGGCATTCTCTGCAGGCATTTATACGTAGTACTCTTAAAGAACTACAGCATTTCAGAATTTGTACGAGCATTTTCTCGTTTAGTTCACAGCACACCTAAAAAAAAGAAAAAGAATAGACAGAATTATAAAGACAATTCTGTCCTGATGATGATATTGGATAAGAATTATGCGTCGTACCAATACAAGACTCTTCATATGAGGTCCGTAATGATTCCACACCGGCATACTCCTCTTCAACTCCACTTCTCTAAAAACAAAGTGATAAAATGGCCGTGTAGATTGCTGGAGTACCTCCATTACTTGACTTAGATTATCCGCAGGAGGTCGACCAAGGACTAGCGCTTCTTGATCCACAAATTTCATAGCGAGCGATGCCTCTCTCCAAGCATGACAGACTAGTCTTGCTGACTTCCTGTCGGATGTAGACAGATACGACAATATGTGTATAATCGTCTGAAAGCAACATTGATTAAGATAGAACATTTAGCACTAATAAGCTAAATGTTTCGAGTCGTACATTGCAATGTCATTCTATATCTTATCAGATAAATATATTATTGTTAGGTTAAGGTATCGAGTCGTTGTGCAAAAATTCCCGTCCTTAGAACAGGTGTAGGTAGATTAAATTAATTAAACGATTCGAGAAAAATATAAATAAATATATAAATAAAACTTACGTCTACAGGTAACTGAATACTTTCAAAATCTGTCATGTTTCGTACACAAGCGTTATTATCGGACGTTATCGGCATAGCATGAACGTAATAAAATAGCGTTGTGGAATGATTCGTTAATCTCGTAAGCGTCGACAGCAGGAAGTACGGATGTACGGATTAAAAATCCGTGTGTTCGCGTGAAACGTTTACGCGACATTCAGAACATCGCTCATTGTCAGCTGTAGCCTGCAGCTGTAGCTGTAGTGACAGGTAGCGATGGGGAAAAGTAACTAACTAGTTATTTTTAAAAACATAACTATAAGCAGAGGCAGCAGAGAGTATCCTCTCTGGTAACAGCTATATTTAGTAGTTATTCATGAAAATAGAATTGTTACATTGACAATTTTAGCTAAAAACAATTTATCAGTGTCAAGCAACATTGGTTACCAGTGAAAGACTATTTTAAAAGGCAAGACAAATTTAGAGTCAGAACGTCAGAAGAGTGGATCACTTGATCCAAAAAATGCGAAATTCCCCATCACTAATCAGCTGTGCTACTTACAGCTGATTTTACGTGAGTCACCTGTTTCTTTCATATGAATGCATACATGCATGTATGAATAAAACCTACGAGACGCGAGTTGTTCGATATGTAAAATGAATCGAACGAATTCTTTGCTAAATAATTTTTTATTACATAATATCGTTGAGTCAGCAAAAATAAAATGATAGATAAATTAACACGTCCCCCTCGATCAAAATAAGTATTATATGTATCAGGCATACATATATAACATATATTATCAAAGATTTGAAAACAATTGATCGAACATAATGTTTCGCGATAGTCAATTTTCATTATTTTTTTCTTTCTAACTTTATTCAGATTTCAAGTGCGCGTACTATAAGCGAATTATTTGCGTCGTTGAGAATTAATTCATCGAATACACGATTTAAAAAACCATGGATTTAATGGCTTACGTGCCTCATTTTTCAGAGGCGCCAAGTGTCGAAGTGAGTCTCTCAGTAAAGTTGGATCGATGATTAACAACTGGTATATATATTCGGTGATTTACAACTATATAGAATCAATCGTGATTTCACAGGCAATTCGTTTTTTTAATCGTAAGCAATAAAGTTAATTCCCTCCGATCGCTCAATTTAATACCCTACTTTAAATTGAAGCATATCGGAAACTCCTTTTCGGAATCACGATATCTAATTAAAAATAAATTAAAAATACACTGAAAAATGTTTCTGTTTCGTATCAGTTATTCCACAGGCATTAATATGTTAAAGAACTTTATAAATAATCGAAAATTTCCCGTTTCTGCTTCGATACAGCGGACACCGGTGCTCGAACATGTTTGCGTACAGCTGAAACAGGAAGACTACGTAGAAGCCATGATAATGGGTGACACGGTTCGAGCGAAACTAGCTCGATGGTTGTTACGACAACGAATTTTATCGCCGCATCATCACTTAACGCACTGGAGCTTAAAAAGCACGACCGCGGTGAATTACGAGATCGCGAGACACGTGAAATCCCATCCCTATATGATTCATCCTTTCAGTTCGTTCAGGTGTATCCAATTTTACCGAACTATTGTATAAGTCATATATATATATCTACCTGATAACATGTCATTACAAAAGTAGCCTTTTTCTAACTTTGATTGTTTAGTAGCATCCATTTGCACTATCTTTTGCAGCATCGTTTGGGAATTGTTCATGACGGTGTACACGATTGTGGCTCTTCTGGTAACTCCAGTGTCGATCTCGTTTTACTTTCGGGAACACGATCACTGGCATACAATTATCGATGCGATAAACGTTGTGTTTTGGTGCGACATTGGGCTGTGGTTCTTCACGGGCTACTACGACTATCGGACGAAAGTTATAGTCCTGGAACCCAGGGTAGTAGCGTCGTACGTTTATTTTTCCACCGAATGAACATTTCGATGCCAAGGCCATCGCGAGAATCAAAACGTAATTAACAAACGGATCGTTCAAAATCTCTTCCTCGTTTGTGAGCAGAAAGTATCTCAAGAAATATTTCCTAATCGACGTAATGACCAGTCTACCGATAAGCTTCGTCAACGTGATTGAACCTCGGTGGGTGTGGTACTGCACCACTCTGAACATGATGAAGTTCTTACGAATCCGCAACGTGATCGTCTACTCCCGTCGACTCTACGGTGTTAGTTTAGCGGTGTAGACGGTGTCGAATCTACAGCTCGCAAATCACGATAACACTCGATTTCAGGTGTACCGGTTAAGCTATCAAGGGTTCAAGATCCTGGAAACGGTCCTGATCGTCGGGTTGGCTATACATTGGTCCGCTTGCTTCCAGTACTACATTCCCTGTAGCATGGAATATCTGGGCAGTTTGAGTAGCGAGTTGGTATCGCCGATTGCACTGCCCAACACCTACTTCGCATTAAAAAATTCAATTTTTAGAAGACCGAGGTTGACGGTGTCCAGATTCACAAGGGAACATATTCAGATGAGAATGGCCGATTTTGATGAAACTAATGTGAGCTATAGTTCTTCGAAAAATATTTGACACGTATTTTTTTTATCGGCGGACATCCACTTTGAAGGGGTGAAAACAGCCCTCATAGTTGGGAGTCAAAACCATATTTTTTGAGATATCTCGGAAACCAGAGGTCGAAAAAATTTGAATTTTTTTTTTAAATTGTGTGTTTTTCAATGGGAAATGTAGTCGTGCAAGAAAATTTTAACAAAAGTTTATTGTTTAAACAATCTATTAAAAATTGTATTTTTTTTTTGCAGTTTCTCCTATTTATTGTTAGTTCATTTTAATGTAAACTCGGGTGTGTTATCTTTGATCCAAAATAGGGGATACGTGTTTCAGGATTTTCTTTTTTTTTCCATTTAACAATAATAATCCATAATGAAAGATAGTGTTGCACCTGGCGTGCGGAGGAAGGAATTCTGGCTTGTTTTATCGAAATATAAGCATTTAGTATAAACGTGTATAGTATTTTAAACAATACCACTTGGTTATATGTCGTTTATTATTGTATCAGTGGCTAAAGAAGGTGGCGCAGGTAGCAGCGTGACGCGGTGCTAATTACCGCGGCGGAGTAAGGGTACCTGTCTTCTGCAGCCAATTCGCCTGTGAATTTCTGCGGCCGTTGGACCTTCGGTCAAATTATACCTGGAACCTTTATAACTCACAACTTTATAATTCACAGTTTATAAAGGTTCCAGGTATAATTTGACCGAAGGTCCAACGGCCGCAGAAATTCACAGGCGAATTGGCTGCAGAAGACAGGTACCCTTACTCCGCCGCGGTAATTAGCACCGCGTCACGCTGCTACCTGCGCCACCTTCTTTAGCCACTGATACGATAATAAACGACATATAACCAAGTGGTATTGTTTAAAATACTATACACGTTTATACTAAATGCTTATATTTCGATAAAACAAGCCAGAATTCCTTCCTCCGCACGCCAGGTGCAACACTATCTTTCATTATGCATTATTATTGTTAAATGGAAAAAAAAAGAAAATCCTGAAACACGTATCCCCTATTTTGGATCAAAGATAACACACCCGAGTTTACATTAAAATGAACTAACAATAAATAAGAGAAACTGCAAAAAAAATACAATTTTTAATAGATTGTTTAAACAATAAACTTTTGTTAAAATTTTCTTGCACGACTACATTTCCCATTGAAAAACACACAATTTAAAAAAAAAATTCAAATTTTTTCGACCTCTGGTTTCCGAGATATCTCAAAAAATATGGTTTTGACTCCCAACTTTGAGGGCTGTTTTCACCCCTTCAAAGTGGATGTCCGCCGATAAAAAAAAATACGTGTCAAATATTTTTCGAAGAACTATAGCTCACATTAGTTTCATCAAAATCGGCCATTCTCATCTGAATATGTTCCCTTGTCAGATTCAAACGATGTACAGTCAACCCTACTATAACGCGATTAATTCTTACCACATTATAAGAAGCTCATTGACATATAAGAGTACCGTTATAGGAGAACTCGCAATTTCTGCTCCGCGTTATGGGAGGGTATACTGTATAGTATATGAAAATCTATTGGGAATTACCGAATAGGTGTTGGAGAGTGTTACTGAGAGGGTACTGTATGTGATATGTTGCTAGTATTAGGAGTAATAGTCTGGTAGCGAGCCTGCTTTTTCAGATCTTGGATCAATTCAGAGTATTTCCGGTCTAAGGAAACCAAGACGGAGATGTATCTTGTGTGCTTGAATCGCGCGATCACCGCGTTGGTTCGTTCCGCGCATTATCTGGACATGAAGACACCGGAAGATATCCTGTTGAACTTGTGCCTGACTATCCTCGGGTTTACTGGTTTCGTGTACTCGATAAGTGAGCGCAACTCGGTTATACGGATACGGTTATCGGCCGGTCTGCCTTCACTTCGTATAATATGTTGTATAACAATAATCGTCCCACAGCCCAATTCTCACATTTGCTGACGACGTTCCACATAACGATCAAGCGTCACCTGAAGATTATACAACAGTTACAAGAATACATGCGATACAAGGAGCTCCCGCATGCTCTGCAAGGTCGTTTGCTAGAATACTACCATTACCGGAACAAGAAACGCTTTGAAAGGAATAAAAAGATTATAGACGAGGTGTCGCCCTACTTGAGAAAGGTGCTCCGTTGCTAGATTTCCTATATTCCCAGTAATTTCGGATCTAATCTCAGATCCGCCGCTACTTTCAGGAGCTGATTTTGCACAATTATCTGAGCCTGGTCAGCAACGTGACACTATTCAAGCATCTGCCCGAAAGCGTGATCGCGCAGTTGACCAGCGTGTTGCATTCGGTGATCTATATGAGCGGCGATAAGATCGTTAAGGCCGGCACACGCGGCGAGTCCCTCTATTTCATCACTTCCGGAACGGTGGCGGTCTACACTGCTACGGGAAAAGAAGTAACGTTATTCTAGCGATTTCATTTCGTTTTATTTTCGACACGAATTTGCCGAGCAAGGCATATCCGTGGCTACTCCAAAATCATCTTGTATGCATTCAATTACCGATATCGGAAGGTCTGCCATCTGGAGGACGGAAGCTATTTCGGGGAGTTCGCGTTGGTGATGGAAAACGAACTGAGGATCGCTACCGTGATAGCGGTGGAGACCTGCGAGATCTGCGTGTTGGAACGTAACGACTTCCACCGGTACATATCCAGATATCCGGATCTGTTGCACCGTTTACAAAACGTAGCCCTCGAGAACTTGGAGGAAGGCTCGGGTCTGGAAGAGGTCTACGATCTGGATAGCTCCGCGAGGCTTCATTACATAAACATAAGCAGCATCAAGCGCAATCGAAAAGCTGCCAACATTCCGACTACCGAATAACGAACGAACACTATCTTCGAATCGTTTCTTGTGGCCATCGCTGCACTAGTTTGCTACTGTTTCATAGTTCTTACAAATGTCAATTGTTTAAAAACTACCGTTAACGCGCTAACGTTAACATGTCAACGTCAACGGAATAAATTCTATTCTAATCCTAGACAATACAATATTATTAGGTTGAGTAATAATTCATAGTTATAAGCAAGTGAATATTCTGTTCGCTCGTCTGTAAAGAACAGGAAGGAGACGCTAGAGTCTAGAGTCTAGACGGTTTATTGATTCGATGCGTCTATCCGTTACTCGACCTAATACCTAATATATTGTAATAATGGTAACTAACAACGATAGTTTCTCCGTTTCTGCGGGTTCCGGTAAGATTGTTGATAAACCGACATGAGTCTCCAGTGTTCAGGGTAATCGGCGCTTCTACACCCGTTTACAATGCTGAACGGAGGAGCCAAGGTGTCGATACGGAAGGACCGTTTGGCGAAAGGAGTCCTGGGTCTCGGTACCGTGGGTTTCTTCCTCTGATCTTCCCTCTTTTCGATACCTAGAGCCAGACCCACGGCCGACTTGATCAGTCTAGGGTCATCCGCGAAATTTCTCGGCTCGCAGGCGACGCATTTTCTAAAACCAGCTTTTCGGGGGTGTGGTCTTCGTTCTTTTTCCTCCTTCTGTTTCGATATACTGACCCCGTCGAGTTTCTTGCAGAGACAATCGCAACAACGTCTTCCTTCGTCGTCGACCTCTCCTCTGCTCCCCGTACAACTGCGACTATTCTCGCGACGCTCGTCGTTTTTGGCGACAACTCGAACCGAGCGAAGAGAACTCGTCGCGCTCGGAGTTCGGTGAACCAACGTGAAGATAGCTGGAGCTAGTCCACCATCCGAGCCGTCGATGTGGCTGGCTCTGGGCGGTTCGTAGACCGGATCTATCGGGGTCTCCCAACAAATCGCCAAGTCCATTTTCGTCTTGGGCTCCTTGCAACCTAAAACCGGCCCGTATCCTTTGGCCGATCCGCCCGCGCGATCTTCGCGGTTGCAACGCCTGCAACCGCACCGTCTTCCGCTCGAATGTCGTCAGGACCTCTCCGGGCCGATGTTCTTGAACACAAGGTCGTCCACCTTGTCCGGCAGAGGCTGATGGTCCAAATTCTCCGCGTGCAATTTTTTCGCCAAAGCGAAGTGCTCGTAACAAGATGGTTGTCGATCATCGATTACTTTTGCCGACTCCCTTCCAGGATCTTTCTCGGTCTCTCTCCTCTTGGGGCAGTCCGAAACGTGTTCGGTTAAAGAAGGTATTCTCAGGTTGCCGGTGATATACTTGGGCTGGCAGCATTCATGATACTCATTGACCTTCGACGAAGTTACCAGCTTCCCTGGACAATGGGCACAGCACTTTTGAGTCTTCATGACTCTCAGGATTCTTTCATATTAATTTTTCCAAGGATTTCAAATCGACCGGTTCGCGAGAACGAGTTCAATGGCCGTTCAAGGTCGACGATGCCGAACAACTTCGCGCGGAGCTTCTTCGACCACTGTACGGGTTTCGAACGCAACTGCAGGAATGCCGTCTAGCTCTCTAATCTGGTTAACAGAAACGGTTGTTTACTTGACGACGGGCTAGTTCGATACCGTGATCCTACATACATATAGTTATACATTGAGAACTGCGGAGAAGCGGTCTTGTCCCAATAATCCTCGAGATCGTAGAGCACAAACGATTCGAACGTTTTCATATCTGACTGCTTCGATCGATTCTCGTCATCTGCTTCTTCAAGATGTCGCGCCGTGATACCATCGTCCGTTGCATCGATCGAACCCGAGAATATGTTTTTTCCGCCGGTGATTCACGGTGCTTGTTCGTGCGATTCTCGTTTCCTCGTACGAAAATAGATATAGAGAGGCGGCAGACACGAGTGGTTCCCCAAACAGAGATTCTCAGGCAGGAAACGTCCGAATGCAGTTTAGTTTGCGGCTCCCAGTATGGTTGCGCAATCGCGTCACAACCGAGAACCAAGCTGTGTGTCGGTAGACGGTAGGAGCGCAGCGGCTGCAAAACGTGCCCCGAGTCATTGACGACTGCGGGAAAAGTACAGTGGCAACTCGTTTGGGATATCCTGTATGCGGTATCACGAATTCGATGTTTGACGATTCTTCGCTGAATGCTTCTCGCGGTACCAGCGACAGATATCTTTATAGCGTTCTCAATGTATTATGCATGCTCGGTTTTACCCTTTTTCCAGCATAGATAGTAGAGGCCCGCGTTCGCGTCCTCGTCGATTCTTGAACTACTCAAAGATACAAAGAAGACCTTTTTGCTTCGTTGGATAAAACTATACATCATCGTATGTAGTTTCGTTGATTCCACGAATCACTGGTACGACATATTATTTATAGTATATCGACGATCTTACAAGGTTTCGTTGGAGCAATGCCATGCCCCTACCATTCGGTCGCATAAAAGCCTTGACTCTCGAGGCAACAGGAGAGTGAGAGTGTCGTTTTCACCTACTTCGCGAAACACGTGGCAGTAGCACGCAACTAATAGCAGTGTCCTGATAGTCTTCTATATTCCAGAGAATCTCGTTGCAATCAATCATTATAGTGTAACGAATGCGTACGTCTCGCATTCGTGTAAATTAATCTGCGCTACTCGGGGTTACAGTTCGCTCAAAATAAAGAAAAAGTTGTATGTTACTCGCAGATTACACTCATCGGCGACTTGTTGTGCCGGGTGATTAATAGTGGAAGCCCATTTCGAGAGATACCGCTTAATGACTCGCTTAATGAATCCGAACGATCGTGCCAGATACAACGTAACATCGTGGAATAAAAATGTGTGGCGCAGCGAATTAATGAAATAATGGCTTTGACGAGCTGGTAAATCCTGAGTTGAAGGGAACCGTGACGTTCTAACGATGACATCACAAACTCGATCGTGAATCAGCTCGTTTCGATCGAGTGAATGGAAGGAACTATGCGTTCGCACGAACGCGTGGCCAGCAGATCTGTTTGGTTCGAGCGCGGCGGCAGTAACGCGCTAGCATAACAGCTTCTGGCTTTCGCATACACGCGCGCGCGCGTTACCGCGTGTTGGCGCGCATCGCATTATTAATTCAAAGACGATCTAAACAAATTTCCATCGGGTCCCGTTGTTAGAACGAAGAAGGTAACAGTGAATCTGAAAACTGTTTGCTCTAATGTTGGGCCTTCGAAACCGCGCGTTTCCTGTACGCTGATAAAAGTGCCCTATATCGAGTTCCGTTCCGTCTCGCCTATCAGAACAAACAGCAAGATTGGACAGCGGCCGAAAGGTCCGAAGAAATAAATGGATCCGAAGAAAGACATGGATCTTTTGAAACACAACGGTGATGAGATTCTCTACATGGATGATCTCACGGACGAGGTGTCTCAACCGTTAACGTCCAAGGAACTGGAAGCCGTTACTATTGGACCTCGAATGGGTTCTCTGTTGGAGACGGACAACACGAACAACCCTCGACCAACCTCTGGACCGGAAATCGACGATCTCGAGCCGGAAGGAAGACCGCCGATCGGGTTCGATCACCGGGGGATAGACGATGGCTTGCTGCCAGAGGATCCGCGGACGTCGCAACCGGATCTTCCCAAGTTTCCGGATAACAGAACTCCTTTTTTCCCGATAGGGCCTTCGCTCCAGCCCACTCCCGACGTCAACATTTATCAGCACAAGAAAACGCTAGCCCAAGGGATGATGGACCTGGCTCTCCTGTCCGCGAACGCCAATCAATTGCGTTACGTTTTACAGACCGACGGAGGTCATCCGTATTTCTATCCGTCGTTGGTGATGATAGGCGCCAGTCTGTTTTTGCAGATCGCAGTGGGGATAGGTCTGATCTGGAACAGTAGATACAACGTCAAAGACACTGCTCAAATGTGTAAAGCTGAACGAGCGAATAACTGGACAGTGATCGGCATATTTCTAGTGACCATTCTTAATGTGTTTATCTCGTCGTTCGGGGTGGTGGATGGTGTGTCGGTAGCTCTTCCCGCTACGTAAACTTATGTCCAAACAATGCGAGTCCATTGGAATCTATACCGACAACTGCCTCGATTGTGCCGACTACAGTGTCTCCGATCATTGTATTTGGATTTAGTACTTGTGCCACAGCCTCGCGGTGCTACCTCGCATTGTCTTGACATAGCTTAAGACTCGACCAAGAATTCCTTAGTTGTAAGATACCGCTGTGTTCGAGCGTACGTTTGCGCTTCCCTTTTTTATTTTGTTATAAAACGTCAAAGTTGTATACAGGAAGGAATTAAATGTAAAAGTTTCCTCAGCTCCTCGGATAACTTTTCCTTGCTTTCCGACAGAATTTTCGTTTCTTTCTCCAATTCCGCTGACATCTCTGTCAACCGATTCTCCATTATATCGTGGCCCATTTGAATCCTCATTAACCGTGACACACTTTCAAATGTCTGATCTTTACAGCCACTGTTCTGTTGGCAAGACAAAGCTTCAAATCTTTCTTGCATCACTCGGTGCAACACGGATATAAATTTAAAAATTTCATTCCAGTTTATGTCCAGCGAACTGGAACTCGAATGCTTTTTGTGTTCTTGCACTACCGTTACCTGAAAATTGCGTTTTCACCATTACTATGCCATTACTAGACTGCGGATTTTATGCTTTTATTAGAAAAATCAATAGGAGAAAATTGAAATAGTAGAAAAATTATAAGAATTCGAAGGTGTCGATATGCAATTTTCAACCTTTTGAAGTCAGTGAAGCGAGAAGGGAAATTTTATTTGGCGCTTATGTCTTGCAATTGATAGTAACAGTTTTTATTTTGCATAAACATCCGCAGTCTAGCCATTAATATACCTCCAGATAAAACATCTATTTGTGTATCTACCATCCATTCGAAGAAAACATGTTCTTTTCTCCGCCATTTAGCATGCACATCCAGTAAATTTCCAGCAGCTAATAATTCCTGCATGTATTTTTTATCATCCTGGGATAATTCACTTTTATCAGCAGTCGCAATACGTTTTATGAGTGCCAGTTCAGATACGCTCAAATGAGGGAGACCGCTGACATTAATACTTGCAGCATGAACTTTACTTATTAATTTAGCTCTCTCGGAAACGAGATTATATATCTCTCTGATGTTGTAATTCACTTTACCATGTAAACGGACCATACCATTCATCTGGGCAACCATTGTTTCAGGCACGTCATGCTCTATTTCTCTTTCCTGAAAAGCGTACCATTTCTTGGATATTTCTTATCTAATTACTAATTAAATTTAAATTACATTTAAATTCTAGACTACTTCTGAATCGTTTGACATTGAACATTCCCTTCCAAGAACACTGTTTGAGAGATTCGCACGTATCATAGTATCTAGAGCATCTTCAGTTCCAAGAAGCCAAGCTAACGCTAATAATAATTGTCTGCTGTTTTTGTCATGCTTGCTAGAAGCATAAAACTCGATGGAAGGATACTGTAGATATGCAAAATACAATTTAGTGGCCCACACTGTATCTAAAAATATGCTCAGTCTTAACAAATATACACAAGAGTTGAATACATATATCAGCAGACTGAAAATACTATAAAAAAAATCTACCATAATGTTGAAAGTTAACTTCGATTTGCTTTTCCTGTACAACACGGTAACTCAAGATATTCAACACTTCCCAAAATCTCTCGCCCTATTACAGAAAATAAATCATCGATTAATATTTTCTCAACTGTTTACATATGTACAGCATAGAGGTTATGTAATACCGCTCGCAAATACTTACAACATTTTCCGGAGTCTCACTAAATTTTGCTAGTCTGAAATATTCCGGTTTCAATGAAACATTGGTCGACAGTTTCAAATGCTGGCATAGCAAAGATAAAATACTTTTTATATCGGACATCATGCGATTCGAATCAAACCTTACGTTACCGCGCACTCGAGTTTCAAACACGCAATCGATTTCGCGCGTTTTTCCTCCAGTGTTTGGTTGAATCGAGAACGAATTATTTTTTCATTTGTAAAATACAAAATTCGAAAATACATGATACAAGTTTTCGGTTTTTGTAGTTATAAAATGGTGCTGTAGAAAATAAATATCATCGTCAACGAAGTTCAGGTACTCCAATAAAATAGAAACACGGTAAATGGAACGGTCAAGGAACGTTTTCCAATTACATACTTGGAACGCAGGTCAGATTCTCGGAGTACCTAAACGCTGTCTATTATTACCTGCTCAATTACGGTCCGGCGCGGTTTAACGAAGAAATCGGCAGGTGACTACGTGCAACCAGTCTCGAGTTCGCACCACCTATAAACCAGCTTAGGACTTCCTTTGTGTTCGGAACACTGAGGTACCAGTCAACCGACTCCGTCACTTGAACAATACCAAGCGAGCCACAATAAAACGGGTTTAGTTTATTGTAAGTGTAAAATGTCCGTACTAGGTAAGCACAAGGCTTTCAATTCCAACGACAATCAGGAACTACGAACCCGAGATTCAAATTCCGTGCATTTATGAGTTCGTAGAAATACTGTTATTAAGGGGTTGTGCGCACCCAACTACCACCACCACCCTTACCACTCACACATCGATAGATCCGCATATTTACGTATACGAAATGCAAGGGTTTACGGCAAAAGAAACTGACGTCTCAATATTGCAATTAGAAGTTCAGACCCGGTCGATTATGTTTCCTAAGAGTCCTGGCCAGGGTGGTTCAGAGCCCAAATTTCATATTTTTACGTTGTTGAAGAGTAATTTGCAATAATCGGCAGCGCTGACTTGTGACAAAAAGTATTCTGCCGATTATTACAAATTACTCTTCAACAACGTAAAAATATGAAATTTGGGCTCTGAACTACCCTGGCCAGGACTCTTAGGAAACATAATCGACCGGGTCTGAACTTCTAATTGCAATATTGAGGCGTCACACAGTGGTCGGAAATCGCCAAATCGTGGCCAAAAGTGGAAAATTTTTTTCCGTTGTTTAAAAAACTATGTAATATGTAGTACTTTATTTATAAGGTTCCAGAGCACGTTTTTTTGTAACAGCCAATATTTAATACGTACTTCTGTCGGAGATACATAAGTTCAAAGTTAGTATTTCTAGAAGACCGGCATTTTCAACCATAATTGAAATTATCTCTGCGATTTATTATAGCGCTGTAACGCTGGTTTATCATTGTTGGGCATGTCCTAATTTAATATAATATTCTGATTTTATTGCTTTATTTAATTTTTTAAAGCTCTGGGAGATGAAAAGAGAAATCTACACATCTGGTACATTTCATTAACGAAAAAGTGGCTTATCAATCGCGATCAAGCGTTCATTTTTTTGGAAAAGAAGCTGTTAAGGCTATTAAACAAGTGTACGAATTATCGCCATTTCTTTAGCGACCGGTAACGTTCCGAAATGGCGAATTTCCCCTAAATCGTAGACAAAACTAATTTTCACAAATGTAAAGTACATTATTGTTATATATTACAATAAAATGCTTCAGATAGTCAACAGTGTAAGATTTTAATGGTAAATATTGCATTTAAAACGCCAATTACAATTACAATTATGAAAAATACAATATAATTTGTATACAAGTAATTTTACAATACTTCGTCACATGACATATCTTCATTCATATCAGGTTCTTCAAAAAATTCGCTGTCTATCTCTATAAGTTTATGCTTTCAACTTTTTCTCCCATAATATACATTATCTTTATTTTACTAGAGGAGATTGAAATATCGGAACGAAACAGAACTGAGAAACTTCTATTACATTTCAGTACTAAAGAATTACCTCGGATGCAATATTTAACACTAAAATCTTACATTTTTTTGCTATCGGAAGTCACCTGATAATAATTTAATATTTGTGGAAATAATTTTTTCACATAACCGGCCGCCATTTTGTTTTTTGTAATTTTGACATCAGATTCATATTCAACGGCACGAAAAATATGGGAATACTAATTTTCAAGAGAGTCCAATAATTTTTTGGGTTACGCTTCCGCCATATTGAATCCGCCATTTTGTTTTTTGTAATTTTGACCTCAGATTTATAATCAGCGACCCGAAAAACCTATGAGTATGAATTTTGAACTAAATTGGAGTACTCCTTCCTATTTTGACCACGTTTTGCCGATTTCCAACCACTGTGCGTCAGTTTCTTTTGCCGTAAACCCTTGCATTTCGTATACGTATATGCGGATCTATCGATGTATGAGTGGTAAGGGTGGTGGTAGTTGGGTGCGCACAGCCCCTTAATTTTACTTTCTCAATACGTAAGTATGAGTAGGAAAAATTGAATGGAAGTAAGTCAGTGAAATTTTTCCATTTACTTTTTAAGTTAAATTACAAAAATACGTCTGTTATAACGTAAAATTATAAGTGCAGTACAAGAATCAGTTTTTAGTTATTCATTAAATATATAAACAAATTTAATAATGTAACAAATATTTTCAATAATGATATAGCAATTTCTAGAAAATTCTCAACGTACTGGAAAATTTGAATACCACAATTACCAACAAATACATACTAGTAAAAGTTGTGCTTGAATTCGATTAACCCCTTGGACTACACAGGAATGGTGAACCTGTGGCAAGCGTATTTACCAGACGTGGCACGTGCGAAAATTTTGCTGGCACGTGAACGGTTTACAAGTGATATCAAGTACGTGTCATCTAATGTACAACAGCGAAAAGCGCATTAATTGATCGATTTTTATATGTTATTATTTTACATTTTCTATGGTAATTTTTTAAATTGGCTAAATAAAATTCTGGAATAATGAAATTTTCATTAATTTCCCCCTATTAAAAACTATTCGGCACGGCAACCACTTGATAAACACTATTTGAAAATTTTTGACATGCGTATATAAAGGTATATATTCATGCTACAGTTTTGTCTATCAGACAAAATCCGGGTTACACTGGTTTTGTATCTTACATTCATGCTGCGTGTTGTGTCTTTTGGTTCCTCGGCATATTTCGTTTCGTGTATTTGGTTCCAGATATATGGTCCGAAATACACATAAGACGCAGCATGAATGTAAGATACAAAACCAGTGTAAAGGTCAAAATATACTGAAGTCTCCGGGAAACCGGAGACACCTGACACCGTTTTGCTAGCGCATACAGAGTTTTTGTATCGGAAGGTCAATATCTGATGTCAAAATTACAAAAAACAAAATGGCGGCCGGTTATGTGAAAAAATTATTTATTTCCACAAATATTAAATTATTATCAGGTGACTTCAGATAGTAAAAAATGTAAGATTTTAGTGTTAAATATTGCATCCGAGGTAATTCTTTAGCACTGAAATGTAATAGAAGTTTCTCAGTTCTGTTTCGTTCCGATATTTCAATCTCCTCTAGTAAAATAAAGATAATGTATATTACGGGAGAAAAAGTTGAAAGCATAAACTTATAGAGATAGACAGCGAATTTTTTGAAGAACCTGATATGAATGAAGATATGTCATGTGACGAAGTATTGTAAAATTACTTGTATACAAATTATATTGTATTTTTCATAATTGTAATTGTAATTGGCGTTTTAGTAACCGGTCGCTAAAGAAATGGCGATAATTCATAAGGTCGCAATAGGTCGCTGGAAAAATGGAACGTACACTTGTTTAATAGCCTTAACAGCTTCTTTTCCAAAAAAAAATGAACGCTTGATCGCGATTGATAAGCAACTTTTTCGTTACCACTCACACATTATCGATAGATCCGCATATACGTATACGAAATGCAAGGGTGCGGCAAAAGAAACTGACGCGGCGCGGCAGCCCTGCCTCCGGTGGGTCGTCCCACGGGGGATCCTCCCCTTTTCGCTTTGTTCGGTTCCCTGGTGTACGGAGCCGCGATTACGGGGCTTATGCGACGGGAAGGACAGCTGGTGCCTGCCTGGTGCCGTGATGCGCGCAACAGGAACAGGTTCAATCGTGAGCGATCGCTTGAACGTGCAGGATCGTTGAGCGATCTGTCGACAATCGTGTCTACCGCGCTGTTTTGAACGCTTGCTTCTCCTTTGCGCCGGTTACGAGTTACGAGATCCGCCTCGTCTATATATTTAGTATCGTGTGTACGTATCCGACAGCGGACGGTATATCTCTCAGAGTGACGGAAAAATCGGAGAATTTATTCGCGAGACAGCTGTTCGTTGAAAATCGCCGACAGACGCAGGCAACGCGCGACACCCGTGATTTCTAAACACACCGACAGTGAAAAATACCGCTTCATCCCGTGGCGCCGCGTCGTGATTTCACGTGTCACCGAGAACCGAGAGGCTCGATCACGATTCCTAGACAGCGTCGATACATCTGCCGAAAATGAGACGAGGCATCAGCGGCCCGATCTTGGCGTTCGTCGAGCTCTGCTTTTTCATCCTATTGGTAAGCAAATGAAAAATATTTTTTATTAAGTCTAATCAATAATGCTGCGAGATTCGTGTCGTGTGCTAACGAGTAGGTTGGTCCGAGTGAGATAGGAGTTTTGTGCCCCTTCGGGAATCGTGTTGTTGTTGTTACTGCAGCCAGTGATCGCCGGGAACTCGACACCAAAAAAAGATACTGTACAGTCCTCGATGAAAATATTTGTTCGACTTCTTCGATGTGCCTCTACTAACTTGTCCTCTGTATTCATCTTATTTTACTTGATCATTGATCTTGTTGTTTCATATGCTCGGTCGAAAGCAATAATCTAAGATTCAACTTCGTGTAATTTCACTTGACAATCAATTAGATTTTGATAATCTAAGATCCAACTTCCTGTAAACAGAGTAAACATAGTTGTGCAGTACACAAAGCTATCGGAAATATAGGCGTGCTACAAGGAATCAAATAACATCCAACTACCGAAAGAATGAATTAACGACTCGAAACACGTTCGCGACTGAATCGCGATACTCTATAATATTACACAATTAACACACAGTACAGTCTGCAATTAGCGGCCGGCCGGCCGGCCATTTTTACGTAATATGAGATCTCGTATCATCGTGTAACTGTATTTCGCGGGCCGGGGTTGAATTTATGTCAACTTTTTTGGTGGAGTGTCCGATAAATCCGAGTAGAAGTTTATATCTGTTGGGTAAAAATACTTTAAGCTGAAGCTCATGTAACATTACGCTAGATTGTAGCACTTAGAGGAAACAAAGTCGAGACTAATCAAAGCGTTATCTTATTAATTCTATTCGGGAAACGACGCGATCATCGCGGTAAATATTCATGATTTTTAATTTCGCAAATGGGTTTTCTCTGGGCTGCAATTCGAGGAAGTTGTTAACACCTTTCCTAGAATCGAAGAATATATGTAGATAGAGGTCTTCCTGGATGCATTATCATATGTCCTACTTCCTATGGCGTAACTAAAGAAAGACGAGCGTCTTGCTGCCGGAAGACCCTTATTTTCTTGAACGGACTGACTTCGCGTTTATCATATGCACAATGTACAGAGCGTGATTTCTGAGCGTTATTTTACTGCCAAGAATTTATAATGTTTCGAGTGTCCTTCGATATGTACATACATCGATGAATATTTTAACTCAGGAATTCTCAATGGTTCCGAAACTTTGATATCGAATACACGAGAAAGATCAGAAATTGTATAGACGCGACTGAGAACCCCTGAACCAAAGGACGGAATAAATGAGTCGGTATCAATTATTCTTCGGATAGTGAAGAACTCGTAAACGCGGTTTATCTTGATCCGACTACTTGAGTGATGCATTCTCTATCACGCGATCCTCTAACACTCTAACCCTAACTTTCCATTGATCTTGGAAAAAATATAT
The DNA here is from genome assembly GCA_916610255.1 of Lasioglossum lativentre. Lineage (NCBI taxonomy): Eukaryota > Metazoa > Arthropoda > Insecta > Hymenoptera > Halictidae > Lasioglossum > Lasioglossum lativentre. Next base: position 9,223,207 of record OU744363.1, on the reverse strand, counting down.
AACCGCTCTGCAGGGTTGGGCAAAATTATCATCTAAATAAAGATTTCGAATAACGAATAAAAAAATAGAAAAATTTGTATTCATTATTCGATGGTTCGCGTTTATTAGAGTTGGCAGTGAAAGATTTATTCGAAGTCTTCGAATTAAAGATACAGATAAAAGAGAAAAAATTATTGAAAATTCGATTAAAGCCGCTTCGAATAAAAAAGTTATCTTTATTCGTCGGATAAATTCTCGTCGAATAAAGATACTTTTTATATTCGAACCATCGAATAATGAATAAAAATGTTTTTATGTTTTATTCGTTATCCGAAATTTTTATTTAGACGAAAATTTTGCTCAACTCTGCCGCTCTGCTGTACGTAAACAGTTTTACGGAAAATACACAAGAATAGTTTAACGCAAAATACAATACATACGTTGATAGATTCTTCTCGCAGATAACAAAGAGTGAATCGTGTGCTTGTTAATTGTCCTACGCGATGTTTTATAAACCGTGTAGATTCAACGTGAAAGATAAGCAAACATGATCCACCATTCGTACTTACATTTACACTGTTGCGTAAAATTCATTGTAATGTGCACATAACATTTCGTGCCGCGATTAATACTTTTGTTCCGTATATTTGTAGTAGAATATAATCTGTCGAGTGATACACGAGAAACACAAATACGATATCCATTGCTGATCCCGTGGTCGGCATTTACATACGACCATTCACGCAAGAATTAAAAATGATAGTACAGGTTTCTGGCACGCTATACATAACAGAACTATTAATAGTCGCGTCAATCATCGAATGGAGAGGATAATATATGTATTTGTTGATCCACTTGAGCGAGTGTGCGTCAGGTATTTACTTATTGTTAGTTGGTAACGGTAGTTCTTGTTTTTCTAAAGGAACATGCTCTAGGTATGCATTCGAGTTTGCGCGATGGCAACTCTAACGGTACTTCGGATTAACGCAGATTTTTTTTCAAAGTGACGTACCTTGACCAGTATGTACATTTTACAGATCGCTCAGAATGCTGACACGTTACCGTATCAAGCCGACGGAACAGAGGACACCGATCAATTTCTTCACATTAGCAAGAAATCGACCAACACGAAGGCTACCGAAGCTTCCGTGGAAAGCGATCCAACCGATTCCGAAGGATGGTCCAAGAACAATGGCGGACCCCAGACGAGAGACCGTAGGGATATTCAGAATTGGAGTACCTCGATTAGCGTTAGAAGTTTTACAGGTCAGTAAAAGGAGGATGCGTGGCAATCGTAGCCACTTCAATTCACACTGATGCTTATATACCCACTAACAATTTTGTAAATACATTTTCCGACTTACTGCTTCGAACGTTGATCCTCTTATCGGATCTAATATAAATAAATAAATAACATTGAAATAAAAAAGAAAATTCAACCGTAGATGGGACGTGTTTTAGTATCATCGGGTCAAACATTGTGAGCTATGTCCCGTCATACGAGAGGGTTCACACTAAATGATACCTGTTCCCCGTATTTACTTAGTATAGTTGATGCAATCTCTTATCGTGAACATTTGTTTCCACAGGATTACGGGAGATGATGTCGGACGCGATCGTATTTCCCGAAGACGACATGAATCTATCTCTAACACAGGTACCTGTAACACAGGTACCTGTCTGCAAGGGGTCTACGTACTGCGAGACAGTAGACAGTTATCCTGAACATGTGGTAAACGAAGCGTTAAAACGAAACGACAGCCTGAAATATCTGGCAGTTGTTGACGAGGTTGGTAGATAAATTATTAACGAGATGTACTTATATATGTACATATTTTTTAAAATGTAAATTGACATTTTTAACATTCTCTAACTTTATCTGAATCGTAATAGGTGTCCGACATAGTGCAGAGATTCGACGCGGACAACGACGTGCCTCTCTGCACATCTACCGTATGTATACTTGTGTACTTGGAATTTTGTAAAAATGACAAAGTTGTTGATAAAAAAGTAACCGATTTAATAAACACCTATCGTTTCAGGAGCAAGTTGTATATGTTCAAGCGGCCATGAACAAAGATAACGAATGGAAATACATTGCGAACCAGGAGAACTTCAAGCAGGGTATACGAGTCGAGAAGTGTAGGTAGGTACAATAGAGCAACTACGAGTAGAACACCTTGAGCTTATACCTCGGCTTATCCATAATGCGGTATATTTCTGACCACTCGCAAACCGTTTGCAGCAACGAAAACGCTCCTTGCGATATGATCAACGGACCTGGCGTGGGCTACAAAACAATATGCAGACAAAAGTACGCTCATCGACAACTCGTGGCAGTGCAATCGAACGGCACACTAATCCTGGACACGTTCAAGTTTCCATCGAGCTGCTGTTGCCACCTCTCGTTCACTGGAAGTTCGTCGGTACCAAGAATAGGGGCGTTCGGCAAAGCAGAACAAGGAAGTAACGAGACGCTTATTGCAACGCGGATGAGAAAATGAACTCTATAACACCGTGTGGCGCGAGCAAACGCAAAAAGTAGCTTTGTCAGAGAATCGCAATCGATGTCCCGTTGATTCTCTTGTCAAAGACGCTTTCGACCAAATATGCATTTAGAGCACCTTCGCATCGTTAATGGGAAATCGACAGAAATATTCCATAAATTGAAGTACAACTTGTTCCAATACATGATTCTTGGAACGCATAGGAAAATGTACTGATTTCTAAATATCGAAACCGCGATTTATTGCAACTGACCCAGTTTCTTTTGTAAATACCGAGATGGTTTCTTCCTATTTTTTTATATAGTTCGTAACTCGAAACACGAGGATGATGCATCTATCAGCTATTTTGTGTTTCAATTTTTAATACAACAATACATATATATATATATATATCTATATATACATACATATATATATATATATAGAACGATTGTGCCTGAAATAGTCTTCTAGCTTAGCTAGGCAGCGTAGAAGACGCATACTAAAGACTCGCAGGCGTTTCTTCGATTCATCCATCACCAATGGATACTTAAAATATAAGGAAGGCAGCAGCGTGGCTGTCCATGTACGTATGCGATATGTTTGATATTAAAATACGATTATCACTAGGCGAATGTACGTATGTTTTATTCTATAGAATATTCTTTTCGATGTGAATATTTTTGAACGAATGTATCTTTATACATGATTTTAACTGGAAGAATGAGAGAGAAAAAGCTTTAAACGCAATGCTTTGTGCGAGGAGGATGATGCGAGCCTCTGAAATGGACGTGAAACTATATCCACGTGGATATTATGTGATATATATTATAGCCATTGACATGGATGTAACAATGTACAGTTTAAAAATACTATTTCTTTTGTATCTATGGATAACTATATTGATGAATACTCTTACGCGTTGTAGATGTCACAACAATAAATAAATGCGTTGCGTAGCATTAAAAAGAAATTTAGATGAGTTTGTTATTGGTAAACCAATCAAATGAAACTTAATTGCAAGTACACAAATTTATTCTTATATAATTAAATACAATACTTAGGGCTATCTTTTGTTTCGACGCACAATTTTTTTATAGTGCATCAAGTGCTTGTACGTTATAAGTTTTCTTTACAATTTTCTTTTTCAGAGTACCAAAAGTCTAAATAAATATTTATGATGTATACACGTCAGAAGACGTCAGAAGACGATCAGAAATCGTGGATGTAGGTATATTTTCTAAGTTTATCTAATATACATTTACTTTTACATGCAAAGTGGTCCAGGATTTAAATTAGATACTAAAAAATCCTTTGCGGATTATTCGTCTTCCTACATCCCCGCCTCTTTTGTCCTCATACGTTTGTCACTGGTCCATGGATACACCTCCGAGAGATCACAATTTGTATGATTAAAGTATAACAAACAATAGCTATAATAATTCACGATTTGTAGTAGAATGATTACAGACTAGGAAAAATACGTATAATTTTTTTCTCTCGACTTTTTTTTGACACATCTAAGTTCCAAAAGTTACCTAATATAGGTTGACGCGCCCCATTTTGGGGGTGAAATACGGAAGTAGGAAAAATGGGCCGTGCTTTGTGAACATTGGCGTTCACCGTATATACGCTAAAATATTTATCCATTAATCGGCACAGGTGAACCATGCAAAATACATTCTTTCATCGTTTTTTTTATCTTTTTACAAAAGCACTACGTAACCGTGAAGTACTCGCTTGGAAGTATAAGAACGGTATCTGACGCTTATTAATGATAGATTTACTACTGCAAAAAGTCATTTAGTCAGAAAAAACATGTAAATACGAGTAACGCTCGATATAACATCTAGCATAATATTATAATGTGTATATCAATGAACATTGACTATTTTAAATGGAAGAATAATTCCAAGTTGCTAAAAACAAGACAAAATGGTAATGCACCTTAAAACTTGTGTGTATAATGTGGCAGTTTCTGTTCCTATCGAGCATCCAGTCTTTATCGTAAAAGCGTAACTTATACGGAAGTTAAATGTAACTGTCATTAAATGCAAATTTTTAATACGGCCTCTGGAGAGCTTAGCAACTTGCAAACGTAGATTCTGTTTTCGTTTGGTCTTTGTAAATGGGAATTCATTTTAAAACGAGACCTCTTCTGAACGCATCTGTGCATACAGGCTGCACGTACGTTCATTTCGATGCAAGGAACGATAGACATTAAAAACAGAGTCGATTTTATAGTTCCGTTGCAAGATTGTTTCCAGATCAGTCTAAATGCATTGAGCGATTATTTTCAACATGCCTGAAACGAATGTTTGTTTGAATACAGTTTTCATCCTTATACTCTCTACCGGAAGAACTAAAATTATGCTACCTTAACTCCGTACGCGTTGTCGTAGCCTCCTTTCATCTGCATCTGTGCCTGAATATTAGACAGTTGCGCGCTGGTCATATCCACATCTCCGCTGCTTATGTGACCGGTGTGTCTAAAATTTGTGGGCACCCCTATCATACTGCGGTCTATCCTTAATCTCTGGTGCGACCTTTGCCTCCCGTTGCGTGTCCTCGGCCCTTGTTGCGTCAAGCAACACGTAAAGCATTGCACCCAAAGTTCTCCGCTGCCAGCCATCGCTTATCTATTACTTGTAGCTATTTATTCCTTAATACCTAAAATATAAAATCACATAATTCGTTAGCAACGATATCTCAATTTAGGCAAGGTACTTTTAAAAGTGTACACACTCGTTATGTTTCTTCAAAAGTTCACGGTACAGAGAAGTTTGATCTTGATTAAATGTAAATCTAGTAAACGAGTCGAGAAGCTTAACAAATTATACGAAAAGATAACAAAACTAGAGTAAGTTGCTTTTATATTCAACAGTGTCTTTTTTGTAACCGTAAAGCACCGTAATGATAATCCCACACAATCAAAAATAAATTTTTACGCGAACATCTCTATTTAACGTGTATTTAGATTGCGGTTGACTCGTTTCAACGTTGAATCGATTTATTCCGGAAAACACTGGCGCGACAACAACTGAAATAACGCTTAACGTTTAAAAATAGCACTTTAGATGTTCGAAGAATATTCAAATGGGATATTTTGGAAGATCGAATTTACACCGGGTGTTATCACCACGCGAATGAGTCAGACGTGAAAGCTGATAGAAAAACAAGGAGCGCACACTCACCTCATCAAGTGATCGTGCTGTTGTTCGGTCTAACCTTTGCAATAGCTCGAGACTCGAAGCCAGCGAAAAGCAAAACAAACATTCCCCTTTGATCGATGAGTGTACACGTGCCTGAAAAGGACATCCAAAACTGGCTCGTGTATATCCTTCTACTTGCGGTAAACCTTCGCAGAGGTGAAGGCTCCGACGGGAACGAAAACAACCGAGTTTCCGCGGCGAACAAAGGGAACCGAACAATAAGCACCGGTTCACAACACAGTTTTGTAGCGATTTTCACGAGGCACGCGGATCCGCGTCCTTATTTTCGCTCATCGAATCGTTTTGAATCGCACGACCGTGCGCGTCGCTCACCTTCTTGTTTTCGGCGACATTACTTTTGCCAGAGGGATAGAACGAGAATCGTGCTCGACAACGATTCTATCTTCTATCCCCGAAGAAATTTCGGCCGATGTTGAAGAAAAAATTCGAATTCGCATATAAAGCACAGAGTGGAATGTCAACGTGATCAACGGTCATCCGAGTTGTACACAGTGAAATACGTGTATAGTATGTACAGTGTATCTACAGTGTACGTAAATACTTACGCATACCGACGTACCGTGTATTGCTAGAGACCGAGCGCGCCCGAAGAAAGTCGAGCTCGCTCGAAAATCACCGATCTATAGACGCTCTCGGATCTTTGGACACAAAGAGCCTGCTCCAGATATTATTTCCGTCGAGCAGCAAATTAAAAACGAACCGCTCCTTTCAATTCGATTCGTTTAAAGGGACGACGAATTTAGCGTCCCGTTTAAATAGGAATCAAGTTATGTGTACTAAATACATATATGTACACGTTCTTCTATGTAATTCCTTATCCCAGCGATAAACTTATCCTTATCGTTTACTTGAAAAATGCGTAGATGTAATTTAAAACGGTAAAATGATTCGACGATAATCGGTTTCGGTAGACGATAAAAATAGTTCATGTTTGTATAATTTTGGGGGCGTGGGTCGTACTTTTCAGTGGATGGATATTGAAGTTTTGCAGCAGAAATGGAACGTGGAATTTGAATGAATCTTGCGCGTTTCGTTCGCAAGATTTAAACGACAACGTCTGTGTACGCGTGGACGACACAAAGTAACAGCATGAATACGCTTTATTAAATAAATTATATACAGGTTCTCACATACAGACATCGTTTCATCATCGAAACTCCATACTTGTTGAATCAAATATAAATTAGGATGTTAAGATCGTCGACTATAATAACATTGACTTCAGAGGCCTTTTACTCTTGAATTAGCCGTATAGTTTCATTGTACTCCCCTACTCGTACAACGCGTCGGGGCTCGTAACTGTGCCACACGCGGCGTTTCAATGATCCCTACCGTTAACGACACGTATACCGTCGCGTTGCGAGCGATAAGAATCACTGAAGCATTCGTTTATTCGATTTCCTGTTACCAGTCCGCGGATTTCATGCAAACATCTTTTTCTCTTCATCTACGTTTGCATAAAAATTCGCGGACTGCTTATCACAAAAAAATGGAGAGAGAGAGAGAGAGAGAGAGAAAAAAAAAGAGAGAGAGAGAAAGATAGAGAGAAAGATAGAGAAATAGATAAAGAGAGGAAAGAGAAAAAAAGAGAGATATACATATATATACCACTCCAAACGAATAGAACGAAAGTAAAAATGTTGAGGACCGTTTAAGTCTAGCTTTCGTTTAAACTCTTCAAGTATTAAATTCGAATCTTTTGACATTCTCGATTTGATATTTGAAACGCGAATGGTTAAAACTCTTAACTCTTTCCGAACAGTGTCCGCGTATAGAACACGATTATCGTGACGTGCTTAAAATTCTGTTCTCACTACAATCCTCCGGAGCAGGAGAACGATATCGTGCTTTTCCTTTGAACGCATATCTCTGGAAGATATCCGGAAAAAGGCTGACAACGTGTACATACGCGATTAACGGTGAAACGCGAGAACGATTTTCTTCCTCGCGTTGCTCCGATTGTTTCCGTGGTGTCTGGTACATAATAGATGTTATTACAATTATCACAGTCTGTGTATTTACAGTTTACAGTTTCTAACGTTGACGCAACGTTCTTCTCTTAAATTAATTTCCAGCGAACGTTCGTCGTTCCTTTCTTCGTTCCTATTTCCGACCGAACCCCGTTTTTTCATTTCAAGAAGAACCTCGCGCAAAGTGGCTCCATCGCTGCTCATGGACGGCAGAGCAATTACAAAGGAAACAAAGAGGATTTTCCCATCGGACCGTTGATCCGTTACAGATAGAAAAATCGAGCGGATGGAGAGAGACAGACGATAGACGTAGAGAGACAGAGCGAGGAATAACAGGAATGGGGAGGGGAGCGAGAGAGGACTGGGGAAATACTTTTAGAGGCATGCATATCAGAACTAACGTCTCTAGATCTATCGAATAAACTTGTGTTCGTATGAAATAATATCAATAACTTATTCGTTAGTTACAATCGTAGAATCGGACACGTCCTATCCAGTATCTTGTATATGTACACCTTAAGTATTATTTATACAACATTACTCGGTAAAAATCTGAAACGTTACTCCATAGACGATTTAGAAGCGTTTACTTTTCGTCGTTGAATCCGTTGATCGTCGACACCGATTTCCGATTTGGAAATTTTCCTGGGAACTCGTTCTCGCCGGGTACCCGAAATTTTAACAACGACGCGTTCTCTCCATCGCGTGGTTCGAATGCTATCCAATCGTCCGTTACTCTAACAAATAGCGATTCCTGATCGCAGAAACGCACGCTAACAGCCCCGGCTGTTGATCGTTGGAAACGCTATTACGCCTAGAGAACCTTGGTCCCTCGGCCAGAGAGAATACGGAACACGAAACACGGAACACGGAGAGTCTTCTTGTTCGGCCCGGGACGGAACGAGAGCGGTCCTATCGCGCGAACCCCAGGAAATCGGTAAGTCTGTCGTTCCAATCGTGCAGCCAGTGGGTGGGCCCGTGATTACTCGACTGTCTCTGCTTGCACGGGTTGATCTCCGTCTCGAGGGGCATGTACTCCTCGCCTCGGATGCAGAAGTAGCTCTTGATGGGGCTCCTGCACATGGGACACCGGTCCAACTTGCCGAAGCAGGAGGCGCAGATGCAGGTGTGTCTGCAGGGCAGCAGGGCTCGGGATAGGGGGAAGTATTGGCATACGACGCAAAGCTGCTCCCCTGCCGTGTTCCAGAGCGAGCCCTCCGGATCGCCGGTACCGGAAGCGACTAGGGCACCCCTCGCCGCGCCACCACTGTTGTTGCAGGGCTCCGCGAGCGCCAGGGCCGAGCCCAGACCCGAGGACACGTCTCCTTCGTCGTAGTTGGTCGAGTTGCCTGTCGCCAGGTACAGTTGCTGAAATTGGAATAACACCATTTTAGTTTCAGTTCTAGTTCTCCTTCTACAACACCACCTTTCTATACGTATAATATGTATCTCACTTTATTAGTCTCTTTGGACTCTCACCTTGAGACAGGACAACTGGCCGTTCGCTTGCTTCAGATACTGCGCCAGGATCGAAGTCGGCAGGGTGCAGACGCTATCCTTGATGTGGACCACGTTCACCAGTGCCACCTTTTTCGAACAACAAAATCGTCAATCATAGGTCTCCGGAAAATGTATCGATTGGAAGAATAATTGTTCCGGTTAATCCTTGCATAGCCAACCAGAATTTACATTTAACATTTTTTGCACGAATTCTTATTTTCCGACTATGAATGAATATATTAGCGAACAAAGAATGGACATTCAGAACAGTTTTGTAACATTTTTAGAGGAACATTCAAAAATTCTTGAAAGAAATGCAGTAAATGGGTGACCAGGGTATTCGGTTGGCTACACAAGGGTTAAAGAGGTGAAACATTGATCCTCCTTCGAATCGAACGAAAACGAGCGAAGTCAACAGGTTGGACAGGGAGTCGATCGTGAAAAGGAACCACGGGCCGGAGGTTCGACGACGGGGAACCGATCAAAAGAACTCTAGAATGTTAGCGGAGGCAACGGCTACCAATGACCGCTATCTAGGACACACCCCACTCTCCTGTTCCGCGCGATCACTCGACTAATTAAAAATCACTGGTTGGTAGCCAATGATCCATGGCTGGACAATTCATTCATTCGTTCGTTCGTTTCTGTTTGGATCGTTGCTAAGCTCGGTCGGAAAGATACTCACGGTTTCGTCGGGATGTGGATCCCCGTTGTCACGACGGGTCAGGAAGATCACCAGAGGGTAACAGAGACGCGGAGGTGTCCCTAGTTCCAGCTCGGGCGCCGGAAGCGACAATCTCAACGTTTCCTCGCCGTGCGGTTGTCTACTGCACATCTTGGTCAAGGATAATATAACAGATATCTCGTTGACTTTGAACATCGATCGCAGAATCGTCGCGGAGAACCAACCGAACTGCGAACTCGATGGATCTATAGCTTATTCATGGCAACCGAGTTTCAAATTGGTTTACGAAGATGTAAAAATGTAAACCTTCGTTTCTACAAAGATTCCGATTAAAACACTTATGATGAACCGAGATTTCCAAGTTCCATAACCGATTTGGTGATTTCTTTCGATTCTGTAATACAGTATTCCCTCGATAATTGTCCCAACCACGACTCCGGCCAGGGACAATTATCGTCCAGGGATACTATTATTTGACTTGTGCCGAACGTAGAAATGGACTGGGAAGCTCGAGAGGCCTCGGTCGCCGAGAAATGTAAACATAGTACGGGTCGGGTATATCGGTGTGAGACCACTACTAATTCGATGACAAAACTTCTTTATTTTTCATTATTTTTTATGGATCTTTCACCAACATATACCTGGCATTTTTCTAATGAAAATGATACCAAATCTGATATCATTCCGATTATATTTACGTGTGTAATGGACGACGACGAGTAACTTCTCATTAAAATTATATGAATGACAATTAATGTAAATATGATGCGAATTATATCGTGTTTAGTATCATTTTAATCAAAAAAATGTCACAAATATGTCAGTGAAAGTCTCATAAAACAATTAGTAATAATAAAAAAGTTCTTTATTGGGATTACATTATAAGGACCCGGCGGGCCTTTGAACTGTGCCGGCGACTGCGACTCTCCGAGTCTCTTTCTTTCCCATACGTTGTCCTCCCATGCGCACGAAAATTTGATCGTCCATTACACACGTAAATATCATCGGAATTATATCATATTTGGTATTATTTTCATTAGAAAAATGCCAGGAATATGTTGGTGACAGTTCCATGAAAAAATAATGAAAAAAATAAAGTAGTTTTGTCATCGGATTAGTAGTGGCCTCCTATCATGTATCATGTTACTATCCCCGCAGGAGTGGGGATAGTTCAGGGACAATTATCGTCCAGGCATTTGGGACATTTATCGCGAGAATACTGTAGTTGGAAAATTCGGTTGTTCGACATAAGATTTTTCGCGACCGTTTCGAAATCGATATTGCAATCAATATTGTGTTTGAAATTTGTCGAGCACCGGTTGCTGGGAACCGTTGTCAATCGTATTTTTTGAAAGGATACGTTTGCGGCGGCGTGAGGTACTGCGCGTGGCCTTGAAGAAGAGTGCCGTTCAAGGACGCGTCTCGGAGGGTGCTCCAGGGCTTCCAGAGCGCCAGGTGAAGCTCTCTTATGCTCACGCCCCAGATCGCTTGTAGAGAATACTCCACTTGACTCGACACCTCGCACTCAACCTCTGCGAACAGAAAATTTCAACGGTAATTCGGCTGGTCAATTCTCGAACAAAGGCTCGCGATTAACGATTCGGCGTGTAAGAGGCAAAGGAGTTCACTTTAGATCAGCGGTTTCCAACCTTTATGTTACTATGCCTAAACAAAATTTTTTTTTCCGCGCCTCCCTATCTTTTAATCGATATAATAATATAGACACGTTTTATATAATAATAACATTAATTTTTATTAAAAATTTTTGCGCCTCCCCGGTTGGAAACCGCTGTTTTAGATAAAATTCCGATAGCAGGAGAGTAGACAGAGTTCGCGATCGAAGCACACCGCGTTTCGAACGTCGAAAATCGTTATGAAACAACACAACAGGCCCACTTTCGACTTTTTTTTCCTCTCGTCTGGTCACGGGTGAGATATCTCCGCGAGCCAAGGAGGTTTCCAGGTCACGCGCGAGAGAAGCGACCGCGCGGCACGTTTCCTTCGGTTTCCTCCAGTTTTCGTCGCGTAGCATGCATCTCCTTTTTCTGCGAAAAGGTCGGACAATCGATGATGAACCAGCGCGCCACAACATTTGTCAACGATCTCGTCGCGCTTTCTCGACGGATAAGTGGTCTTCCTTGCAGGAGACCACTACGGTTTCGAAACGGCTTCAGGATAATCGGCCCGGTACCTCACCCATTGTCCCGAAAGTACGCGCAGGCAATTAACTTTTTATCGAAAATCGTCATGACCTATATAGAGGACACGGTAAGCTCGTTTAAATTTCGTCGTTCTTTCAAGGTTCGCGATCGTTCCAAGGTCAGTTACGAGATTCGCCCAATCGAATCGAGACGATCGACGCGACCATGGGGAACGTTGAATATCGACCGCGGGGAATGGGCCCAGTGTTGGGCAAAAACATAATCAACGATTGACGACTAAATTTCTACTTCAATCGTTAATCGCAATTAACAATTAATCTCCTAGTTTAGTCGTTAATTGCGGTTAACGATTTTTCTACTTTAGTCGTTAGTTGCGATTAACAATTATTAATCGTCAATCGGATAATTGATTAATGATTATTGCTGAAATTTCCAAATTAAATACTTATAATCAGAACTGTATGAATACTGAAAAAAATGTAAACTCGATTTCTCGATGATTCCTTTTTTTAATCAACGATTGACGATTAAATCAATCAATTGAATCAATCGCCGATTTTTCGACGATTTCTTCATTTAATGAACGATTGACGATTGACTTCATCAATCGATTGAATCAATCGCCGATTTTTCGACGATTTCTTTTTTTAATCGTATACATTAATCAATCAATCATGATTAAAATTTTAATCGATTAATGCCCAACTCTGAATGGGCTAGAAGAAGTTCCGCCGCTTCCGATTGCAACGCATACTTTTACAAAGGTAATACCATTTTCTCTCAATAAATTTTTCTTACACCCTGGTAAAGTGGCACTTATGCCACTAGGTACAGGTCCTCTGTCTTATGTTAAAAAAAAAAAAAAAAAAGAAGAAGTTCCGCCGCTTCCGAAAATTCTGGCAGCTCAGAAGACCGTATCGGGATCACGCGAGTCCTGTCTAAACGAAAGTGAAAGCTGTGTGCTATGCGTTTAGTTCATGCAGCGCCCAATGCCCGATGCTCAATATGTACCTAATCCATCGTTCGGTAAGCGGATCGTTCAGCGTGAGCCACTCTTGAATTCAGTCGTTTGTTTATTTAACTGTTCGTTGCGCGGAACGAACTGACTAAAAAAAACGAAAGCTACGCAACCGCAGAAAGTGTGTTGTATAAAACAGACGCGTTCCGTAGATTGCCATCCTCTGCCATCGCGTCGCCTAAACTTGTCGAGAAACCGGTTGATGGAAATTAGATTCGACGATCGTCGGCGGCGTCAGGAAATCCAAACGCAATCGGATCGTCGTAAATAAATAATAAATCCGTTCGACGGTCAACTCGATTTTCATAAGCCGAAGAGGAACTTGACCGTAGAGCCCGAGCAACCTCGAGCGTGTCGGGGTTAACGACGTTTCATAATTGTTATTTAAAAATAATGAGAGCGCCGTGGTTACGATAATTTATGGAGAGCTATTCAGGTTTTATAATTGATCGCACATGCCATTTAACAATAACACCAGTAATGTATGCGCATACGGCATACACGATATGTAATGTCGTCACTTTTACATAGTCTGCTAAATTCAATTTCCAATGCACAAATGTCGTTTGCCGTCCGTCGCTGATGAATACATCGATATGCAACTGCTTATCGAGATTTAAGCGTTGCACCCTTAGACCATATATGTATACTAATAGACCCGGCATAGGTATAGTATGTGTATAGGAAAACCGAGAATTCAGTGTCCGAAAGATAATGGGACACTGTGTCGTCACAAGATAAGTCTTAAGATAATTTCTTTCCATGTACTGTGTACATAGGCATAGGTTGTACATCTTTTGAAAATGTAACGTCACAGTGTCTTTTAGCTGATTTCATCTTTTGGACACGGAAAATTATCTACGCCGTGTCTATAGGTATACATATATGATCTAAGGTTGCACCGATGCGACGCGACGGTCGCTTCATTGTTGATTCAGTTCGGTTCGAAGGAAACGGTCGAAGAAGATCTTTGGTTGATGAAACTTTCGAGAAGAGGATCGTAAAAAGACCGAGCGGGCTGCAAGATCGATGCTAGGGGATCGGAATTCCGTCGCCGTCAGATGCTTGTCGCCTATCGCAAGTCGCACGACTCGTCGGACGATATAGTTGCGAACCTTCCACGTGGACCGAAACTAATCGAAGTTGCTTCGGATCTGTGAAAGTTAACGCTAGAATCGATTACTATATTTTTAACATTAAAAAAAAATATAATCAATTCCTTCGGAATAATTTCCACAAGTGTTTCATTAAATTTTTCTAGGTTCCTTCTCATTCCGGTATCTGGGGGAACGAAGTTGCTGACGATTTAGCCAAAAGTGCTATGTACCACTTTTTGTTCCTCAGGTACAATTTCGAGAATTCCTTTTACCGATCTGTACGAACTGTTCATGAAAAAAGCTTTTCACAATACTTCCACGATTATAAAAAACCAAGGGTTGTACAAAGATAAATTTTATTTCCTTCATTTCTTTAGGGATAACCGTCGTCCTTGGTTCAAACATAAAAAACTATCCCGCCTCTACCATCCAGGGCTGGTGAAAATAGTATTTGAAATAGTAAATATTAAACAATCCTATTTATTTTAGAGTATGTGCGCAATTTTAAAAATAAAATATTTTATTTGATGCAGCAATTTTTGAAAATAGTATTTTATTTGAATAATATTGATAATATTTGTATTTTGTCTCTCTCTCTCCATTTATGAGTGTAAATCGTTTCTTAATTATAACAATCCAAGTGTTTCAGATTGTGAAAGAAGAAATATTTTATTTTCTGGATCAAATTGTTGAAATAGAAATATTTTATTTTCTGAATCAGATTCTTGAAATAGAAATATTTTATTTTCTGAATCAAATTGTTGATATAGATTCAGATTGTTCAAATAAAATACTACATATTTTCTTTAAGCAAAATAAAATCTAAAATTTTAAATAGGGTAACTGCACCAGTGAATGAACATTTAAGAAATTGTTCAGGAAGATATTTTATTTAAAAAAAAATATGTGAATTAAAGGAATCTCATATATGCCACATGGCTCCCTATACTTAGGCTCCCTATACTATACTTTAGGAAAAAACAAGTAGGGACAAAGAAATTATATGTATACCCTCATTTTTCTTTGTATAGGTTTCTTGTTCTGTCTATTTTGTTTTGTTCCTAAAGTTGTAATAAATCTCTTACGAAATTTCCTCCTTAAAAAAAAACCGAAACTAATCGAATCGAACAACAACACGATTCGTAGGGCAACGCGGCCAATCGTACACTCGGTCTAGAACGGTGCAACGATCGTGCGTACCGAACGGTTCGGTGAAAGGACAGACGGAGCACAACAACTGCACAGTGTGCATAATCGCTCTGCACTCGCTCGCTGCTCGCTACAAGTCGAGGAGCAGCGTTGGCTCCTCCGATATTTCATCCGCGACCGCGTCACGATAACGAGGATAACGATGGTAGGATATCTATACTCTGGTATCTATAGATCATACGGAAACCTGCTCCGTGATCCGTTAGCCGACCTATTTTCTTTCAATCGAAACGCCAAGGGCAAATCGATGCGATTGCTTCGATTCGAGAGAAACTTCTAACGTTCGGGGAAACTAGAGATCCAATAGATTTCCATCGAACAGGATCCGAAAGAAATTGAATGGGGAATTCGTCGAGGCACGGGATCGCGGAAGATCCACACCGTAATCCGATCGGATCAAAGGAAATCCTATGAAATTTTAAGAAACTATATCCCGATAAATCCGGTAAGCTCGAATGAGATCGATGAAGAAGGAGGAGAAGCAGGGCACGTGACTGTTCCCAGATATTTCAGAAAGGATGGGGGCAACTGCGCGGAACGGTCGATTATCAAATATCGTTGCATAATCCGGGCCGGCCAACCGATCCGTTCGCCCGATTGCACCAACCGCTCGTCGAAACGAGACCGTTTCGCGTATGCTCGCGAGAAAAAGTTCTTTCTCGTAACAAGGAACTAGGCAACGAGTCGAGTCGAGTCGAGTCGCGTCGAGTCCGAGAGTAATTCGAAACGTTCCGGGAGCGTCGAGGAAATTGAGAAATTGCCGTTCCTTCTGTTCGCGTTACGCTTCTCGCGATCGAAAGAAACAACGAAGGTCGCGCCGAGTGCCCGGTTCGAATAGTCACCGTCACTGATTGTGAGACCGTCACCGTCACCGACGACAACTGAAAACTTATCACTGTCGCGTCAAATTGCATGTCGTTCGATCGATGAATATTCAGACACGTTTTTCAATTACAACGGCCGTGTATTATCCGTTACGAGTGATTCATCGTAGGAGCTCGTGCATCGAGCGACCCAGCGCACCACCGAACACCGATCTCTCAAATATGGAAACGCGCATAAAGGACCTCTTTATGCTCGTCGGGAAAGCCCGAAGCGCGTTCTTTCCTAGGCTGACGATCGACCAAAATGTCAAGGATTGCTTGAAAAATGATACATAGTCGAGCAGCGTGCCGTTGGACGTTGCTATGTTTCTGGCTGGCCCCAATGTCGTAGCCAGCCTTCAGTAAACGCTTGATTCTTGTCCAACAGCCGTGTTTTTCATGGACAAGAATCGTGCCCCAGAAGTGCTTTTTGATTTATGACTGCGTCTAGATATCGCGCCGACCGCGCCGAGCGAGACTTCAATAGAGAGCCGAACATAGAGAAGGACAGAATGAAATATGGTTCGCGTGACTATCCGCGTCTCTTTCTTTCCGATGCGCTGTTCTTCGTTGCCTTCGAAACTTTCATGGTCGATAAAACCACTTAATACAGTTCAAATTATGTATACCGTGTTTGGTGTCATTTTAATCAGAAAAATGCCAGAAATAAGATAGTGAAAGTCCCATAAACAAATAATGAAAATTAAGAGATTTGTAAAATCGATTCCTCGCTCGGTGCCCTCGCTCCGGACAAGAATCAAGCGTTTACTGTATTGCCATTTTTAAAAAAACTGTAATATGCGCGTATAAGAAAAAACAAGTAGGGAAAAAAGGAGTGATAACCCTCATTTTTGTTTGTATGGGTTTCTTGTTCTGTATATTTTGTTTTGTTCCTAAAGTTGTAAGTTGTAATATACAATTGAAATTTATTTTACAGTAAAATTTAATATTACCGACGAATAGTATTGAATTTTTATAGAAATTCGTTTCAGTACAAAGTTTAAGATTATTGAGGAGTAGTATTGAATTTTTATTGAATGTAAATCTCTCATGAGATTTCGTCAATTAAAACATATACTCGAGCAACGCCTTGTTTCGACTTATTATTTTCTTTGTCTTTGATTGAACAGTTGGAGCAAACGCGTATTCCTTTCGCGGGAAAATTTTCCAGCGGAAACAGAATTGTCGCTCGCGAATTGCCTTCTGTCGCTTGAGAATTACCTTCGATAATGAATACAGGGGAAAGACTCGATCCGCGCGGGCAGCATCCTTGAAATGAAGATCGTCTCTCGTTCACCGTGACGAGGTTTCGTTCTTATTTGGATGCTCCGCGACAGTGTCACGATTCCACGTGACCAAATGCGACAAAATGCGATGAAACACGTCGATCGATCACGCGCCGCACCGACGCACAGTGGAGCATTTAGTCCGAAAAGCTGGACAAGACTATAGCAACGTTATTTGTAGTCTCAAGGTCATAATATTGTACATATCGTTGATTTGGTCTGAAACTCATCTATATTATGAAATAAAAAATACATTGTAATATTTAAAAAGTCAAAGTGACCTTGATTGTTTGTTATAAAGAAGATATTTTCGAAATTTTTGTATATCTAAGTTTGTAGATGTCTGAACACTAACTTTTGTTCGAAACATTTTTTGATAAAAATCATTTTATTTGTCTCCGTTAGGCTAAAAGTACTTGTAACTGAAATAATGCCATTATTTTCTGCAATTTAAAAAAAATTTGTAAATAAATTCATAATCGTGTATAAATATATTTTTGTTTATATTATTTTATTTTAATACAAATTTTTTTATTGTAATTCTCTTTTAGATTAAATTTTTTAATCGGCTTTTGGCCAGTTTTTGCAGACAAATACTCCACTGTGTTACGCGCGACGACGGACGTCCATGGTCGTTTAAATTTCCGACGTGTTTTTCTCTTTCTTTCGGTGTTCCAGCGCCTCCGATGACTCCTGTGACTCTTTTGACTTTGCGCCTCTGATGACACAGCCGTCACCACTTTTCCTTTGTTTCGAGTCCCGAGTTCTAGTCCGTTCGAGCGACATTCGAGGCGTGCACCTCGTCACCTCCACGTCATCCCACTCATCCTTCTGTTTCTCTTTTCTTCTCCTTTTGTTCTGGTATCTTCCGTCCGCGCAAACGTGACTCAACGCAGCCGTCGCGTCGCGTCGCGTCGCGCGCCGCCGAACCTCGTAGCACCCGTGCAAACAACCGTCCATATCCACGCGATTCTTCTTCCCGATAACGTATCGATTCTCGTCGATGCTCGCTATCGGGGATATGCCAAAGGTCAAGGTCCTAGGACTCGGTCAACGAGAACCCGAACACACGAATTAGCCCTTTGCCTCGGACCAAGTGCCGGGATCGATGGAAGATTTTACGTGTTTGGACGCTTTTCCTTCGAACTATCGCTTTTAAAATCAAAATATCCTGGACTCCAGGGAAAACCCCAGGAGATTTTAGCTGTTTATGATTGCACGGAGAAGTTTTGTTGTTGCAACTTTATGGGGGAACGGTAGTGTCACGTGACTTTCCCTAGAATACCCTAGAAATCTGGCCGAAACTTGGGTTTGCGGGAATAGATTTTTCATCCTTATACGAGCAAATTTTGAACTGTATAAAGGCTCATTTGATAGAGGAAGGTTCAGCGCAGAGTGCCCTGCTTATGATGTAACGAGATTATGTTGACGTCTAATAATATGAGTGTGCGAAGTAGGGAAAAAAGTCGAGAATACACCCGCAGAATCCAATGTATTTTTCTGTCACAAAAAGAGTTTTTCACTATTATCATAAGCAGGGCACTCTGCGCTGAACCTTCTCCTCTATCAAATGAGCCTTTATACAGTTGAAAATTTGCTCGTACAAAGGACGAAAAATCTATTCCCGCAAACCCAAGTTTCGGCCATATTTCTAGGGTATTCTAGGGTATTCTAGGGAAAGTCACGTGACTTCCCCCTTAATTCCGAGATTCTTTGTTCAATTTCTCCACTATGCTTCGTTGCCTCGAGGACATCGTACGAATATCACGGAAGAGAACGTCACGTAGGAATGAACGCAACGAATCGAGCAGGATCGTGTTCGATTTTGTCATGCTTTATCTGTTCCGATAAAAATCGTTTGCCCACGAACGTTCACGGATCTGTTTGGTAGACTCGAGCGATCCGAATCGGATAGTAAAAACAAGTTGGTTGTTCGAGATATCGATCGCAGAAGGACCAGGTGATCTCGCGAGAAAGGAAACGAAACGAGGGGACGGGAGAAGCAGAGAGAAAAAAGGAGAAGAAAAGAGAGGAAAGGAGCCGCGGCTGGAGATCGATATAGAAATGGCGTGCACGGTGCGGTGCGGTGCGGTGCGGTGGCGCGATGCCGTTCGCTGCGGCCTTGATTCGGCTTGATCTCTACGAACCGAGAGTCACGTAGGCAACGATCCTACCGAGCGGGCACTTTGTCAGGCACACGGTATTTTCTCCCTTCGCGAGATGCTGCGACTGCGACTCTACTCCGTTCACTCCGTTCACTCGGTTCACTCGACGCGCCGCACACTGGTCCACGCGCTCGATCTAGCTGTTCATTACTATTTCAGCACTATTTTAAAGTTTAAAGGTATAATAATATAGGTGGTTGGATTCGTTTTGATATCGGCTACAATATTATGAAGTCAAAAATACATATTGACTTTGAAAAATTCAAGGTGACTTTATTTATTTATGCATTAAAAATTTCTTTTTTAAATTTTTTGAATTGCAATTTGTAGACTGTTGAATGTTGATTAAGTTTTGTTTCAAACATTTTTTTCTCAGATTATCGGAAGTGTCCGAGAAATCAGGTTCAAGTTTTAAATAAACACGATAATCAATCATTTTTAAAGTAATGTATTTTATAAACATAATTAAAAATATTTTATTTAAAACTGTACAAACAAACATAATGTTAATTATAAAAAACAAAAATAACAATTGACATTATAACACATTGACAAATCATTATTTTTAACATCGTTCAACATTAATTGTCCAACTTCATCATCAAAATTGCGTTTGTTTCTTAAATTTAAAAGAATTGAATAAAATTGCCGCGCCAGAGGTTCGGCCGCAGTTCAGGCGACACATACGCTTTAAACAATAATAACTTGTGTAACTGGACCGAATTGGATGTGATTCTTGCATGATTTCATAGAGAAAAGTACGCTGAAATAATGCACTTTGATACAATGGAGGACAATGTGAGACTCGAAAGATATCCTTTATCAAAGATAGAAAACTTTGAGGATTCTCTTCAGTTTATTGAGCATTGTTATTTCAATAAATTATAAATATTAAATCTTAGTACACAAGATATACCCTAAACATAGACAAATACTATTCGTTTGAAACAAAAATGGACACATAATATTAAATAGATTCCCCAGGGTATCGATAAGAAAAGAGGTAATTTTATCGGTGACAAATAGGATTTATAAAATGTTAATTATTAAATGCTTGTAATAAATCTCATTAATTTCATCGTTTTTGAATGTCATGGACATTTAGAAAGCAATATACATCGATTTAGGCAAGTTGCTTTTTTACCAAATGAACAGCTAGATCGAGCGCGTGGACCAGTGTGCGCCGCGCCGCGATCGATCGATCGTCCAAGCGGAGTCGAGCGTTCCAAAATGTTCGTGACCGGCGCGGCGACAGGCGAGAGCGGAGATCGGAGACCGGCGAATGGCCGAGAATGTAACAGTTTCTTAGGCCTCGTAGCCTTGAAGTGT
The DNA here is from genome assembly GCA_916610255.1 of Lasioglossum lativentre. NCBI lineage: Eukaryota > Metazoa > Arthropoda > Insecta > Hymenoptera > Halictidae > Lasioglossum > Lasioglossum lativentre. The sequence goes on along the minus strand of OU744363.1, from coordinate 9,202,225 downwards.
CGCGCCACGGTGTCGAAATCTGCCAGGTTTCCCGACACGGTGAACGCGAAATCGATCTCGGATCCAAGCTCGAAACTCGAGGCTATTAGAGCCGGCACGCACCTGGAAAATTCTAGCCTAAATGCCATCAATATCTCGGCCAGTCCGATTACTTGCCGCGGTCGATCGAATCGAGACTGGACTCGCTCGATCCGGTTTCGTTTGAATCGGTTACAGGTTACCGTCCGATCAAGAGCACGGAAAAGAAGTTTCAAAAAGGTCCTTCAACGATCTCATCCTCTTCAGGGGATATTTCAAAGTCAACCCCCGCGGGAAAGTAGAGTCAGGGCCGTCTTAAGATATGTGGCGCCCGTGGGCTAGTAACAATAATGCGCCCCTTTTTATAAAAAAAAATAGGGAAAATGGGTGCGGTGTGGCCGGTGAAGATTTACCAAAGATTCAGAACTAGGAAAAGTCAATAAGTGTATTACCAATAAACAAATAAAAATACAAAATTGCCGCCCCAAAAGGCTGGCGCCCCGGGGCTATAGCCCATTTAGCCCTGTGGTTAGGGCGGTCCTGAGTAGAGTCATTCCTCTCTTTTGGTTTATATTGGAATATGGGTACAATAAACCAGACTCTGTATAAAATATAAAATAGAATTTATTCAGTTTAACCCTCATCCGTCCCTCATTTCACGAACTAAATCTGTCCCTCAGTGTCAGAATTGACAGTGGTAAAAGATCGATAAAATAACAAGGTAAACACTTATTTTTCGATGTTTTTCTTATTCAAATTTATGAGTTAACATTTTCATCTTGGGGTTTTCGGTTATGTGTTTCGCAATTTGAAAAAATAAAAGACCCACAAATAACAGAACAATTTAACTTATTTCAGGAAAACTGTGTGAAATTGACACGAGGGACGGATGAGGGTTAATATACATATCTGGAAAACACGTTGCGAGGCACGTCCTTTACTCTACGACAAATACGACACGTGTATCGTTCTGGAAAAACACGCGACGATCTAAGAAAGAATTCAAAGTTGAGGGTCCCGTAACGCGGTCAGCATAGATACAATGTATCATTTGAATAGGCGCTCGAAAGTAAAGCGATAGAATATCCTACTTAAATAATAGTAGATTATTTTTGTCAATTTGTTTCTTAAAAAAAATTCCAACAGTTTATAAACTATTTGTTGCACCGAGTCGCTCGTTTTTTTACCTACTTCGATCGGGATTTACTTTTCGATTTTTCTAGCCATCGTCTTTGTATCTTTCGAATATACACCCTTTTACTAGAGATCCTGTTTGCTGTCCCGAGGAGCGCGATGCGATTTATCTCGTTAGGAATTCAGCCATGTCGCGAGAAAAGTGGGTTTCCCGCGCGCGCGGGTGGGCCGGAACAGTTATTCCATGGGCGTAGAACGTCGTTGTCGGTTCAACTGTTGGATTGTTACTAACAATGCGACAGCCAGAAAGTAAAAATGAATTTAGTTACGTGTGAGAATCACTGGCTTTGACAATGAATCAGATGTCAGCGGACCCATGGGCCTGTGAGTGTTTCGTATAGGGTAAATGTACCGATTACTGCGGGTGTACCTATTAATGCGGTATTTTTTCCCAATGAGATTAAAATACGTAAAAATAAATATTTTTCCCTTAATAAATTTGTACAATTCAGTGAGAATGTATTCTCGTTGGCTAGGCTAACAAAATTGTCGATCATTCTTATATTTTTATAATCTCGGGATTTGAAAAAATATTCTTCATAAAAGGTAAAAATAAGACGATTTTTCTACTATCTCGATCACCAAAGGACTGTTGTTCATATGACTCTACATTCTTTATATGTATTGCTTTAAATTGCATAGAGGAAGTTTTTTTTATTATTTAGATACGTACTTCGATACAATAAAAATATAAAAAAGCTTCTCTTGCCTTCTTAATAAAGAAATTAAATCCTCAGCATTACGTATATTAAAGTGAACGAGGAGCCCATTACTGCGGTACAAAAATCACTAAGAATGTCCCTAATACTGCGGTATGAATTGCAACTACGATGAGAAACGAGGTTCACTTCAGCCGAACGTTGTAGGTTAGAATTCGGTAAAAGTAAACAATTTTAGAGAAAAAGTGATATTATAGAAAAAATAAGGTATTCCAGAGGTTAAATCGAAATTTAATAAAGAAAACGGTAACAAAACTAAAAATCTAAATAAAATGAGGAAGAGAAGTAAATGAGGTTAGACAGGGAAATAATAGTTATGTAATAATAAGATCATTTGTGGGATATTATACTAATAAGTTGTTAAAATTACAAGGTTTATACATTTAAAATGTAATAATAATAAGATTATTTATTTGATATTAAACTAAGTTGTTAAAATTATTAAAGGTATATGTATTCATTTACAGTAGACTAAATGAGTGTTTCGTACACCTAATTACTTGGGTATAAGACAGAACGTAGGGCTGCTGGTCCTTTATCTCAAGTGGACAACGGACTTTTCCACGTTGCCCTTCTCGTTTTCTCTTCATTTCTTGTATAGCCTTCAACGCGATACAACGTCCTTCCGAGCTCAGTCGAATAAACTAGAGTTTATAACAGAATACAGTGTTTGCAGTTTATTCAATCACCCATGTCCAATATCAACATTGTCGGAAGAGACGCCACGGAGCTCTTCGAAACGAGAGAGAACACGGATGGTACGAATCTTTTTTCCGAAATTGTGTTCCTTTGCGCACGAACCGTACGCGAACACGCTTTGTGGTTTTCGCAGCTTTCTCGGGCTCGGCGATCAATATTTGACTCGAAACGACGGAACACAATCTTGTTTGTCTTACCTTCTTTCGCACCCGAAACGCACGTTCTTGTAATCACCTATAAACGCAGTCGAGAAACGATGATTTCGAGTTGTTTGGTTTGTACACAGGACTATCGGCCAGGTTCTCTCGAAATTCATACGCGACCAGGGATCGACCATGGATCGCAAAACACACCTTGAATATCTCCGTTATTTGTAATAATATGATAAAATGTTATATACGAAACATACACGGTACAGAGGGGAGCATATTGTGATATAAACATTTTTTATGTGGTAGGAAGCATAGAGGAGATTTCAAGGTCATCTTCATTTTTTTAAATAGAATGCTATATTTTTTTTATTGCGATGCGATAGCGGGTGTTGTGACGACTTCATCGAGCTATCCATGAAGGTCATACAAGGTCTGTAGTAAAAATAGACGAAAATAGACTTTATTATCTTATAGAAGATGTTCGAAATGGTGACCGTTTGCGTCAATACAAAGTTGCAGAATATAAATAATATGCTGGAATAAGTTCAGAGACCATAAGACAGGCACGCGATGCAGCGATTCGAAGACTGCAACAACTTTGCATTGACGCAAACGGTCATTATTTCGAACGGGTTACCCTTATATACCCGATAATTATTTCAACGGCAATCGTTTAACCGGCACGACTTCATCGACATCTAACCTCATTAATAATATTAACTCACCGACATTTTGAGGTCTACAATCATTTTCCCTACAATCATTTCATCGACAATATCGAATATTCTCTGTGTCAATGAAAACGTTTGTCGGTGAAACGATTGTCGATGAAATGACTGTAGGGAAAATGATTGTCAGGGAAAATGATTGTCAGGGAAAATGATTGTCAGGGAAATGACTGTCGGTGATCTCAAAATGTCGGTGAGTTAATACATATTGTCAACGAAGTCAGATGTCGACGAAGTCGTGCCGGTGAACCGATAAGTCGTTGAAATAATTGTAAAAGTCTATTTTACTACCACATTTGACCTTGTATATGACCTTCAAAGATAGCTCGATGAAGTCGTCTCAACACCCGCTATCACATCGCAATAAAAAAAATATAGCATTCCATTTTTTAAAAAATGAAGATGACCTTGAAATCTCCTCTACGCTTCCACCCACATGAAAAATGTTTGTATCACAATATGTCCCCCTCTGTACCGTGCAAGTTTCGTATACATATAACATTTTTTCATATTATTACAAATAACGGAGATATTCAAGGTGGACATAGTTATTGCCCCACCCTGTATACGTACATTACACATACGAGACGACTATTGACACCGGCAACCGTCGCGTCGCGTCGTCGAGCCGTATCTGTTGTCATACTTGTCATCGTTCGGAGGCCAGTCGAGTCCAGGTCTGTCCTTCCACCGAGGTTTACAACTCTTTCAAATCTCGAAGATCGCTGTAACGAGCCAAGCCGGTGGATCCCTCGAAAGGGGGCCTCGCCGACTGACTTCACAATGCTTTTAAATATTTCGCAAACACCCGTTCCACGAATATCGTTGCCGAATCGCGAACCTCCGCGCCGAGCTTCGGATCGGTGCACCGACATCTTCGATTTCAAAATTTTACAAATTCCAACATGCGCATAAACCGTTTGGTAGGAAAGCGCCTATCTGCGATATATGTATTTGGAAATTCGAAAGGCGGCTCTCTCATCGTTTCGTCCTGTTAACGCCTCAATTGGGAAACTAGAAACCGATTTGTTCGATGAGCGTCGCCACAAGTGGTCCCTTTCAGCGATTTAGCTGGCCAAAAGTCGTTTTCAAAAATTTTACCTAAAGTGTGAAAATTTTTTTTTATCATTCAGGCACCCATGAAGTGCTGTACTTCATCGAAAGTTAAAGATTTTCGTAGTACGTGTCTTGCTGCTAAAATTCGATGTGACAGTTTTTATATGTTTCAAGTAAGTTTGTACACATTTCTTTCCAGTATGAAAGTTTTGCAAGTAAGTATGGACTATACTTTCAACAATTTTGTATCTTTTGGTAATTATTTACATTTCAACACGATTAGTATGTAAATAATATTTGTTACGATTGTAACACTTTACGAGTAATTATGTTGTACATCAGGGTACGTCCGGGAATTTTTTATAAGCGCGGTTGTAATTGTCAAAGGTGTGGGCTTACAGCAAAATAAAAATTAGTAGCCAGAGTCTGCCCGCGTTCTTTTTACAGCATTTTCTTTATCGCGTCAAGCGGCCCTTGCGTTTCGGGCGCGCGCACGCTTTCCAGACGTAAACACTGGGTGACGACAAAGATGAAATGAAACGATCTTCTTATGTTTTATAAACATTATAATGCCGAATGCAGTTTTGAATCATTGTATCAGTCTTTTAGGAAATATCCGAAGCGAATGATCTCGAGCGAAACGTGTAGTGTGTGCTATAATAAAGAGAAATTGTATTGAAAATTGGCCTTGACCCACAATATTTTATGTATAAGTATTTGCTGTACGCTGTTTAGAACTATCATATTTTAATTTAGTGTATAGTGTAATATAAACTAGTAATTATATTACTATTTACTTAAAAACGTACCAAAAAATATTGAAAAAGTATTAAAAAATGTTTTTAAAATATGTGATTCGATAACGTTGTAGGATCATTCAACATTATAAATAATTTTGGCCAGCTAAATCGCTGAAAGGGACCACTGTGGCGTCGCGTCGGAGAACGGAAGCGAAACGCATCGTCCTTCGGGGAGAGAGTGAGAAAAAAATCGATCGATCGTTCGATTTCGAACGGATGCGACCGACGCGCGACTACGCGACGCATTGAAATATTTATAGCAATCTCGGTGGGAAGACTTAGCACGAACGAGGAAAGAGGAAGGGAGACGCGACGTAAAAATAGGTGTTTGTTAGCGCGCACGGCGCCGTTCTGGTCTCCCGGTGCATGTTGCAAAACACGTAGCTGCACAGGTGCATAGGTGCACGACGTTGTAACGATTGTTGCCGCGAAGATCGGTCGCGATGCTTGTGCAAGTATCTTTCCGAAAGCGTTTGCTTAGCCGCAAGGATGACTTCTGCCGTATGCTGCTATCCACCACGCCGGTTTACGAATCGGTCACCATCTATGTAGGCGTAAAAGTGTTCCGAACAAGTTTGCGGAAATTTCTCCGACGTTTATTTTTCTTCGAAAGCAACAGCGTGGCGTCGAGTCGTTAAAAGATCGGTTACTTTCCACGAGAGGAAGGTCGCTGTGCACGGAATTGTGCAATCGAAATCTCGAGGGCGCCATTTAAATATCAATGCGGATCACCGCTGCGCTCGATGAAAACTAGTCGATGATTATTCGCCTTGAATTTATATCGGGTCCCGCGATTATCGACGCCAGTTTCGTAGCTGTCTTATTCGGAAAGCTCGGAAATATGCATCGTCTCAATTTGCTCGCATTGGTATCATCGATAACCCCAAATGTCAATGTAACCTAGAGCAGGAAACGCTCAATCGTTTGCTATGGCAGTGCAAAAGTAGTATTAAATATGTAGCGGCCAGCTGCAAACAGTAAAATTAACATCTGCTGTGCAAATGCTGGAGAGATTTTAGGACTCACGCGACAATAGAAGCTATTTTTGAGGAAACTGTCAGGTAGTTTCATTAAGGCATCTGCTAGGGTTGCCATTAGGTTTATTAGCGTCAGTATCAATAGTTCTCGCAAAGAGTCATAAAAATCGAATTTCTAAAGGCCCAAGTCGATGGTACGGGACTCCGCTAAAATAGAAAGGACCCGTTGCCTGAAGACGCACAAAGCATGCTGGGGGTGTTGGGCCCGTGGAAATTCCGCTACAGGGTCGAACTCGCGATACGACACTCTTGTGAATTTCCCACTCCTTAGAGAAGGATTCATAAGAGTGGGGGTGCAAATTAACCCCACCTAGCGGCAACATAATTGTATTTTGCGTCTTGCCGTTTTGGGAATGTTAGGAGACTTCAGTCTTGTCCTAACTACCTAAGCGTACAGTTCAGTTCAGTTTAATAAACAGAGAGTTTGTCATAAGAATCTTTCCTTCATTGAACAATCATACTTCCTACAAATAATTCGGCAAAAATTATATTCACCTGTTTAACAAAAACATGTCTTTTAGAATTATTATTATTTAAAGTCTCCCCTGCTCCATGACGTTTTAAAATAGCTGCAGCATTCTGACTTTACAAAAGTAGCATAATCATTTGCGCTTTTAATCGATGGCTGGAATTAAAGGGGGAATGAAATATTTCTATAACGAACAGAGGAAAAAATTTATCCAAAATCTTTACAAAGCAGAATTTCAATTGCCGTTGGACATAGGTTGTATAATAGGTAAACCTAATAATTAGGGCGTGCGTATATGTGATAGCCTTTTTAAATACTTGTAACCTACGTGCCTGAGGGTTTTTGTTTTTTTTTCTCTCCTCCTCACAATGTTACTAACGTTCTCGATATTTGTTATACTCTGTTGGTAATAAATCTCATAAAAGATTTCCTAATTAAAAAAAAAAAAAACTCAGAGATTGTCCTCCGAGGCTCTCTGTCTTTGGTGCATCGAAATCGGAAACAACGACGAGATCGTTCCCTATGCAGAACTGAACGAACAAAAACGGTCTTTGACCGGCACGAAACCGCTCTCGCAATCAGAGGCAAAGAGCGATCGCTTCGTGGAACGTAGGGTGAACGGGACAATGAGACCGATCCGAAAGCCGCTCAATTAGGTTGCTTTTACTTAGTCCAAAGGGCAGAAAAACCGGCCGGACTGTTTATTTCCAGACAACCGTGTCACCGGAACAATCCAGTTCTTTCCCAACAATGAAACTGGCCATTACGCGTTACGGGAACCAGAATGAAAGTAGGAGGCAGCGAGACGGAGGTAGCCGTACAGCTCGTAGCGAGAACGAGAGAGGGAGATGTAATTGCAGTCGTCGGGCTAATTTCGCGCAATTGGTCGGAGACACGAGCAGAAAAAATAATGCTCTTTGCTCTTTTCTCTTTTTACAAGCGCGGCGCGATTGCGCCATCCTACTCGTCGCCGCAACAAGCCGATTCGGCAGGATGTTGCGCTAACCGGCCCATACACGAGTTTCAACTTTTAACCCTTTCGAATCCTAATGCGCACATCCCAGGTGTCCAGCGTGAAACGTATTTCTCTGGCTCTCTGAACTTTGAAGTAATCTCGCTGAAATGATCGTAGGCAGTAGACACCATCATTTTAAACGGTTTTTTTTTTAGTACGCTATAAAACCCCACATGGGATTATTAGCAGCATGCACATGATTGTGCATGCTAACATTACATGAATACCTTATAAACTAGGATTAACAATAAATTGGAACATTTCTGAATGTTGAACTAAAGGTATAAACAATGAGACCTAAGGAAGTTAAAAATATAAAATAAAGGGATTTTAAACGGTTATCGCATTGTTGTATACCCAATAACTGCAATAAATCTAAGGATTCATATATCTTTCAATGCCTGTCGTTTTGTCCCACATCAATCGATTTCGATGAAACTTTTACGATGCATACAATTGACACAGATCTACAAAACATATTTTGTAAAATGCAACTTTTAGTATTTTCCCTACAAGTGCGACCAATTTTTGAAAAAATTTCTTTTCACATCGTGTCGTAAATTAATTGCTCTTCTCAAAAAAGTTCAAATCGTGTAGTGCAACATCAAAAAAGTTTTCGTTTTTTTAAGAGCGTCCGAATATTAATGGGAGTCACTGTATATGTATGTATAGCAGCCCGTCGAAACAGATTGAGAGCTTCTTCTTGCATACTCCAGTGCAGAAGGTTACGTCGTTGTACCTTAACCCTATTAATGCCCATCGAAAGTATCGTACCTATGCGAAGAATATCGGACCAATTTGACGAATTTAATAATAGGTTTGGGAAAAACCTCATAAAAACAAAATGAGAATGATATTAACAAAATTGAAAAAGGAGCATGTTACGAAATAAGTTTTGTTTGAGATAGAGTTAGAAAAAATTTAGTTTGAGATAGAGTTAGATGGAGTAGACACGCAACGATATATCGTCGTTGGCACTTTTCGCAAGTGTTGCAAACGACGATATATCGTCGTTCGGCACTAAAAGGGTTCACTTGCCACCGTGTCTATGTAAGCTTTGTGTATGTGTCGGTGGGCCGACACACTATATTCTCGAGAGATGGCGGGACTTGAGAAATTAGAATTAATAAGCAGATAGATATCCAGAGTGACAACCAAACATACAATTAATTTCATTGATAATTCGGGAGTGAACGAATAAATAAAAATCTATAATTACCAAAGCTACGAGTACAAGTTTTTATAAAAAATCTTGTGTCAAGAGAATATAAGGAAGCACAAACATATAATTGTCGATTCTCTATATTTTTAGGTTCGTATAACACGTGGAAAGCATGCAATAATTATTTATATGGTGAATAATAAAACTATATATTTTTAGGCGAATCAACCTTGTGTTTTTGCTGAAAAAAGGAACCCTTAACAATATTACAGTAAACGCTTGATTCTTGTCCGGAGCGTGGGCACGATTCACGGAGTTGTGAACACCACGACATTGACTCGAGTAATCGATTTTGCAAATCTCTTAATTTTCATTATTTGTTTATGGGACTTTCCCTACCTTGTTTCTGGCATTTTTCTCATTAAAATAACACCAAACACGACATAGTTTCAATTGTATTTAATGGTTTAATCGACGGTCAAAGTTTCGGTCGCAAGGAAGGACAGCGCATCGGAAAGAAAGAGACGCGGACAGTCGCGCGTACCGTATTTCATTCTGTCCTTCTCTATGTTCGGCTCTCTATTGAAGTCTCGCTCGGCGCGGTCGGCGCGATATCTAGACGCAGTCATAAATCAAAAAACCCATCTGGGCACAATTCTTGTCCATGAAAAACACGGCTGTTCGACAAGAATCAAGCGTTTACTGTATATGTATATACTTAAATAAAACTCTTCTCGATTTTATTATAAACTGTTGCACTCAATTTCCAAACCAGGAATCCAACAGTGTTACCATAGATTCCTTTCCGAAACGTTCCGGGTTCTGGCGTGAAAATTCAAATACGAATTTAGTGGGTCTATCGTCTAGGGCAGAGGAGATTCGTGTCCCACGGAACACGACTTCCTGAAATCCACTCGAGAAGATCGTCGAGAGGCCAGCGGTTAGGTTAGCATCCCAAGCGAAACGAAAGGGGGAAAACTGGTGAAATGTCGTTTGAAAATCGGGGAGAGGAGCGGCCGTATCGTTCCAACGATCGAGATTTATTTCTCCGGCGCGGTGGAAAGAATGTCGCAATCGACTCGCGACGTTGCGTCACCGGTTGGCTTACCCCTTTCGTAACTTGGACCACAAGCTCGGCTCCTCTTCCCTACCGATCCAATCGCGATTACGCGTTACACAATGCCTGGTCGACTCTTTAGCCGGAATCCTCGTCGCGAGTCGCGAGGTACACGCGCGATATTTCCACGGTGGAATGCAGACAACCGTCGCGTCGCGTCGACGAGAGAAAGAGCTTTCGATTCTACTTGTCGTCGTTTCTCTATCCTGCTCCACGCCGCGCAAAACTTTCGGAAGCAGACGATGAACTTGACCCGTTCGTTCATCCCCACTGGTCCCTCCGTATTTTATGCAAGCATTTGACATTTTCAATTCGCTCGGCGCTGTCCTTGAATTTAAAAATCACAGGTCCAGAAGTCGTACCGGTCGAAGCCGCTGCTTGTATTCGACGCCGCGCCGCACAGTGCGGCATGCAATCGACAAAAATCAAACTAATCATTAGATTAGACTGCGGATTTTATGCATTTATGGGAAAAATGAGTAGGTGTAATTTAAGATAGCAAAAATATTAGAAAAATTTAAACATAACATTCTATCATTTCCAACCTACTAAAACATAATAAGAAAGAAAATAAATTTCTATTTCACTCCACTTTGTTGCAATTCAGATAAGACATTGTTATTTTGCATAAAGATCCGCAGTCTAATAATCATGGTTCGATTCTAATCTAATTATCCAATAATATCATCAGTCAGTAACTAAGGAATGTATATGTAAAAACTATATCGAATAAATTCAATACGGGGTCAATAACAGCCAATAGTTTATTGTAGTTTAAATGCTAAAAAGTTAGATTACTCGTGCCCTAATTGCTCTTTTAGACTGGTTTTTGTTTTAAACTGTTTGTTACAACTTAAGTATGAAGAATTTGACCAGAGGTATTCATAATTTTAACTGGGAATTTAGAAATACCGTTTTTTCATTAAAATGCAATTTATAAAAAAAAAAACGGTTCAAAACATCCTGTAATTTTCAATGTTCTGTATCAACAAGATGTTGTAGTATATTGCTATATAATTTTTTTCTGCGATAATTTGCAACACTCAATGTTATTTAATTTTTGTTACAGAAATGCATTCGTAATCGCAATTTGCTTCAAGCTTGGATGTCCGAACACACTTATTCCAAGAAACTATCAAAAGTTAAACAAAAACTTTGTTCTCTATTAAACGTGAACGTTATATCGGATGATGTCGAAAAGAGAATTAAAAGCTTTTTGTGTGGCACTTGCAAGAAAGTGGAGAGAGAATTACCGAAATCGACGTCACCTATTTAAGCATTATAGTAAATATAATTAAATTTAACCATATAATTAAAATATATTTCGAACAAAAGTAGTACAGTATACAGTTGACAACAAATTGCAATAACAACTGTTGGATTATTACAGATAATAATTGGAAAGATATTCAGTGTTTTTCAGTCATTTAGTTACCAAATCCCAACAACAACTAATCATAAAAAACTTTTCATTAAAAAAAAAAAATTAGAAGAAACTTTTTTACTAATGGAACCTTATATTTTTGGTGCATTAATCGATGTATCTAAAAAATTATTAAGGTACTTAGGTCAAAAATTGATTAGTTTAGAAGTTATAATTTTTGTCCCGAATGTCCATTTTACATGTCGCACTGTACGCCGGCCGAAATAATTGTTTTCACTTTCTTTTTCTCGTTTAAATTTAGCCACGAGAATCAACAGAATCGAATCGAGATCGGAAAGTCGATTGCATACGCGAATCGGGCGACTTCGACCAAAGAACCGACCAGTTGTTCTACGATTTTTTTCGCAACGAAAGCTACGACACGATTAAAACTTTCTCATCGTTGATAACTTTCTAGAAGTAAAACTAAAACAAGAAAGAATTTATATTTATTATACATTTGATACTGTTCGAAGTTATTCGAAGGGTACGTCACGGCGAACTTATGGTCGAGCACGTGATAACGATCGAAGAAACACCCGTGTTTAACATTTCGCGAGTGCCATGCTGAAAACTCGCGACACCCAGCCGACCGGTCAGTTTATCGATAAACACTCGTATCGGATACGACCGAGTGGAAATTGTTTCAACCTATTGTCACGAAAATTACGTAAGCGGCTCAGCCGGTGCGAGGCGAGGCGACGCGACGCGACGCGACGCGTTCCAGGAGGAGAACGGCGTCCTCGATCAGCGAGACTAAACTCTGCTATCGACCCTCACGGTTTTGTACATGGCCACCTTTGGCTACGGGCCTGGAATTCGAAAACGGTCTGCCCTTGTCTTGCCTTGCCTTGTCTTGCCTTGCCTTGTCTCGGCTAACCTTATCTTGCACTGCGTCGCGTCGAGCTGCGTCCGCTGGGCTAGCGGTGTTACCCACATGTATCAATTATGCAGCAAGAGACCGAAGCGAATAAAGCCTGGTTTATACCGAAGAAAACACGGTGGGACCCTGGATCCGGGAAAAGTTTGGTTACCCTGGTTTTGTACCTAGCACTTATACGGAGACCGCCCGGACTGATATAAGTGTTAGATACAAAACCAGGGTAACCAAACTTTTCCCGGATCCGGGGTTCCACCGTGTTTTCTTCGGTATAAACCGACCTTAAGAGGCTAGATCCCGCACTAGAATTCCCCTAGAATACCCTAGAAATGTGGCCGAAACATGGGTTACGCGGTACCACTTTTTGCCCTTATACGAGCATATTTCTTGCTGGACAAGGGCTCATTCGATAGAGGAAAGTTAAATGAACGGGTCTCTGCCCCTCTGTTATATGAAATTATGCATATATTTTGTAATATAAGTGTTAGAAGTGCTATCGTGGGCTGAGCCCCGTTCATTTAACCTTCCTCTATCGAATGAGCCCTTGTTCAGCAAGAAATATGCTCGTATAAGGGCGAAAAGTGGTATGTACCGCGTAACCCATGTTTCGGCCAGATTTCTAGGGTATTCTAGGGGAATTCTAGTGCGGGATCTAGCCCCTTAAAGCCTCCACCGCGATCCATCGCGGGCTTATCTTCGCCACGTTTTCGTCTACGCCGAGAATTTCTTTATCAACTTTCGTCGAAGCAGAAATTCTCAGTATAGACGAAACCGTGACGAAGATAAGCGCGCTGCTCTCTGTAACGAGAAGAAACGCTTTGCGTCCGGCGTCGACGACTACAGAAAGACACGATGTACACATCGAACGCGTTCCCCGTCGGATCGTTCTTGTCTCGTTATGTTTAAGGATGTTCTGGAGGTATATAAAAACGCAAAAAAAATTTCTGCAAATTTGACAAGATATAATTCTTACTAAACTAATGCAATTACCAAAGTTTGGGATCGATTCCACTGCACCGTTTAAGAATTATAGCAACTTAAAGTTTGCACATTTTAACACGTCTTCTTATGGAGAATTCATAAAATTCCACTTCAAACCTTATTTAAACCTTGAAAAAACGCAACTAGAAACTTCAGTTTTTTTATATATATATTTATATAGTAAAAATTATGTAATTAATTATGTTCAAAATTTATTAGGATTCACTGAACAGTTTCGGAGCAAAAAATTATAAACTGTTACAAAACGTCAAATTTATCATGTTGACATCTCACTAATAACCATGAATATTGCTTTCTGAAGTATTTTTAATTTATTTATAACTTTTTATTGCGTAATTATATATATATTGACTATCACAAATTTATTATCTTGAAGTTCAAATCAGAGGGTACAATTATTCGCAAAAGTCACTTACAATTTTTTAGAATATCAAGACAATTTGATTAAAAAATAAATATAACATGAAATTCACTAATTAAGCGAAAGCTTTTTAAATTAATGTATTTTTTTAATGCAAAATATACTCATGAATGGCTGTCATTGCCAATATATTCACGGATTTCGAATTTCTTGTACTTTTGTCTCCCATTGTACCGCCAGAACATCATTAACGGTAAATATGTAATTGTAGGTGCGGCCAAGATATAGGTCAAATTTGATTTATAGATTTCGGTGATCCACGGAGCGGCGGAAGTTTACCGATTGCGTTTCGAGGATGCTTCGAACAACCAACTTTCTCCGGCGACAAGGATCAGATTTATTTTCTATTTTGAGTGGGTCCAAGGAGCAAAAGGTAGAATAATAGACGTCGTGGAAACGAGCGACGAGCGACGCGCGACGTTTCGGCATCTCCGCTCGTTTCCCTCCCTCTCGATTCTCTCCAAGAGGGACTTTCCTTTTCGAAGAGTTGCGATATCCCGTAGACTAGTGTGCACGGTTTCTTCGAAGTATTTTGCAGTCCGAGAGAGATTAGACTCTCGAAGCTACTTCGAGGTAAATCGATAACGATAAAACATCATCGATAGCTGGCTGCGATCCGAGTCATCTACAAGCATCGATAATGCGGACCTCGATACCGATGTTTGTCGATCCGTGACGATCTGTATTTCTCTCTCTGTCCCTCTCTCCGGTCTTGTCGATATCTTTCAACCTCGACGCGTATCGATGTATTCGACGCATTCGCTAGCATCGTTTGCTTCACCAGCCATCTTTAACGAATGCAACGAGAAACAGATTAAATAAATCGTCTCTTCTCGATCAGTTCGGAAGCATTATCGATACAACGATCCGGCTACGCGAGTACCAGGTACAGGTTGCGGGCCGTCGGTAACAGGCTTTTCATGGACAACGATGAATTTTTGATCGTTTCGCGAGACCTTCGACGAGAAGGGGAAAATCACCGGGTATGACGCGCGCGCGTCGAGAAACGAGAGTGGCCCCGAGAGCAGAGACCAAAAATAACAGTTATTCTGAAATTTTCTACGACTGAAATCATTAATAAAGTGTGGATTATTATTGAAATTTAAGATAATCGACACAAAATATAAAGAAAAAACCGAAGAATAAAATGATTAAAAAAGAACGATTTATAAATTTTTGGTTACAAATAACAGCTATTGATGTTCACAAAAGATCTCCCTCGGTAACTGTTATCGATGAAGAAAAACTATTTCGATTAGTCAAATCAGTTGTCAATGAGAGAATTACACCCATAACAGTTATCGATGAGAGAAATTTATTTGGATCGCTGATAACAGTTATCGATGGGAGAAATTTATTAAGATCGCTCATAACAGTTATTTAGGAAAAAGGTTTATTTCGATCGCTAATAACAGTTATCGATGATCAAATTTTTTGTAATTTGTTCACAATAATTATTGATGAGAACATTCAGTTCGGTTGCTTATTTAATTATCCAGTCTTCTACTCTTTTCGGATCGAGCAAGTCTGTGGAAATCATTGAGAAGGTTTCGTACAACAAGACGAATCGATAGACCATAAGAACAACACAAAGTCTGTTTGTTAACTATCTTTGTTCACAGACGATTCTGTTTTACTCGTATATCGACGTACAATTGTTTACAGGAGAAACTTCATTATTATCAGGAGAAAATTTGGAAAAGCTTATGGATCTTTATGGTTTTTGGAAAGCACTGCTGATCTTTATGCATTTATGACAAAATTGGATATGTGCAATTTAAAACACAGAAACGAAAAAAAAAGATTTAGGTGCATCAACACATTATTTTCAATTGCTTAGAATAATTATGAAAAGAAAGACTCTTCTATTTGGCTCCCGACTCTTGCAATTTATACAGAAAATTTTTATTTTGCATAAAGATCCGCAGTCTACTTATTAATCTTACTGTTTACTTCAACACATTTGCGATTTAGACCATCAATACGCATTCAGTAAATTAGTGCAGTAACAGAGACGTAACGCGTCACGTGACCGGGTCGCGGCGGAAGCGTGGGGAATAGCGTCGTAGAAGGGGAAGGTAGAGTGGGGACACAAGTCTTAGTCTGGCGACTCTGATTACGTGTAAATAGAATAAATAGAGAATTATACGAAAGTTATATTTTAAATTGTGAAGAATTATTAGTTTTAGTTCATAGTTCATTTACAATTTAGTTATTTTAGTGTTAATATTAGTGTTAGATTATCAATTAGTTATTATCCTCTATCATGGATCCAACAGTTAAGAGATACATATTAGGTAACGAATATAAAATGTTGTTTAACGATAATGGTTATTTTTTACTGAAAACAACTTTCGTCATCGATAATGGTTATTCCATCATTTATAACAGTAACGAGTAACCAAAAACAATTTCGTTCATCGCGAAGAGTTACTAATAACCAAAAATTATTTCCATCATCGACAGTAGTTATTAATAAACTGAAAAATGCTCTCGGCGCACGGTTTCGATCAAACTAGAAAACTAAGCAATTTTGCAATATTTAATTTCTCTACGTTTCGATCCGAATTTGGATCATCCTCAAGAGAGATGCGTCTGAAATTATACATATAATTGACTTTGAAAATGCAAAAATTGTGGACAGAGAACCCAATTTAGAACGTAGAATACTTCTTGAAACTATTCACATGATTAAACATCAAAGCGTAAATCTTAGGTATGAAACACCAAAGATTCATGAATATTACGCAACATTAATAACCAGTAATGTAGGTTATGATGAAGTTTCTACGTATATACGAAGTATTATTTATGTTAAAATATGTTTTCATAACATCTGTGATCAAAACTATTGAATGTTAATTTTCTTACCATGTAAAATTGGTATCCTACTGGTTATGTTGTGTTAGGATTGATATTTTGTCAATTTGAATTTACCGCCAAGAATCGATTCAATAACTTGTCGATCATGATGTCTGATTGGTTGAGTGTCAATATACGTCGTTTTCAATTTATGTGTTCGCTCTATCTTAACGGCCGGTACCTCAGTTGAATGCAGACCAGCATGAAACTCAGTCAGTGTATAATAGCTAATTAACATGTTTTGATACTTAGCAAGTATGTGATTTAAAAATTTAATTATAATTAGTTTGTCCACCCTGTTAAATTTACAAAATATTAATTATATGTATAATTTCAGACGCATCTCTCTTGAGGATGATCCAAATTCGGATCGAAACGTAGAGAAATTAAATATTGCAAAATTGCTTAGTTTTCTAGTTTGATCGAAACCGTGCGCCGAGAGCATTTTTCAGTTTGTTAAACATCTACGATCGAGAAACAATAATTTAAGTAGTTATTAATGACCAAAACACAATTTGCGTCATCGATAAGACTTACTAATGAGCGAAAACAAATGTAACTATACAAAATGATTGTTCGTAACCCAAATCGTTTCAAGGTAAATATAATTGTTATGCCATAACTTTTTCCAATTTGGTTACAGCGATTAGGGTCTCTGCCCGAGAGTGGTTCGAAAGGCTCGGGATCGAGATGAATAGAATGAATAGAACCGTTTGCGAGCGGGATGAACGCGTAGCCCGGTGGTGGTGCGTCATCGATTTCTAGCTCAAGGCGACACGCGTTTACTTTTCAGCGTGCGTTCAAAATCCCCGTGGCCGAGAGCTCGGTTACCGAACCGAAGGCGGCGGCTGGACAACAAAATTCTCCGAATCCTCTCGAGAATCGTGTAGGTACATACCTACATTTTACTTGTACACGGTGCAATCGTACGTCGACGTTCAGATTTCACTTTTCACGCAAAGAGATCTCGAACTCGAGCATGGAATTTCGAAGCTGGCGGGCTCGCCTAGGAGTACGATCTCTCTCTCTCTCTCTCTCTCTCTCTCTCTCTCTCGCTCTCTCTCTCTCTCTCTCTCCTCTCTCTCTCTCTTGCTCTGATTCTCCATTCGCAATCGCTCGAATATAGACGGTCCCGCGCGGCTACTGAAAGAACAAACAAGTTTCTCCACGGAAATTATTCGAGCTATTACGATACTGTCCCGCGACGTCGACAACTTCTAAGATGATCGCTAATGCAACGCCTTCCCTGGGATCTTCCATTGACAGCATCGAGATCGAGACCGTGCCCGTTCCGTGGACGTTCACCTCGCAAATCGCAAAACAGGAAAGGTTTTATCTTTAGGCGAGATTGTTCGCCACGACGCAGAGTTGGGCAAAATTTTCATCTAAATAAAAATTTCGAATAACGAATAAAAAATAAAAAATTTTTTACTCATTTACTCATATCCAAATCCACATACGGATTAATAAATCCTTTAAATCGCATCACAGCTAAATCCAACATTTTATATCGTGATATTGACTTTTTTAATGGTTCGTTACTATCATTTCAGAAAAAGTTGCGTGCGATTATATGATTATATGTGATATAATGTATATTTCTGTAACTGTCAGCATGTCCATTACTGTGTAACTTTATGCTAAGACTTTCTTTTTCTTTTTTTTTTATGAATATCTTCTATTGTAAACATTTGTATAAAAGGACTTCGGTCCGTAAATAGTAATAAATAATAATAATAATTATTATTCGATGGTTCGCGTTTATTAGAGTTGGCAGTAGTTGTGGAAAGATTTATTCGAAGCCCCCGAATAAAAGATACAGATAAAAGGTGAAAAAATTATTCGAAGTTCGAATAAAAATGTTATTTATTCAATTTATTTGATTTATTCGTCCTATAAATTCTCGTCGAACATATTTATTTATTCGATGCTCGTCGAATAAAGATACTTTTTATATTCGAATCATCGAATAACTAATAAAAATCTTTTTATTTTTTATTCGTTATCCGATATTTTTTATTTAGATGAAAATTTTGCCCAACTCTGCCACGAAGCATGGCAGTCGGGGGGCAAAGAGCATTTGTTGTTGTCCGCTGATTAGCTGTCCTCCGAAGAGCGTTGCTAAAATCGTTCGGATCGATCGGAGACGGCGGCAAGAATCGATCGAAGGGAACGGGAGCGAATCGAGAAGGACGATACGGTGACCGGCGTCGATCGCCGTCTCCCCGGGTTAAATGACTCACGATGACCTGGCCAAGCGGTCAAGGTAGCGCGTTTCGTAACTACAGGTGGCTTCACACCTGCATACCGATCGAGAGACTCGAACAGAGAGAGAAAGAGAAAGAGAGAGAGAAATAGTGAACGACAGGAGAAGCGGTGGGGTATCGAAGGGGAAGGGGCCGTCATCTTTTTTCCTTTAGCCGCGTGTCTGTAACCTACTTTCGGTCCGGTCGAGCAACGTACGGTCTCTGTTCCTTCGAGTTAATTAACCTGCTCCACGAAGCTTACGAAACCGAACCCCGTGTATCCTCGTAGAACAGCTGAACCCGCGAACGCGCGATCGTTGACAAATTATCGCTACAGATGCAACCGGTGTCCAGGAAACGTGCATCTTCATGTTCGAATATTAATATCGGGATACGATCTCGTTGTTTACGATGATTCGGGTTTTTCTTTTAATCGGGTGAACTGTATAACGAAAACCAAAGGACGATGAACCGTCGCGTCGCGTCGTGTCGCATCGCGTCGCATCGGGTGGAGGAAGGTTAACAGAGGATGCTTTTTTTCTTCGTCGCGCATAAATAATTCAAGATCGGCGCGATCTTCGAGCCGCGTTCGAATCGAGCATGTTTTATTTATAAAGCAGCTCGGACGCTTCGATGGACAAAACCCGTGAATAGATTCGAATTACGGCGTTGGTGGGGCTCCTTCTATGACAGGCGCCAACAACGGACAGTCTTCGGATTGCCCCCGTGGGGGCCAATTTTTTTCGGTGCTAATTACACCCGTCGGAGGGGAAATTAACCCACATCTTGTTAACTTTCCGTGGAATATCTTCGGTTGAAGCGACTTCTTCATTAGGGTGGACCTTAGTTATACTTAGTGAAATGTTTTTTGCGAGATTTTTTTCACCCCCCCCCCCCCAAATTGTGCTATTGGGTAAGAAAATAATTCCTGCAAAAGTTGAAGTTGATCGGATAAGGGGAAGGCGTGCCTCATCGAGCGCAAAGGTCAAGAATAAACCTTATTTTTCAACCAAAAAATTTTAGGCATGCCCCCCCCCCCCAATATTGTTCCATATCATGAAAAAATGATATATCCAAAATTTTAGATCAATCGGACGTCGGGAAAGGGTGCCTAAACGAGCGCGAAGTTTTGAAATAGAAGTAACTGCGCGCTTAATGTGAAAAGTATACTGCAGTATACTGTATTCGCGCTCGATTAGGGACGCCTTCCCGACGTCCGATTGATCTAAAACTTTGGATATATCATTTTTTCATGACATGGAACAATATTGGGGGGAAGCGTGCCAAAAATTGTTTGATTGAAAAATAAGGTCCACCCTAGTGGTAATATACCGATGCGGTTGCGATACGCGGAATTAGACTGCGGGTCGTCTCTCCGTGCAAACATTGACAAGTTTTTCCTTGAATCTCCAGGACGAATCGATACAAATAGCGAATCGTCGTTGCAGATGTTCGCGTCCTCCGAAGTGCAGTCCAATTTCTCGACAACGTGACGTGGACGGTGAAACACGCCGAGGAATCGTTCGCTACTTTGTGCCACGTATCGATAATATAATCGAAAGAGAAAGGAAAGTTGAAGCGTAAGAAGAAAAAGAGAAGCGAAAAGAAGAGGGCTGGTTGGTTGTCTGAACTCACCGGCGTAAGTGCTCTTGAAACTTTCGTGAAGCTTGAAGGTGAACGGAATGTGGACCTTCATCATCTCCATCTGAGGTATACGTGGCGAGTGTGTCATTACAGTTCCACTGCCGCCGAACATCAATTCGTCGCCGTGAATACGAAGTACGATCATGTTCCTGCGCAAACCAATTGTAATCTTTCCTTTTAATCGATCCACTCTGGCTTAAAAATAGTCGGCGAACGGCGTATGCTTATGCTCGCATCCGAGAATCGCTATCGCGACGTTCCGAAGAGAAGATCTCGACGCGACCGGTGCGGCGGCGGTGACCTTCAGACTTTTAATTCTTACCGTTCGTCGAACGAAATCAAAACAGTCTTTTTTATCTCGCTCGATATTTTCACTCAAATTTAGGAATTCGTTTAGACAACGCGGCCCGATAAACCGTCCCAATTTTACGAAGCCGTTATCCGTCCGTTTAATTGTTTAATTGATCAAAGGCGACCGGGCGAATCCGACAATGTTTGAAATCCGACGAGGAACACTCCGAGGCGGATGCGCTAATAGAGTATAAATTGGGTGGCACGGTTACCACGGCCAAGAGTCAAGCTAATTAATTATTCAACGCGATCTGCCGACGGATCTAAATATTCAATGTGTTTTTGTTCTCGCCTTTTTCCGTGTCGTTCGGCGTACGGAATGATTCATTCTCGGATCGATAAATCACCTAATTACCTAGAACAGCGGTGACATTTAGTCTCATAATTTGAACAAGCGAGAATATCCGGCGTGCAGGCATGCGGCGCACGAAAACCGATTAGCTGCCGGACGAACGGCATAATCGATTTTTTATTTCGTTCTCGATCTTTCCGATCGGACTCGGACCGGAGCGTCTAGAACGGAAAATTTGCTCGAATTTCACGAAAAGATACCGAGCACCCCCCTCCCTCCCCCCCGGAATCGTGCCAGGCAAGCTTTTGCACCGATTTCGATTTCGACAGAAGGATCTCCGTCGGTTCGTGCCAATTGCGAAAGCTCGCGGTGAAATCAACGATTTCAAAAATCTCTGTACACACTGTGTCTCGACTGTACGCGTCGGTCCTTGTTGTTCATACGGATTTCGTAAGGAAGCCGTCGAGAGAGACCGCGGTCTCGCTCGCTGCGCTCGTTTTCGTTTTCACGATTCCGAGTGCGATAGAGCGACGACGCTAATAAGCCGAGCCGCGGCCGAATCTATTTATTCTGTCGTATCTTTCTTTTTCTCAAACCGGCACGGTAATTTGCATATCGTTATTATTCGCTCCGTCGAACGGTTTCTCATGGATTAACTTTTTTTCACCGGCGACACGGTCAGGCGCGAGTCACGACGAAAATTAAATATTGACGCAGAATCATGCTGTCGACAAAATGGTTTCATCAAATACCATTTAAAGAACGCTTCGCGTCTCGTCGTTGCCGAGGCGAAGCGGTCGTTCGACGATGGGAAAACTCTTACCCCATTTTCCGGTGTATGTACTTGCTACGCGCGAAACTTCAAGGGCGAAGCAATCATTAAATTCTCGTTTCGTTCGAAATGAACGGGACCGATAAAAGTCCAACGGGTATCGCTTATCGCTGCACCCGATAAACGACCGATCACGGTCCTTTCGAACGAATCGAGATGCGAACGACCTGCGAGCTTCGTTCGACCTCCAATGTGCCAATAACCCCGCGGCCACGGGCGATCAGCCATCGACTGTAGGATTATAAGGCAGTGCGCGCGACTCCCCCGCATTTTTGCAACTTATTCGTTGGCTCTCGCCGACGAGAGACTCCGGGGGAAAAAAAGGGAAATGTCCATCGAGCACATCCATCCGTTTGGAAAGAATCTACGATCGAGCGAAGAGAATGCGAAAGAACGATACGATCGGGGCGAATGAAATTAAATTTGAAATCAAATAAAAGAACGCGCGGCGCTACGAATCGAACGTTACTCGATGACGAATATACGATCCGATTCGACTAGTGCTCGCCGAAGGAAAGATATAACTGTACCTTCCTCGGTCGGCGCAACACCGAATACTACTCCGTGGACTCGATTCGAGGACGAAACGGGACCTGCGCGCGCGATTATGGTTTTTAGTCCACTTTTAGCCGGCTTTCTCCCGTCGAATATAAGAGAATCTCTACATCCGTATAAGCGGGGATTCCGTTAAGCGCGTTCAACGTTTTCGAACGATTCGGGTCTGCCGTTGACCTTGATACCGGTGACCACGTCCACGTCCAGCACCGCGGAAGAGATTCCTCTCCTATGGATTATTTAGTTTCTCCACGGACAGATCGGAACCGCCTTTTTCTCGAATAAATTCTATCGAACAGCCGTTCCATCTCCCGACCGATCCGTGGGGACCACGCGGATACCCGCGATGCGTCGACAGTACGATCTCCGTTGAACGTGCGCTTTAGGGCACGGAATTATTCACCGTTCACGGGGCTTCCGTGAATTTGATGGATCGGGTCGGGCTCGCGTATGGTTACGATTACATTGGAGTTGCGAAACAGGATCTATATTTGTATAGTGATTTTATATGATTTATAGTGAACATTCACGTTTAAACGACGCAATGTATTCGTACCCTAAGCCAGGCCTCGGAGTTATGTGCTCGCGACGGCCGGTTTTCGAAAGCAACGCCTCCTCGACCCGGTCGCGCGTCTCCCCGTGGCGGCCCTAGTTCTCGCAGCAGCTCAGGCGCGTACCATACAGTGCAGAGATATTGTGCTCTTTTGACGCGCATGCGCGAAGATTTTAGCGTCAGTAACGTAAAACGTTGGGTCCGAAAGATGTACCTTCGTCACCCCTCATAATATCGCAAATTTTGTTATGATTTATTTTTGAAAAATTAATGTATAACATGTGTATGTGTGTGTGTATATATATACATATATATTAAAATTTAATATATAAATATGTACACATAATATATAATACATAGTTATAGCACTTTTCCACCAGTAATGGCAGAGAGGAATCTCTGGTAATAGTTCCTCACTACTTTGCCTATAAATTTAAGACGTAGATACGGTCCTGTCTTTGGTCGTGCATGCGCGTGAAAAGAACATAATATCTCTGCACTGGTACCATAGAGTGTTACATACAATGTAAATGTCGGGGATGCGAACAGCCACGTCCAAACTTCCCGTAGATCTTACTTAATACAATTTGGACAATACAATTAAAAACAATTTTTTAAATTTATGCAGCTGTTGTTAGAAATTATCGTGCGACATAGTGGAATAGGCCTACTTCGACGATAACCTGGAAACCTATTGATACGGGTGTCGTCCTAATGCACTACGAATAGCTCCTGGTTACGCGCCTGAGCTGGCTCGAGAAGTAGGGCCGCCACGGGGAGCAAGACGCTCGGCCAGGTCAATGGGGCGTAGCCTTCGAAAACCGGCCGTCGCGAGCACATAATTCCGAGGCCTGGCTTAGGGTACGAATACATTGCGTCGTTTAAACGTGAATGTTCACTATAAATCATATAAAATCACTATAAAAATATAGATCCTATTTCGGTAGTTTCGCAACTCCGATGTAATCGTAACCATACGCGAGCCCGACCCGATCCATCAAATTCACAGAAGCCCCGTGAACGGTGAATTCTCTCGCAACGATACTGTTCGTGGAAACTCGGTATCTTCGTTCGGCCGACAAACAAGTAAACACGGTCAATTGTTTTCTAGAATCGCAAATGGCAAGTGGGAAGTGGGCAAGTGGAAGGGGGCGAGAGTCTCATCCTCTCGCGGCCTCGATCAATCGAAGACAATTGGCGATGCGCGTTCATACTTTCCAGGAACCCTTCGCCAACACCGACGCGCGACGCCGATATCGAGGCGTTGATTCTTCGACGGATCGTTCCACGTGAAATCGATCGTTACTTGCAAACAGCCTGTCGAGAGCTTCACCAAAGGGAGTTCGAGTCATCTTTTCGCTGGCTAGGAATTCTTTGACGAAACCGTATCTTCGAATGCTGCAACTTTGGTTGTACTCGCGAATTTGCATCTCGGAAACCATTCGTCGAAACGAGTCCAATTGTTTTTTATTTCAGCAAGGACTATCTGACCTGTTCATCCAACTACGAAATACGAAATAGGATGCTAACCGTGTCCCTTCGGAAGACGCGTACTTATACCCGGCATATACATACATATATGCATACATACATACATACGCGGGTTTCGCAAAGCATTGCAGCTCGGTTCGGCACGGTGTGGCATTTGATCTCTGGCGAAACTAGCCGGAGCGCTTGCGAAACCCTCGGATATACAGTGACACTCCCATTAATATTCGGAGGCTCTTAAAAAAACGATAACTTTTTTGATATTCGACCAATCTTGAATTTTTTTTAGAAGTTAGAACAATCGGTTTGGTCGAATATTAAAAAAGTTAACGTCTTTTTAAGAGTGTCCGAATATTAGTGGGAGTCACTGTATGTGTACGCGTCTACCAAAAGGACGCGGTGCATGGCTGGCGTGGCCCTTCAAGCCTAAACACCGTCAAAGGACGAAAGGACTAAGTGAACGCGGACCGATACCGAATGCGGCCGGAAAGCGAGTAAAGAAAAACGATTCGAAAGGAAACTCTGCGCAGGAGAACGCGAACTAGTGAGCGTAACGCGTACTCTGCGATCGTGTCCAAGCCGAAACTGTTACGTGTTCTATCAACGGACTGTCCTTGTCTCCTGCGAACGAAAAACGACAATTCCGTCTGTCAACAACTCGTCGATTCGACAGCTGACAGGATTACGGTGCATCGAGACTCGATTCAGCGGGATTTTCTAACCTACAACGTTGCATTATCCAACGTTAATGAGATCGGGGACAGATACACTCGATATCCGATCGAGTGGGCGGAGCTATGGGAGCAATTTGAAATGCTGCAGATAATTGCCCTCGGGGCAAACGACGAGAACAACGGATGAAAGAAATTTTCTTTCCGAAAGGACAGAAAAGTGGTCGGAAATTGTCAAAACTTGGCCAAAATAGGAAGGAGTACTCCAAATTACATCAAAATTGATACTCTGAAGTTCTTCGGGTCGCTGATTATGAATCTGATGTCAAAATTACAAAAAACGAAATGGCGGATGCGTAACACAAAAAATGATTGGACTCTCTCGAAAATTAGTACATACATATTCTTATATTCCTCGTGTCGTCAAATGTGAATCTGATGTCAAAATTGCGACAAACGACATTTTATTTTTTAAAAACAAATTGTTTGTGGTGTTCAAAACATGTATAAAAAAATTCTATAAGTGGAACCATACAATGCTTATTTAACAAATTTTGTTATATCTTCAAAATTTCTCGAGAAAACATGCTTGTAATTAGTACCGTGACTACCTCTGCGTCAGAAGAATGGATCGCATGGCAATGATAATTTACGCTAATAGTGTCTACTACAAGCATACACAAAAAACTCTGTGGAATATACAACTTTTAGTATACATTTCTAAAATCAGTGCATCAAACTTTACCTTTGTCTTTATACATTGTAAACACTGATTAATATAAACCCAATATTATTATCATGTATAGATTATTTACTTCCGGGAATAGCATCCATTGTACACACAAAAAAAAATTCACTTTTCGTAGAATTATAAGCTTCGCACTTGCTTTTTTGACACCGTAGTTCACTGCACAAGAACTGCGTGACGAATGACCGCAATATTTGTACTCCCACCATTTGACAGGTATACATGATAAGACCTTTTTACTTTGGGTTTCCCATAGAGTCATTACCCGAGTATCCCAGCAAGGCAATGGTCATACGCCTAACCGAAAATTCATTTTTGGCATTTTGGCCACGTTTTAGCGATTTCCGACCACTGTGCGGCGATTCGAAGAATCCTAGGTGCTGGTCGATGTTTTAGGATATTCTCCCCTATCTATCTGTAACGATCCGTCCGAGCCAATTAGGATGCTCCGGTTTTCCACGGAGCCGAGGGAACGCTCTCCGGGGCAATTGATTGGCCCGAACCGGCTCCACGAGAATAACCGATGAGCGGCGAGTAAAGTTTAACGTGTTTTTGAGGCATCGAGAGAAAACGAATCGTTTCAAGGACTACACGACAAACGAGTCGTCGCGCGTCGAGTCGATCGAACAAAGATCGTGGAAGCAGAAAAATGGTGCGTCCTCGTTGCAACATCGTTGTGTTCGTTTTACGCGCGGCTTCTAAGGTCGAGAAAGAATCCGGACAGGAGAGCGGCCGAACGATTTTTGGTTGCGATAGAGTTTAACGAGAACGTCCGAGAACCTCGCAGCAGTTTGCTCTTTTTCCTTGGCTTGTTCGCTGTTCGTCGCGAACGCACAGGAACTCGACAACGGCATTTACATCGACAGACTTGGCAACACGCTCTTTGGAATCTTCGCTGCATACGAACAGTTTTTACCTACGAATCTTCTACTGGAATATTCCCGGTTCGAAACGAAACATCGACGACGCAATCCCTTTTAGCGATTTAGCAGGCCAAATGTCGATTTCAAAAATTTTACCCAAAGTGTGAAATTTTTGGTGCTTGCTATAGTTTAATATATGGGGGATACTAATATTTTTTTTATCATTCAGGCACCCATGGAGTGCTGTACTTCATCGAAAGTCAAAGATTTTCGTAGTACGTGTCTTGCTGCTAAAATTCGATGAGACAGTTTTTATATGCTTCAAGTAAGTTGTACACATTTCGTTCCAGTATGAAAGTTTTGCAAGTAAGTATGGACTATACTTTCAAGAATTTTGTATCTTTTGGTAATTATTTACATTTCAACACGATTAGTATGTAAATAATATTTGTTACGATTGTAACACTTTACGAGTAATTATGTTGTACATCAGGGTACGTCCGGGAATTTTTTTTAAGCGCGGTTGTAATTGTCAAAGGTTTGGGCTTACAGCAAAACAAAAATTAGTAGCTCGAGTCAGCCCGCGTTCTTTTTACAGCATTTTCTTTATCGCGCCAAGCGGCCCTTGCGTTTCGGTCGCGCACGCTTTCCGGACGTAAATACTGGGTGACGACAAACATGAAGCAGTTTTGCCTCATTGTATCAGTCTTTTAGGAAATATGCGAAGCGAATGATCTCGAGCGAAACGTGTAGTGTGTGCTATAATAAAGGGAAATTGTATTGAAAATTGGCCTCGATCCACAATATTTTATGTATAAGTATTTGCTGTACGCTGTTTAGAACTGTTATATTTTAATTTAGTGTATAGCGTAATATAAACTAGTGATTATATTGCTTTTTACTTAAAAACGTACTAAAAAATATTGAAAAAGTATTAAAAAATGTTTTTAAAATACTTAAACAAATAAAAAATGATATTATATGTGATTTGAAAACGTTGTGGGATCATTAAACATTATAAATAATTTTGGCCAGCTAAATCGCTGAAAGGGACCACTGTGCGACGTACGCGTAAGAAGCGTCGCTCGTTGTTTCGCTTGATCGATTTGTACGCGACTCGTATCTACGTCAGAGCAATGAAACCGACGAACCGCGCCGCGACGATCGACGAGCCAAGCTGGCTGGAAGAAACGGAAGCGCCCCTCGCAGATGCATTCGTGTTCCTAGCGCGGCACGAACATTTGTTTTCTGCGAAACCGTGGAGAATATTTCGAAAGCTCGCACGCAACGTCCAACAAAATTCATTGCTCGAGTCAGGATCGAGTCCGACGTCCGTGAAAATTCTCCTCGGATACGGATCTCGTTGCAAGGTTTTCGCTAGAAACAACGAAAACGACGAGAACGGGGATCGTTTCTTCTTGTTCAAGGAGAATCTATTTTTCAAGGATAAAACAACAACCACCGGTACGAACCTTGAGAAACTATATCGCTGTGCACAAGGATGTCGAACTAATCGATCTCCCGTCGCGATTCCGATCCGAGCAATGCGATAAACCGATCCTGCAGTCTCCGACCGTTCGAGTAGGACTCGACGACCTTGAGAACGATTCCACGCCAAGAATCACGATTCGAGAAAAATACGAGCGTTCCGCGTCGTATGCTTAACGAAGACTTTGCTTCTAGAACGGATCGATAATTATGTTTAAGTACTAGTTTTGAGTGTTATAAATAATGCCGCACGATCGGTCCTTGAAGATAAACGCTACCTTTCATAAACGGTGACTCGATCCCTTGCCTTGCTTCTCGGCCGTTCGCGAATCTAGATCCCTCTGCGATCTCTGGGTCTCGCGTGACCCCGACAACTGGACACCCTTCGATTTCCCATTTTTCCAAACAAACGTCCCGATCTGTCCGTTTTACAAAGATCTCTGGACATTACAAGAAATGTGTCGTTGCTATCGGCGCACGGGTTCGATCAGTTTTTACCAGTAGCAAATTTGCAAATTATTAATTTTCGACGTTTTGGTCTTATTTTAGACCATTCTCAAGAAAAAGTTTATTTCTCTTTTCATTAAAATTAAATTTGTTTCATCGTACATACAGCAAGTAACTTTTGGTATTTTTAATATTGTTAATTTAAAATGTATTAATATGTATATCGAATAATTAATTTGCAGACGCAATTTTTCTTGATAATGATCTAAAATAAGACCGAAACGTCGAAAATGAATAATTTGGAAATTTGCTAGTAACTGGTAAAAACTAATCGAACCCGATAGCATCAACACATTTCTTGTAAATAATTTACGATCGATATAAAGATAGATATTTATCTCTGGACATTGCCTCGTCGAGGATCGAACACGCTACTGTGGCTTCGACGAAATAAGGTCAAGGTCTGGGTCTAGATCTCAGAGGTGGCAAACCGAAGGGACAGTATTTTTCCTCTAACGTCGTCGCTCGTAGCAGAAACAAGGAGGACTTATCTCGGCCGTGTCTAGTGATGGCGTGGAAAATCACTAACCGTGATTTATCACAGTGATCGCAGAATCACGATCACGGTCGTTATTTTAACATCGTACAAGCCGTGATCCTGATTTTTTAATCTAGAATGAATCTGCTCACTGTCGTCCTAATTCTTCATCTCGATTAAATTGGTTCTTTTTTTAAATACATCAATTAGCTTGCATAAAAATATCTGCATTACAATGTAAATTTAAAATGATATATCACGTTTTCTGTATATAACGTAAATTTACTTCGTTTAGTGATAAAAATAAAAAATATTCTATTTTCTGATGAGAAAAGTGAAGAGCAGTTATGCTCTCCACCAATCAAAAGCGATCACGAAAATCACGAATCACTGTGAAAAATCATCGTGATAGGGAACGAACGTGATCGAATCACAAGTGATCCAAAAGTAGCAGTTCATGCCATCCCTAGCCGTGTCCGATCTACGCTCGTCGAATCTGCAAACTGTAAAAACCCACAACTCGACGTCTCGAGCAAGATTCGATTTCTTCCCTAGAAGCGGTAGACCGAACGGAGCCCGCGATATTTTTTAGTCGGAAACACGGTTAGAAAAGATGGCGGAGAAAAAATGAAATAGACGCGGCGCGGCGGGGGCCCGTGTTGCAGCATCGCCGGTTATTATGCAATCGACGAACGGGAATAAAACCGAGCGGTCGCTTCTCCACGCGCCGCTAATCTTTCGCATAAATATTGTTATTGACTCGCGAAGTATTTTCGCGCGGCGCAATAAAACCATCGCGGGACTCTAATTTCGAGACAGAGCGACGCGACACGACACGACGAACGGTTCCACGGTGTTGCGACCCTATCGACATCCATCCAGGCTCGGTTAGCTTGCCTTGCCCTGTCATCCGATTCGCGTTTTGCCATAGCAAATAGCGTATGCGTATAGTATATCGCGTTGCTAATCCCGTTGCACAGAGATAACCTAACAGTGTCGGTGCCTTTTTCCTACCTCCCACCCCTCCCTCATTGTCACTATCTTTCTTTCTTTCTCTTTTTTTCGAGATCAAACATCCAACCGTACATCGACCTATTTCAAACATTGCGACGCGACGGTGCATGGTGTTGTAAGCTCCGAGTGCTAAAAGCGCACGCACGAATCTCGACAAACTCTGCAACACGCCCGATAGATACCAAACCGTTTGTAAGAAATATTTGATTAATTTTTAAGAAAAAGTATCATCGTCAACTAAACGACAATTATTTTTCTCATCCGCGCATTTACCATTATTCACAAGGATCGTTTGCCATTTATCGGGAAGTAATTTTTTCTCCCGGAAACAAGATGATTGATTACTTCACCTGACCAGTATGTCGCAAAAAGAAGTAACTAACAACTTCGTTGAAACCAGAGTGGGGCAAACTTTTCATCTAAATGAAAATTTCGAATAACGAATAATTGATAAAAAAATTTGTATTCATTATCCGATGGTTCGCGTTTATTAGAGTTGGCAACAGTTGTGGCAAGATTTATTCGAAGCCTTCGAATAAAAGATACAGACAAACGATGAAAAAATTATTCAAATTCGAATAAATTCGCTTCGTAAATTATTTATTCGAACCTCGTCGGATAAAGATACTTTTTTTATTCAAACCTCGTCGTTTAAAGATACTTTTTTTTATTCGAACCTCGTCGAATAAAGATACTTTTTATATTCGAACCATCGAATAATGAGTAAAAAATTTTTTATCCTATATTCGTTACTCGAAATTTTGATTTAGATGAAAATTTTGTGCAACTCTGGTTGAAACTGTGTAAAGAGGCTTTTTTCAATCGGATGTCGTCGACCTTTGAGAGTTCGCTTATGAAGACGATAACGGCGAGCGTACGCACGGATGACATTACTTTTTCTTTCTAGGAGGAAAATCAATTCGAATTGAAAAACTGCGTGTACGTGTGCGCATCCGTAACGAGGGAAATTAAAAACAGATCGAGTAAGCGACGGCAAAGAGGAGTCGCGATCGCGAACGCGGCTACCATGCTACCACGCAGTTGTGGTCATAGCCACTGGGTCACCGACTATTGCTAAAGTAAACCGGTCGGGTTTAATCGCTTGTTTTCAGAAAGTAACGCGCTAAAATGAGAGCAAGAACGAAAACGAGAACGAAAACGAAAACGCGAACCGCTGGAACTTGGGCTTCTACAATTCCTTTTGCGTCGAACAAAGTCAACCCTCGAGTAGCGAAGGATTCTGGATCTCTTTAAAACGAAAAACATTTAGAAATGTAAATTTTATTCTTTGAACGTTAACCTATTCCGACAGATTCGTTTCACTCTTTCGTTATGTTTATTAACCTTTTCTGCGTCCATGCAAATGTTGGCCAATTATTGCCAACAATTTTATGCAATTATGGCGGACACGGCCGAGCAAACGATCGCAAATTTTAACGAGGACGACATTTTCCGACGCGCTCGGAACCCGTTGAAGTCGTTGGTTTCAATAACAAGATGCGCGTATGTATGTATGTATGTATGTATGTATGTATGTACCTTCGAGACAACGTTTTTACAGAGCCGATTGATAAAACCGCGAGTTCGCAATAAAGATCCGTGATCCGATCTAAGGATTACCCGGGTGTAAAAATCGGACAGGAAACCAGTACCTGATGATGAATAAGAAAACTCCGCAGAAGCATATCGACACCGCGAGAACGAAGAAAATGTTCGACAGCTCCGCCACGGACACTAACATCGCCGTCATCGTATTCGAGCCGTGTGTGTTGTCCTCTCCGTGCACCGCACGTCCCACGTCCACGTATTTGCACGTCCGCGTACACGTACACGCACACGTACACGTACGCGTACGCGCGCGAGCACGAGGCACGCACACAAGTATGCACCAGCTGCCGCGGTGGTGGTTTAACCTCACTTGTAACGGTGCGCTGTCAAAGAGCCGCGGCCGCCGGCGGTGTCGCCCTCGCCCTCAACCACTGCACACACCGTTCTGTCCGTGGACGCGCGACCAACGATGCGATGATCACGACTGTCAGAGCCGCATCGCGTGTCCGTATCCGTATTTTCCTCGAGCGAACAGTACGCCACCCTAACCTCATCGACCGAAAACCGTGTGCGTTGGCGTTGCCTTTTCCTTCGCCTTTACTGTTCGCGTGCACTGGAACACGCGGGGGGACGACGACGACGTCGTTCTTCTCTTCTCGCCGAACGATTCGGTCATCGATCAAACGTCACCGATTCGAGCGTGTCTCTCTCGATAGAACCAGCGGCCGATCGAACGCGATCGTCCAGCATAGCGGGCAGGATGACGATCGGTCTCGAAACAAACCGAAACTCCGAGCCTTCGAACGATCGACGCACCAGCTGTAAAACCGTAACCGGCACAGCGGTGACGCTCACCACCGAGTACACTCGGTTCCCGTCCAATCCACGACGGACCGCCGAACGGAACGATTGTTTTTACGCGCGAGCTGAAAATCTCGCGTGTAACCAGCGAGCCGAACGCACAAACACCAGCCTAGAACGCGTATTAGCCGTGGCTTGAGACTGACTGGCCGTGGTGGCCACGGTGGGGACAACTTATACGCCTCTGTACTTCGCGAGTTTTTTTTCTGGCACTCTCGTGCGCGCGCTTCCGAACATCGACCAATACCTGCGCGGTCCCGCGCCCGCGCGACCGCAAACCCCGCACCGATACGTAACCGCGATTAGAGAGATCACGCATCGGCATGTGCGAACGGATATTTGATTTTTAAATTCAGAGCAATCGTTCAAGCGATTCCCACTGTCTATCGCGCATGTAATTACCGCGGCGATTAATTACCAAGCAGCCGGTTCTCGCAAATTAGCACCTTGTTTGTTTAGACCGACGATTTACTTTTAAAACGGTAGGTTGCGCGGTTCTGTCGACGCGCGCGAACTATGCAACTACGTCGTCGTCTGTAAGTGCGTATCTCTCGCGCGTATTCTTATCTCGAACAGTTTCAGCGCGATCGTTTTACGCATTTACATTTTATACGATTTACCGAAGATTATGGGACATGTATACCGAAAACGAACAGGTGGTCGCGATATTTGTATCGTTTTCTGCGTAGCATCGGTACAGCGAGCGAATTTCGAGGAACGCGTAAAATTGGGTCACTCGTGCGAGCCTCGTCGTCGAACGTTTAACCGTACATATATATTGACGCGTGAAAGGGCTTCTTTTCTCGAGGTGAGATTCGAAGCTACGCGAACGCTGACACGTATCACGGGCACGGGCACGGCTCGTGTCGAGCCTGCGACGAACTTAAATCGAGTGTAATTCTCTTTGAAACGTACCGAAAATAGTTTCCAAGGATACCGGTATTAACTAACCGGAACAGCTGATACAACCTCGCATGGCGACATCTAGTTGAGTTTTGTTTCACACGTCAACGACGCAGGTTCGTTTTTTTTATTCCAGTTGATACTCCAACGTTACAGTCGGAGAAATTACAAAATTCCTCTCCGTCTCCTGGTGGTTCCAATAAAGTGATTATACAGATTGAAAAATGTCGAAATTGATCGGCGTCGACTTCGAAGTGTTCGGAAGAGTGCAAGGTACATTTAAGTGAGACCAGTTTGTTGCACAGCGTACACGACGATTCTAATCGAGCGTTTCTTAACTCGTAGGTGTCTTCTTTAGGAAGGTGAGTAACGTTGTCGAGCGTCGACTAGATAAATAATAATACGGAGAAACCAGTTCGGAACTCGAGGTTTACTCGGAACAGAAGCGACATCTGACGGACGTTGACGCAACTCCGTAGTCGTTGATACTTCGATAACGATACATCGACGAGACATAAGCACAGACGAGATATCTCGTATGTGGTATAAGAACAGACTCAAAGTACGGACGAGGTATAGCATACTGGGATTCTAATCCGACGGCTAACCCTAACCCAAATCCGGTTAACCAAGGAAGGTTACTGTAACCCGCTGTAACCCGTACTAACCTCGTGGGAACGGTTCTCAAATCCTTGAAAGAGTTACTATTTAATAGAGATTCAAGGAATTTAACTGAATACAATCTGAGCTACTAACGATCTCTTCAACACAACGTGTGAAACAAGAGTAGGGAAACATTCCTGTGGGTCAGAGTTGGGCAAAATTTTTATCTAAATAAAAATTTCGAATAAGGAATAAAAAATAAAAAAATTTTTATTCATTATTCGATGGTTCGCGTTTATTAGAGTTGGCAATAGTCAGGGCCGGATTAAGCCCCGTAGCAGAAGTAGCAAATGCTACGGGCCCCGCACTTCTGGGAGCCCCGCGCCTTGAGCAAAAAATGTTTAGCTTGTAAAATTTTGTAACATTTGGCCAAAAATCAACTTTTAGATATTCTACTGAACGGATTCTTGTTTCTAAATGTCCATTTATCTCAAAAATAAAATATTAATGAAAATGAATAAAAAGTTTTAGAGAAAACGAATCTCAAAGTCGAGCATTTTAGAAATGATGTGTTTTCTCCAATAAAATTGCCTTTCTTCTTCTAAGAACCTTGACGACTCTATTTAATATTTTGTTTCGATGTTTATTTCTCGATAAAAAGGATTCTTCCACGGTGAGAAATCATATCTTGAATTAATAATTACTGTATAGAATAGATTAATAAAGTAGATCTGAAAAAATGATGCTAGGGGGCACAGATATTTTTTGCTATAACAAAAAAAAAAGGTTATTCATTGTGTCTGTGTAAGCGTGGGGCCTCGTCATAACATTTGCTGCGGGCCCCGCGCTGGCTTAATCCGGCACTGGAAATAGTTGTGGAAAGATTTATTCGAAACCTTCAAATAAAAGATACAGTTAAAAAACGAAAAAATTATTCGAAGTTCGAATAAAAGATTCAGATAAAAGATGAAGAAATTATTTGAAGTTCGAATAAAGCCGATTCGTATAAAAAAAATTATCCTTATTCGTCGGATAAATTCTCGTCGAATATAATTATTTATTCGATGCTCGTCAAATAATGAACAAAAATTTTTTTATTCGTTGTTCGAAATTTTTATTTAGATGAAAATTTTGCCCGACTCTGGTGTGGGTGGTCATAACAATAGAAAATCAAAAATACAGTTGAAATTGTATCGTGTTTAGCGTCACTTTAATGAGAAAAATTCCACAAATAAATTGGTGAAAGTCCCATAAAAAAATAATCAAAAATAGAGAAGTTTTGTAATTGGATTAGTAGTGGTTCACACCGATGTACCCGACTCCGGTTAGTTTTGCTATTAATATTTTAAACCTTAAAAACCAACACCATTATATTATTTAAAATTGATTTGTAGATAAATCAGCTGATTGGCACCAAAGCATAATTATAAATTAGAAAAGAAGTTGAAACTTCGTACTCAAAACCCGCTCTTAGTGTGGGTTACAGAGTTTCATAAGTTACAAAGAACGGAAACCGATACGGGTTATGGTTGCGACCCCCGTTTTAAAGCTTTCCGACCATAACCCGCTCTTACCGGGTTAACCTGGTTACAGTTTGGCATCTAGTAACCGGTTACCGAAGCTACGCGAGTTACAGCAAGTTATTGAGAACCACATCCGATTCGGGTTAGGTTTTTGATCCCTGTGTAGCAATAAAAGTAGAGTAGACCTATCGTCGTATCGGGTTCCGCGGAGTAATGAAATAAAAAAAATGGATTGCCAATCGACATTTGGCAATGTCGGTATTTTAGATGACGCAGAACCCTGTATTCCGATTATGATGAAATTCGATGTGTATATTTTTATGCGATCATAGTTCTGTCACAATGGTCATCCGGTTTTATAGCTTGATATCGCGATAGAAGTCATCCAGTAATTTAATCGAATAGTTTATTAATGTACCGAAAATTGGATCTCCGCAATTGGCTGTCCGACGAAATGTCATGTATCATTTAAATAATATATTGTTTGGCGACGAATTTAGTTTACCCAAAAACGCGGCAAAGAGTTGGGTTTGAAAGGATGGTGTATGAACACGAGTCACGGAACCGTGGTGGGTCGTCTCGAAGGAGAAAAGGAGAAAGTAGATGAAATGTAAGTACTTCAGTTATATCGTGTATCCAGGGCCCGCTCTAGCGGTTACGACGCCCCGGACAAAAAGATATATTGCCGCCCCTTAAGAATATATATATATATATTCTTTAAATAAAGGTACATATTTTTTATTTTCAATAAAAATCATTTTATCTAAATTTTAATATAAATTTTTAGCGAACGAAAACATCGATGCGTGAAATTTATTATTAATTGGGTATTTAAAACGTCAATATTGTTCTCACACTTACAGCCAAAATGGCGCCTCTAAATTTTGGCGCCCCGGGCAAATGCCAGGGTTGCCCCCCCCCCCCCTAGAGCGGGCCCTGCGTGTATCGACTCTCTGCGGGTATCGATAATGTAGCGCGCGAAACGTTTAAAAATTGCACGCGCTTATTTTCCAGGAAACATTGGCTTCGGAATACCGGAAGTCCTCAGTCGTCCATAGACAAAGTGGAGTTTCGAAACGAACAGGAGATACCGAAATCTACGTTCTCAAATTTCGATATCAGGAAATAACGATTCATTCGATCGACGACCAACGAGATGTTATTTAATTTCTAGCGATACGATTTAAAACGAAGATTTAAAGAAAGGTGTATGCACAAATCTTTGTTACAATAAAGACCGTTTGATCCATAGCGCATGGCTCGTCGTGGCATTTATCTCCGCAACCATTTTTACATCCCGTTACCCTATTATTTTACAGCTCACCGCGTAGAATGCGGTTACCGTCTTCGCAAATGTCAAACGATCGGATCCCGACCTCTGCGTGTGCCGACTCCCGAGAGTGAATAGAACATTGGTCCCGAAGATTAATGTCTCCGATCGACTATTCGAATTTCAAACTAACGCGCGTTTGAACTTTCCCGGCGAATGCATCGCGCCACGATAAAATCTTCGGTTCGATTCTAAAATACGGGACGCCTCTTTATTGTCACATTAAACAGAAGCTGAGCTGATCACTACCCTTAGACCATATATACCTATAGACACGGCGTAGATAATTTTCCGTGTCCGAAAGATGAAATCAGCTGAAAGACACTGTGACGTCACATTTTCAAAAGATGTACAAGCTATGCTCATCGACAAAGCCTGTATACGCTTGGCTTACATGGGGAGAGGGGGGTCAGCGGGTGCGTCATGTACACAGTACATGGAAAGAAATTATCTTAAGACTTATCTTATGACGTCACAGTGTCCCATCATCTTTCGGACACTGAATTCTCGGTTTTCCTACACATACTATACCTATGCCGGGTCTAAGATCACTACCGTCTCGCTGGCTCTCTTGCTCGTATCGGTATTATTGACAACCCTGGGTGTAGATGTGGTTTTGAGTGTGAAACTCTAAATCACGTCGTTTGGCAGTGTAATATCTATGACACACAAAGATCTGTACTATTGGAAAATCTCTTGGCGTTGGGACTTCAGCTGCCATTGGATGTTTCTATGTTCCTAGCTGGCCCCAATGTCATAGCCAGCCTTCATACAGGGTGAGGCTTGTAAAAATTGCCATCAGAAATAACTCATTATTTATTGACTTAATAAAAAAATGTTTCAAATGAAAAAGGCGTTATGTTTTCTGAGATATCAAGGTGTCGATGAGTGTTTCGAACCTTCGAAACTTCAAAACTTCGTAACTTCGCAGTTTCTGAAATCGAAGCTTCGAAATCTTCGACCTTCGAAGGAAAGTAACAGTCCTAGTTCGGTAGGTCTCGATAAATAATTCTTGATAATTCGGAAGAGTCATCGTAGACGTCGCGTCGTTGTCTACCTGCTAATTTGTTTATGCGAACGAGCGACAAGCGTGACGCGGACAGGTACAGGCTCCTACAGAGTACACGTAGCGTTCACGGCGATCGGAGACGGGACGGTCTTGAGTCCCACCGCGATCGGACTTCGAACTTGATTAGTTGTCGAGCGTGCACCGTGGCGCACGCTTCAAAACTTTCGCCTGGCGATTGGCGATTCGGGCATCGACGCAACTTGTAGCTGCGCGCGGCTCGATCGATGTTCGTCAAACGTCGATCCGATCGACAAGGTGTGTTTACCTGCGGCCCCGTCGAACCGTGATCAAACGAATCGATTTTATCGCGGTTTCGCGTGCCAGCATCCTGGCAAAAGCGAAGACACGTTTTCGCGTCGACGAGAGAAAAATCATCGACAACGAAACCTACGATGAAACGGTCGCGGTAAGCCGAACTCTTCTTTCACTCTCACTTTCTCGGCTCGGAGCAATAATAAGATCAGGAAAATCAATTTGAGAAGAAAGTATCACACCATGCGGTGACCACCACCGAAGTCGAAGAAAACGGTCCCCGTCCATCATGAGGTGTTTCAAGAATTTTTTCCAGCACACGTGGCATCCGCAGCAGGTAATTTTCAGCACGGAGAGTCGTTCGCGAGTCGTAACAGCGAGTTTCGCATTTGAACGGCCGCAGTAAATGGTAAATTATGCGTCGCGAAATACGGCGAATGTTTTGAAACTGTTGCTGAATCTTTGCATCGCGTTGCCGTGACCTCGCGCGTCTCGGACGATTCGTCGGATAACGACGGATAATGAAAGCTCGTTCCCTTCTCGGTCCTCGGGAGATACGAATTACGAATTACGACTTACGCCTCCGCTCCGTCGCGATTCGAACGTATTGTCTCTCGCAGTTACTTTTCGTGGACGCACGGTGCATAACCATCGGCATCCGTATCGGTAGCCTTGACGGTCTCCGATAAGGTAACAAACTTTCATTCCTCGACGCGTTCGACGAGAATCCGTTGATACTTTCGCTTCTCAAACGGCTCTCGTCCGAGATACGGTTCCGCAGATTGCTCGCGCTGCAATCTCTGCAAATCTCCGAGATAAAACAAAAATGGTAAATGAGAATCGACCTGAATCAGCATTGCTCGATCGTTCGACAACCGACTTCAGCCGATTAGCGTGGTTGTTGCTCGCGGCCCCGCGACCCCACGGCGCGTGGGGTTAAATTTCGACCGATGCAATCGATTCGCGGAGCTTCCCATCTTTCGATTCGGCGTTTGCATCGTGTACGTTTATCCACCACGAACGGACAACTTTGGAGCGAAACATGAGCTTCGGCGGATTGCGTAAGGTACTCTTATCTACGATTCTTCCGGAGTGTCGGTCGCATCCTTGAGACCTGTTGCGCCGGCGCAGCGCTGCGCATCCGCTCGTCTAACAATTATAAATTTCCCGATTTTGTTTGCTCCTTAAATGCAAATCTTTATACGTTGACGCGCGAACGCGTCGACTCGAGCGTCACGATAGTCGCGATTGATCGGCGCACGGAGAAGAAACTGAGATAACGGAAGATCAGGTGGGAAGGTTGATAAGGTCCGAGATAATGGGTCTCGGTTGTCGTTGGCCAACGAATCACGGCCGCGACCCGTCGTTCGTCGTTCGTTGCGCGCCGCGCCGTAACCAAAGCCGTAACCAAACCCGTAACCGGTCAGCTGGTCAGTCCGTACGGTATCGCGTTCCAGTAAACTACCACCTTCCCGTGACGTAGGCTCCCTCTGTGGATTTGTTTTCACTTCGTAGTTAGTAGTGTCAGGGAACGATCCCCGCGGTATCTACAGTGACTCCCATTAATACTCGGACGCTCTTAAAAAAACGATAACTACTTTGATATTGCACCATACGTTAGAGCAATTAATTTAGTACATAATGTGAAACGAAACTTTTTCGAGAATTACAATTGGTCGGAATTGTAGAGAAAATTCTAAAAGTTGCATTTTACAACTTCTTTATGAGGGTCTATATTGAAAATTTAAAAAAATATGTTTTGTAGATCTGTGTCGATTATATGCATTGTAAAAGTTTCATCGAAATCGGTGGATGTGGGAAGAAACGACAGGCATTGAAAGATGTACGAATCCTTAGATTTATTGCAGTTAGAGGCCGAAAATAGGGAAAAATTGCAATTTCTACCATCTTTGAACGTTTGTAGCTCGTTGCAACGTTCACCGATTTTAATGAAATTTTCAGAATATGTTTAATTGATACAGATCTACGACTCGTGTTTTCTACATTTTCAATATGAGCCCACATAAAAAAGTTGTAAAACATAACATTTAGTATTTTCTCTGCAATTCCGACTAATTGCAATTTTTTCAAAAATTCTTTTCAAGTTCCGTAATAATTGCAATTTCTACCATCTTTTGAACGTTTGTAGCTCGTTGCAACGTTGACCGATTTTAATGAAATTTTCAGAATATGTTTAACCCTTTGCATTCGGAGCTATTTTAGGTCGAAAAACGAAAGATTTTTCCATTCTAGAATATTTCCATTCTATACAATTTGTTTTTTCATTTTTTGCATATGAAACTGAAATAATATCTCATGTATGTATTATGAAAATGTCTAGTAGTTTATTAATCTAGTAGTTTCAGTGGTGCCGCCTCATACAGATCTACGAAACGTGTTTTCTACATTTTCAATATGCCAATGCAATTTTTTCAAAAATTCTTTTCACGTTACATAATAAAACCCGATTGTTCTAATTTCTCAAAAAAATCCAAGTTGTATGGTCGAATATTAAAAAATTCCTATCGTTGCAGCATTCTCAAATTTTCTTGTGATGAATGCGAAATTGTCATAAATAATAATTAAAAAAAAAAATAATTATTTAAAAAACCACGTTTTTAAAATGGACTAAATAGTATAAAATAATTTGAAAATAAAATACTTATAAGATTTAAAACGAACCGTTTAAACGTGCCACTCTCGACTTCCGTAACGTCACTTCCGTAACATAACAAAATACGTTACCCTCAGCAAAGAAGTTTCACTTCAAAAGTTATCGTCTTTTTAATAGTGTCCGAATATTAGTGGGAGTCACTGTAAATCGAAATCAATCGTGCGACGTCGATGATCCGGTAGACCGAGCGCAACGACTACACGATTAAATGATTGAACGATTAAACGTTTGTTCGTTTTCGGGCCTCTACGCCCCCGCGATAAACTAAAGAAGCTGTCTCGCGATTTGCACCGCGACGTTGGTTCACGAAGACTCGCCGAAATTCCAAGATCGTAAGATCGGTGCACTCGACGGATCAAATAAGGACTAGCCTTTCCGTAGGACAACGGCTTGAACAAATTGAACCGTGAAGAAAAGTATGCGCAACGAGAAGAACCGTCGCTCCAGAAACAAGTACGGGTACGACCAGTGCTTTTTTAAATGGAGCTTCCATGGGACCCCTCGTACCACGCGGAAATTATATATAAGTGTACGTCGGAGCAGGGTCGGCCGACCCTCGCGATCGAATCGGACGGAGGGTTCACGAATCGTTGACCCGGTCAATTTCCGACGCGACCTTTCGTGCTAGATCCGCTGGATCGCGCGCCGCAAGCTCCGATACACGTCGCGTCGCGTCGGTCAGATTTGCTTCTTAAATCGAGATTAGGAAGATTTCTGAAAACTTCGTGTTGTCGGCGCTACAGGTTCGATCTTCTACTAAGCAATTTTGCAATTAATTACTTCTCAACGTTTCGATCCCATTGTGGATTTTTATCAAGAGAATTTTGCGTCGGTAAAGTGTTGTATAATTTCATGTATGTTTGATAATCTGAATGGAACTGATTTTAATTTAACTTACTTGCTCTTTGAAACTCGTCAACAATGAATATATAGAATAGTTTAAACAAAGCAAGTAAGTTAAATTAAAATTAGTACCATTCAGATTATCAAACATACATTAAACCTTAGCACTCGAGTGGCGACCCAGAGTCGCCACTAAAACTTGCTCTACCATTATTCACAATATTGTTTACATTATTAAATATGGTGCTATCTAATCAATTAATAAACATTTAAGTGTTGTATGAGGTATTATATCAATTTTTCATATCCACAAAATGAAAAAAAATCATGGAATGGAATTATTCTAGGTCGGAAGAAATGTTTAATTTTCGAGTTAAAATAGCTCCGAGTGCAAAGGGTTAAATACAACACTTTACAGACGCAAAATTCTCTTGATAATGATTCACAATGGGATTGAAACGTTGAGAAGTAATTAATTGGAAAATTGCTTAAATTTAGTAGAAGATCGAACCTGTAGCGCCGACAACACGAATTATTCATTTAACATCATTACGATCGATATAACGGAATATTTATTTCTAAAAATGCTGGTATATATTTGCTTTCTCCTGCGACTCTACGGAGAATCAGGTATACTCGAGGATGCGATGCCGAATATTAAACGATTGACAGGATTCCTATACTTTACGAGTATTTTGCGATTTTAGAGTAATTTTAAATCGTTCGCGATGTCAGGGTGTTTGCGAAGTTACCGGTTATTTCGTAAACGACAAGCACCACGGGCAAAATGAATTAGGAGAAAGTTTGTCGCGGAACTTTCGGGGAAGCGAAGACGATTTTCGAATGGAAACCCGAACTTCTCGCGTCGTGGTAAAGGACCACAAACGAAAGAAATAGTTTAACACTAAACCTACCAAGCACAAAACATATAAAAGTGAAACAGCTTAGAGAAGTGAGAAGATTGAATTTACTTAAACTTTGTACGGATTTCATTATAATAATCTTAAATTACTCTTTATTTGAATTTAGATATAACACGCTGACTGAATCAAAATTGTATTAAAATACTATTAACACTAAAACTACCAAGCACAAAATATTATAAAAGTGAAACAGCTTAGAGAAGTGAGAAGATCGAATTTACTTAAACTTTGTACGGTTTTCATTATAATATGTGCTTAAATGAAGAAGTGAATTCAGTCATTTCCTATGAAAGCGTTTTTATAATTTCAATAACTATGGAGTAGAAAACCGGTCATTTGACTATGGGAGGTTTAGCGTGAAACGGCTCCTGCGTCCTCGACACAGACGAACCAATTAATTAAAAAAAAAATTACCATTTTAAATTACACTTAATTAAATTTACTATAAGCAGTGCCGTAACAAGGGCTTGGCGAAAGAGGCGCCCGCCACGGGCGCAAATAGGTTTGGAGCGCACATCAAAATTTTATATACGGGCGACTCATTTTGGTGAGGTTAATAGTATTTAATATATTGCATTTAGTAAAATTTAACTTGTTACATTAAAATTTTTTATTTTTTTTGTCATTATTAGGTTACGGGGAGGCGCAAATTAGACACTTGCCACAGGCGATTCATACCCTCGTTACGGCACTGACTATAAGAATTTTTATACGTGTATCGATGCTCGGTTCGATTAAAACTTGTACTAAAAGTAGTTTCGAAACAGCGATTAGCAGATACGGTGAACAGGTTGCTTTGTCAATATTTTCCGATATCGTCCGCAGATGGTGATAATGGCTTCGTTCGACTCCATATGGGATTATCCGAATATGAACCAGGTCACCAGCATGATGGGTTTGGTTTACGGAACCGTGCCAGGGACCGACCACGACTATTTCCCCCCCAAGAGTCGGATTCCAGACTCGCACGTAATGCATCCAATGCGTTCCTTTCACTTGCGTCTTACGCCTTACGTCTGTGGTTGTATGTACCGTGTATGCGAATTTCAATCTCGCGCGACGCATACCGCTCGCCTCGTTTGTTTCCATGGGTTTCGACTTTGACGCGTTGCGTTTAGTGATGGGCACTATCGACTAAAAACTATCAACTGTGTCGACAGTAGCTGTTACTATTTTCGGTCGACTAGTTTTACTGAACTATAGACTGAATTTTGCAGTGGTGGGGGTTACTATTTTTCTTAGATCATGTATATACTTATAGACTTAGACCATATATGTGGTCTAAGCTCCCTACACAGTAGAGCAATTCAGTCGACTG
Organism: Lasioglossum lativentre; assembly: GCA_916610255.1. Classification (NCBI taxonomy): domain Eukaryota; kingdom Metazoa; phylum Arthropoda; class Insecta; order Hymenoptera; family Halictidae; genus Lasioglossum; species Lasioglossum lativentre. The sequence goes on along the minus strand of OU744363.1, from coordinate 9,157,894 downwards.
AAAACTATCAACTGAATTTTGCAGTGATGGGGGTTAATATTTCCAGTCGACTGTTTTACTGAATTCTGCAGTGGTGGGGGTTACTATTTTCCTTAGATCATATATACTTATAGACTTCGACCAGGCCTCAGAATTATGTGCTCGCGACGGCCGGTTTTCGAAGGCAACGCCCCCTCGTCCCGGCCGTGCGTCGCGTTCCCCGTGGCGGCCCTAATTTTCGAGGCAGCTCAGGCGCGTGCCATAGAGTGTTATAATGTAAATGTCGGCAATTCGAACAGCTACGTCTAAACTTCCCATAGATCTTACCAATCTGCCAAGCACGTCTAAACGTGCGCAAAAATCAAGTCATCCCACATGTTAATACAATTTGGACAATACAATTAAAAACTATTTTTAAAATTTATCCCCCGAATTTATTTTCCAAATTTATTTTCTGCAGCTGTTGTTCGAAATTATCGTGCGACATAGTGGAATAGGCCTACAGTGGATACCACTGACAAAAAAAAGCGCATTGACAATAGTACCTCGACGGTAATGTGAAAACCTATTGATTCGGGTGTCGCCCTAATGCACTACCAATATACTTGACTCCAAATAAGAATGTACTTGTACTGCGCAAGTCGTTGCGCGTCAGCCTTGTTGTACTTGCATGGTGACCATGAAGAGGTGCGTGGTCGAGTAGGGGATTAGCCAATGAACGAGTTTCGTTAGAGTCAGATGCGCAGTAGAGTTGTGGGAGCATGAAATAAGTGAGAGGAGGAAAAAGGAAGCAGCGTTTCGTCCTAGACCCGCTAGCGGACTCATCAGTATTAGACGGTTGGGATGTTGGAAGGCGTTTGAGGACGGTATATATACAAATCATTAAGGAGTTGAATACTAGCGAGAAAGGTCTTTCTTTTCAATTACGTGTCCCTCTTGTGGCGCGTGTAGGAAGTTAGGCCGCCACAGAGTCTTAAATTCGTCGGGCTAGTAAGTACATTCTTATTTGGAGTCAAGTATAGCTCCTATGGTACGCACCTGAGCTGGCTCGAGAAGTAGGGCCGCCACGGGGAGCGATACGCTCGGCCGGGTCAAGGGGGCGTAGCCTTCGAAAATCGGCCGTCGCGAGCACATAATTCCGAGGCCTGACTTAGACCATATATATGGTCTAAGCTCTCTACACAGTAAAGCAATTCAATCGACTGAAAACTATCAACTAAATAGTTGATAGTATATCGCGACTAAATAGTAAACGGTCGATAGTTGAATTTAGTCGATAGGGCCCATCACTAGTTGCGTTGTCGCCAGAACAATTCGAAACTTCTCGAAACAAGCGAGACAGCCAGCATGCGTCGCGCGCAACCGAAAATCGTATTCGATATACAGGGTGTCCCAAAACGACTGCGTAAGCAGGAAATGATGGGAGGTTCCTTGGGTCATTTGAAGCGACATTTTCCTTAACAAAAAAAGCGCGGCGAGCCGGCAGGCGGTTGGCTGAATGTGCCAGCGAGCGTTTTTGTTAAGGAAAATGTTGCTTCAAATGACCCAAGGAACCTCCCATTTCCCGCTTACGCAGTCGTTTTGGGACACCCTGTATGTATGCAACCGCAGCCTCGCATCGGCACGTATCTACGTTCTACGGGGCATTGCACTGGCTCCGAGCAAGTCTAGAGTCTGCATAGTGCAAAGAAGGAACGTTCTACGCGGAGAAAGCGAATCGGATAGCCTTCTGTCGCAAGACCTCTCCTATCTCTAACGTCATTTGCCCCGAAACTTTGCTCCCGCAGCGATCCGGGTCGTAGTCAACATTGCGTCGGTGCTCCCGATAGAAATTTCTTTAAAAGTCGGGCTAAGACGGGTCGACTGTTTTTTTTTGTTGTCTTTCTTACGTTATTTGTTTTATCGCGTAGATAAGATTGCGCGGCAAAGGAGGAAGCTGCGGCTCGAGTCGACCAGAAGCCACGGGTTGGCCATCGCGGTTAAACCACGCGGAACAGATATAAATATTTGTTCATCGTCTGTTTTCGCCTTTCGAAACACCTGAACATACTCGTCGCGGCAACTTTTTCGGTTCCGTTATTATACTACCAAATGAACGTTTCTCGCGACGGTTTGTCGGTGTTGGTTCGCCAATGATGTATCAGTGATTATTTCCTTGCGCGCGTCGGAATGTTGGTGAGGAATCTTTTGTTGCATCACGCATCGTTCGGATATGGGGGTCGCGTTAACGACAAAAATTTTTGTGCACGAGGAAACGACAGCGAACGTCTGCCAACAAACAAGGACTTATCTCTGTTTTGACTCGGTTGTAACTACCCGAGCTTGAATAGCAGAGGTCTCTGTTAGCTCGTCGCTTGTCGCTGGTCGTTCGCAAAACGATAAGGGTCGCGCGTGCTCCCGTTCCCGATACGCCTCAATAATACCGCAATCGACGATACTTGAAACGGTTCGCAGATGGAGAGTCTGTCGCGGTGCGAGCTGACCAAGACGGAGACGAAAGACACGGAGGACACCGAGCTGGCCGAGGTGAAGACTACGCTGCCGACGAACAATGTCGCCACCTCCACGGGAAAATTGCAACAGCCGCAGCCGGGCAACATGCCCTGCAGGAACGGAAGATGCAAGAGCTGGTCCGGCCGATCGGAGTCCAGACTGGAGAGCCCCTGGCACTTTCTCAAGACCGTCTTCCTGATCTCGGTGATCGTCGCTCTCGTCCTCTGGGCAATCGTCTACACGTTCCTCGCGCAGTATCGAGTTCTGTGAACCGGACGCGACGCCACGGTGACCACGCGATTCGAGTTCTCCCGCGTGTCTCGAATCGATTCGGAAAGCTTCGCCGAACTATCCGCTGCGAATTACAAATTACGAATTACGATGCGCAGCGATCGCGACGGGAAGCTGGCCGCCGCTTCATGAGTGATTTCGCGATCGTGATCCACCGTCTTTCCGATCGTGGATTTCGGAAAGGCCAAAGCCGATCCGGGACTACAATTTACTATCTACAGTCTACATGGTGCAGAGATCGTTCCATAAAGGACAACGCACTGCCGAAGAATTTTGTTATACTTGGCGAATAGTCGATACACAGCGTTAAGTGGGACTCTTCGAGTGCATACTAGAAAATCGTCCGGCAGTGTTTCGATGCGTCCTATACGGTTTATGCTTCTCTCTGGTCCGACTCTGGCAATTTGCAACCGAGTCCGAAAGTGCGCTTCGATGTGCTCGAGATCGAGAATTTTTATCTCCGCGCGAACAAATTTCATGGGATTCGAAAGCAACGGATTGTCCGGCGACCGACTACCGGTTATAGTGATCGCGAAAAAATTACGTTCAGCCACGACTATTTTTTTTTTGCGCGCGCGCACGCTCGAGCACGAACGGAAGGATACGCCTAATCTTCCGGCATGCAGCGATCGCGTGCCGGTGACGAAATTCCGCGGAAAAATCGCGAGCTATCGACCGTAAATTCTGTTGGTCGCGCGTGAAAATATGTAAAAACGCTTTCTGTTTCAACCGACAACGATTCCGACGAAATAGCTTCGCGTACACGCGTTACGTCACGGAAAGCAGCTGGTACCGATCAGGTTTCGAATATCCGAATATAGTGTTGCCAATTTTGTAATCGGTAGAATGTTTTTTATCCATTGTTTGTTAATACTCGAATAAATCGCAACAGTCTGGGGAAACGTGATTCTACGATGATTTTCAAAACCCGAAACCAACTTTAATACGAACGTTCATCGAATGTTTCTTTTTCGACGGAATCGATCCCTCGATGAAACGATCGACCAGCTAATTTACGTCGAGAGGAGCCTTGAAGTTCGCCGGGTTTGTTAACCACGAATATATGACGCTCTGACAATGAGACGAACCGCGTTTCCTTTGGATCAATGAGAGTTTGATGGAATATTACATTTCGGAAACGGGATTTTACTCTATAAAACTATAAACCATAAGCGAGACGTTACGTTGCGATGCCGAAGAAGGTGCGAGGGATGCACGGCCTCTCGGCATAACCAAAAAAAAAAAAAAGGTGAGGAGAATTTGGGTTTCGACGAAATTTTTGCTCTAGGAATAATATTTTCGCCGCGCTTATCCGACTCTCGTATCTCTTCCAGCGCGAGGGATCTCCGACGAGGATCTTTGAACAAAGCGGAAGATCACGCGGAAGCCGGGTCTCGCGGTAGATGCTTCGAAGGAAACACCGAGTCGGCAATCTGAAGCAGGAAAGGGAGAAGAGTGCGCGGTACTTGCAGAGCTTTCTGTCTCGAGTACGCGATCCTGAACGGAGGGAGCCCGGGAAAGGTAAGATCGGAATCGAGACGATGCACAGTGGTTCGAAATCGCCAAAACCGTGGGCAAAAATCAATTTTTCAACTTCGTCCAAAATGAATGAATTTTATGCCAATAGCTTCTTAACCCTCATCCGTTCCTCGTGTCAATTTGACACAGTTTTTCCAAAATAAGTTACACTGTCCTGTTATTTGTAGGTAAATTTGCCCGTGACTTTTAGTTTCTTAATGCGAAACTCATAAGCGAAAAATCTTAGATTTAAATGTTAACTCGTCAATTTTAATTTTAAAAAATCGAAAAATAATTGTTTACCTTGTTATTTAATCGATCTTGTACCATTGTGTCAATTCGACACCGAGGGACAGATTCAGTTCGTGAAATGAGGGACGGATGAGGGTTAAATGTTCACACTAAGTGGTAGCATAAATATAATTTGCTAAAAGTCACCCATTATTGTTCGATAGCAGTTTGAAAACAAGCAAAAATTGAAGTCTACGATAGATCGCATTTCTTCCCGAAAATTGACGTTGTTCGCCTCATCATACTTTTTTATGGGTAATATTTTTTAGAAAAACTAACTACATAGCGTTAAAGAGCATTCTTTCAGCTATGTGCATGTGTAATTTTTAACAATATATATACAGGGTGTCCCAGCTAACTTGACCACCTTGAATATCTCGCTTAGTGTTAGTAATAGAAAAAAACGTTATAGGATAATATTAACCTAACCAAAGGGGCAATATAATGATTCGGAAAAAACGTTTTTCAAGGTCATGAATTTGTTTTTAATGGAACTATATATTTTTTTATCGCGATGTAATAGTAGGGATGAAGACCTCTTCAATGACATATTTTACAATGACCTTGTGTGACCTTCGGTATGAAAAATCCAAAAGGCATTACAGGTATTATCAGTGATTAATTTACTACACTCATTGGTTTCAATTCAATAAATGTTCATAACAAGTTAAAAATTATAATAACTTTTTTAAAACGCAAAAATAAAAAATGTGATTTATTCGTATATTGTATTTGGATATACACTTATCACACATAAACAGTCAAGAAAATTCTTATATTTAAACGATGCTACAGTTCTCTTCATACACGAATCGTTATACATATATGTTTCGAACTGCTCACTTTTTCGTTAAAGAGACAATGGTTTTCATTATTTAACTGCCGTATCGGTGACCAGGGTACAGGTAAATTAACCCTTTTTAAGACTTGGGAAAATCACGTAATAAATCCTACAATTTTTTGAGTAACACATCTGCCATATTGAATCCGCCATTTTGTTTTTTGAAATTTTCAAATCGCACGGAATACCAATTTTCAGCTAAATTGGAGAATGTCTTCGATTGTTTGGCCACGTTTTGGCGATTTCGAACCGCTGTTGCGATGTTTCCTTCCTTGAGAAAAATGATCGTCGAACCATAGATAATACGCAGTGTCGTAACGAGGGTATGAATCGCCTGTGGCAAGTGTTCTAATTTGCGCCTCCCCGTAACCCAATAATGACAAAAACAATAAAAAATTTTAATGTAACAAGTTAAATGTTACTAAATGCAATATATTAAATACTATTAACCTCATCAAAATGAGTCGCTTGTATATAGAATTTTGATGTGCGCCCCAAACCCAGTTGCGCCCGTGGCGGGCGCCTCTTTCGCCGCGCCCTCGTTACGGCACTGATAATACGTAAAGTAAATTTGTCAATTTGTACACACAACCGGTGGTAACAGGGGACGATGCTGCGACAGCGATAAGCGAATCGACTCTCAAAGGAGCCGTCGAGGATGCAAAGGGCAAAGCGCTAGCGAAAGCCTCGGCGACCGTAGCGATAGGGCTGGCCGCGTTGGACGCGCCGGGACCCTCGAGAGTCCAATCGAGCAAGAACAAGTCGAATCGGAGCAGCCGGAACACTACTCGAGAAAAATCCACGCAAATGCGGAAAAACCTGAGCACGCAGAGCCTGCGGGCACACGAACAAGCCTACCACGACGACAATGACGACGACGATGTAATTCGATTTCTAATCGCTTCGACATCCAGGGAATCGATCGCGGTTTGCTACGAGTCGTTGTCGAGGGAAACTGGACCGATCCTAGAAAACTTTGATCCGCGCTTGGCCGAAAAATTTTGTCTAAACTCGGTCGATCTTCGTTTCAGTCCGACCCGCGGAACGAACATCAGAGGCCGAAGTACATACTGATCGGTTGGGACTCTTTCCGGTCTAGGCTGATGCTGCTCCTGATGGTCTTGTTCCTCCTATGGATAGTAATCTATTTTCCCCTAATCGGAAGTTGAAAACGTGCAACTAGCTCCTTAAACTCCTCTTTTCGTGCTACGTTCACAAGTGTAAATATTGTATGTATATAACTAAGCATTGGAAATATGTAAGGATGTCGCGCGTCGATTATTCTCGAATAAAGAAACTGTTCTGGTAATCACCAATTACCAATACAATGCACGAAGCCATCGAGTCATTTGCGCCGCAGTTGTCGAAGTTGCGCAACTTGCGATAGAAACGTTTCAAATACGAGGAAAAATAATCGGACGCTGAATTATTCGTTCCCCGATTACGCCAGGCTCTGTAGTTTCATTTATTCCGATGTGGCTACCTCCGAGTCTCTATTTGACCTGCTCGCGTGATCTCGTGCCGAAAGAAAACCAATTATTTCCCATCGAGGTTTTTCGTGGATGTCTAGGTAGATAAGAATCGAGAAATATACGAGGGACGAAAGCATCGAATTAACCGAGTACAAGGTCTGTCCGGAAAGTAATGCGACCACAATTTTTTAAAACAAATCTATTGAACGTATGAGTAGAAATCTTTAAAATTCTTCAAAGTAGGACCCTTGGGCGTCGACACATTTTTTCTAGCGCGATTTCCATGCTTTCTATTTCTATTTCTCGTCACAGCCTCTTTGCCGCGTTCCACGCTTTCAAAATGGCTTCTTTTTAGTATATTTTTTATTTTTTTGGAACGAGAAGAAGTCGACGGGAGACAAGTCAGGACTGTACGGGGGTTGAAGAAGTATTATGTTATTTTTTGGGCGCGTTGTCGTGGCGAAGCACCCAGTTGGCCACGATCTCTTTTCCGACGCGTTGGACCCTTCGTATGGATCTTTTGAGCACTTCCAAGTAGAAAGTATCATCCGAACACTTAATCGGCGGTTCGAATTTAAAATTTTCCGCACACGGATCACATTGCCCTCGGTTCTGCTCGTCGACGGGCGTCCAGAGCGACGTTCATTTTTTCCACCTCCTCCCGACCTTCCTTAAACATTTTGTGTCATCGCAAAACCTGAGATTTAGAGAGGCACTGTTCTCCAAAGGCCTGTTGCAACCTGGAAAATTCCTCAGTCCCAGATTTGCCAAGTTGCAGACAAAATTTGATCGCGTAACATTGCTCAATAGAACTCTCCGTGTCAAGCTTTTACCGCGTACTGAAAACACGTTTCAGTTTATTTACTATCTGGACCGAACGATAGCGCGGAGACGTACGAGTTTTTTCATGTTTACAGCTGAGACCCCCCGCACCGATTACCCCAGGCGTGCGCGCCCAGCGGTCAATAGGAGAGCCAAACAAAATTCGGTCGCATTACTTTCCGGACAGACCTTGTATGTATTACGAGTTTAGACCATATATACCTATAGACACGGCGTAGATAATTTTCCGTGTCCGAAAGATGAAATCAGCTGAAAGACACTGTGACGTCAGATTTTCAAAAGATGTACAAGCTATGCTCATCGACAGTGCCTATGCTTGGCTTACATGGGGCGAGGGGGGTCAGCGGGTGCGCCATGTACACAGTACATTGAAAGAAATTATCTTAAGACTTATCTTGTGACGTCACACTGTCCCATCATCTTTCGGACACTGAATTCTCGGTTTTCCTATACACATACTATAAGATTACCTTAGACCATATATACTAATAGACCCGGCATAGGTATAGTATGTGTATAGGAAAAACGAGAATTCAGTGTCCGAAAGATGATGGGACACTGTGACGTCACAAGATAAGTCTTAAGATATTTTCTTTCAATGTACTGTGTACATGGCGCACCCGCTGACCCCCCTCTCCCCATGTAAGCCAAGCGTGTATATTCACTGTCGATGAGCATAGCTTGTACATCTTTTGAAAATGTGATGTCACAGTGTCTCAGCTGATTTCATCTTTCGGACACGGAAAATTATCTACGCCGTGTCTATAGGTCATAGGTGTATATATAATCTAAGAAGATTACGACCGAGCCGTCGCACGTGACCCAACTCGTTTGAATACAAGATTGCCGCGCTATTCAGCACGTCATGCGTCACCGCGCCGCGCCGGCTGACATCATCCTTCCAAGAGAAGATCTTAGACACCGTGTTTCGTGCACGTGCAAAGACCTTAGCCGGACCAGGGTCGCGAGCAAGCTTGCCAATGAGAAACAAGAAGGCAGGAGGAAAGTGCGACCGACGCGGCGGGGGCGAACGGAACGAAACGGAACGGAATCGGATCGAATCGAATCGAGAGCCGGCCGAGACCGAGACTTCAGTCCGTCTCAAAACGCCTACGTCGCGCGTCGCATCAACGCGTTCCTCTATCCCTATAGATATATAAACTATAGACGATCGATAACTAACGAAAATCCTGCATTTTGTATCGACGCATCGCCGATCATGAGAGTCAAAGGCGCGACCGTGTTCCTCACGCTGCTCGCGCTCTCGCTCATCGTTGGTAAGTCTACGCAATCGGATCAACCCGTTAACCTCTTCAAGGATATCGTGATTTCGCGTATACGTTCCATTCAAGGTCATCGGTCGCGTAAACAAACTCTCTGACATTTCAATTGTTCCTCCGATTTTCGTCCATATTTTAACATTCGAGATCGTTGGGTTCGTGCGGTACCTAAAACTGGTGAAAGTTCTATATTTTGCGTCAAATGCGAACGTACGAAGCAAAATAATGTTTTCGGTGTCTACGACCGCATGTCGGACGATTTGTCCTTGAGCCGGACAACCGTTTACATGTCTCTTTATCCGTGCGCCGTACGGTGTGTCACTCGATTAACTTTAATTTTTCTATTCATATACGATCTACAGTGACTCCTACTAATATGCGGACAAAAAGATTATAACTATTTTAATATACGACCATACAACTTGGATTGTTTTGAGAAGTTAGAACAATCGGTTTTGTTACGTAACGTGAAAAGAATGTTTGAAGAAATTGCAATTGGTCGGCATTGCAGAGAAAATACTAAAAGTTATGTTTCACAACTTTTTTATGTGGGCTCATATTGAAAATGTAGAAAACACGAGTAGTAGATCTGTATCAGTTAAACATATTCTGAAAATTTCATTAAAATCGGTCAATGTTGCAATGAGCTACAAACGTTTGAAGATGGTAGAAATTGCAATTATGTCGTTTTTTCACATCGAGTCGCTGTACGTTGCTCGAATCGGTCTCCGACGTTTCCGAAAGGAAAATTGTCGAAGTGAAAGGAAGATTAGTTTGCCCACCGTTGACAATCCTTCCTTCGCGAATTTATTAAAACATCCGCCGCTATGTTGCGTAAAATACGAACGCGATAAAAATATGTTTGGACGCGCGTTATCTGCTCCAGAATGCTTTTGCAAGATTCTCGATTCTAACGTATTTCTCTTCGATCGCTCCTGTTTTTCCGCTTATTATCAAGGTTATCGCGAGTTCATGCCGAGCGTAACTACATACGCTCCACCGATACGATCGCAAACTAGAAAGAAAGAGAGAGAGAGAGAGAGAGAGAGAGAGAGAGAGAGAGAGAGAGAGAGAGAGAGAGGGAGGGAGAGAGTTCTCTGAATAACTAGAAGTTTCCGATACGCAACGAAGAGAAACTTGGCGCAACACGATGCAGTCGATGCAATATTTTTTGTTTTGTCCATTCATTGGGCAAGAGTCTAGCAGTTTATCGCTCGGCTCGATTACCAAATGCCCGGAAGGATCAAGGAGAAGAGTGTTTCCCATGTAAATTTCCATGGCCAAAGTGCCCGTGGGAGGATATCTTCCATCATGGCCGCTATCGCCGCCATCTCCGTAATTTGAATTTAAGATCGCGAGCACGAGGCCGTTGATCATCCATGTATCCGGCTGAACACCTCCAGCCAATGACGTCCATGAGAAAAAAGATAGTCTCGGAACCCACTGAACCCAGTGTAGCAGAAGTAGCAAATGCTACGGGCCCCGCGCTTCTAGGGGCCCCGTGCCTTGAGCAAAAAATTTTTAGCTTTGTAAAATGTTGTAACGTTTGGCCAAAAATCAACTTTTAGATATCGACTTCTACTGAACGGATTCTTGTTTCTAAATGTCCATATATCTAAAAAATAACATATTAATGGAATTGAATAAAAAGTTTTCGAGAAAACGAATCTGAAAGTCGAGCATTTTAGAAATGATGTTTAGAAAATGTCATTATGTTAGAAAAGGTCATTTATTGTGTCTGTGTAAGCGTGGGGCCCCGTCATAACATTAGCTACGCGCCCCGCGACCCGCGCTGGCTTAATCCGGCACTGACTGAACCCTCGAAAGCGTATTTTAGGAAATCTTTCGAGTCCTCTCTTTATTGCTACCCCGAACACCGATTTAATTGTACAAACCAATTAACGGCAGCCCATTCTCTGAACCTCCGATACGAAGGACGCGTCGACTTTGTTTCTAGCCGACGTCGAAGCAGGATGGAAGTTCTGGAAGAAGGACAAGAACAAGGACACGTCGACGACAACCACCGAGACGCCCTCTAGCACAACCGCGGCGCCAACTACCAGCAAATCTGTCGGCAAACCGACCGGAAAACCGTCGAGTGGCCCGAATAACGTCGGCTCGGTCGTGATAGGCGCCGGAGACCCTGGTCTAGCGATCGGCGTCAATTCGAACGGACAAAATATCAGGAACAACGCGAAACCCGGCAAACCGAGCCCGGGAACGGAAGTTGGCCTCGACATCGGCGGGCCAAGGCCTGCGAGACCCGGAACCGGCGGCAATGCCGGTCAAGGTTACAGGGAATGGGCCGCTGACCTTGCCGGTGTCGGAGAACCCGGAAGACAACCGCCGAAGACGCCCAGCCAAGGACCGGCGCTCGCTCCTGGAGGTAATCCGCTGGATACGATCCAAGCAATTTGTAACGTTGTCCAACGGCAATTTCAATAAGTTCAGATTTCTCGAAAGGTGCAATCGTTGTTCGAAAAAACTAATGATTCTCCGAATGTTTAGCCGGTGGACCAACGCCCCTTCCCGGTACCGCGACAAGGCCACCAACGCCAGGTATTTACATATAAATCCTTGCTCCTTGGCGCGGAGCAAAATTCGACAAATCGAAAAGTGACTTTGTTTTCTTTCAAAGGACCTGACATTCGTGACGTTGTTTCAGGTGCTGCACCAGTCACTCCCGCGCCACGACCTCAGCCTCAGCAACCTGCGCCGCAATCACCAGGTTTTATACATTTCTTTGGTGTTTTTTCAAATAGACGGGACGCGAAGCAAAGATTCCGAGAAAAATTCTATGTTTTGTTCCAGGTTCTAGACCCTCCTCCGTTCCTGGGAGCCCAACGTCCTCTCCACCAGGTGAGCAAGATTCTTCTAAAGGGGGTAGGATCCTCTCTGGAATACCCTAGAATACCCTAGCACGGGTTTTCGTCCTTATATGATCACATTTTTTGCTGGACAAGGACTCATTCTAAAGAGGAAGGTTCAATGAAGGCAGATCCTTTGTTATATGAAATTATGCATATATTTTGTAATATAAGTGTTAGAAGTAAGCTAAAATTGATGATGTTCAGCCATGTAATCCAAGCCAGTTTTATCCCATTGGATCAGTTTTCTGGATGCTATCGTGGGCTGAGCCCCCTTCATTTGACCTTCCTCTTTCGAATGAGCCCTTATCCAGCGAATAATATGCTCATATAAGGACGAAAACCCGTACCGCGCAAACCTACGTTTCGCCCACATTTCTAGGGTATTCTAGGGACTTCCTAGAATGGGTCCTACCCTCTTAACCCCATCGCGTTGGTAAACTGTAACTGGCTGTATCCGATGTTGAAGGATCGCCATTGGGGAGACCAGCCACGTCACCAGGACAGCCAACACCCAACCAACCCGCATCCGGAGGCAATCAGGTGTCGACGTTGCACGTGGGTACTCTGAAACCTAGCAGCACCACTCCACCACCCTCCAGGCCTGGAAGTCCTGGAGGATCTGGAAAAACTTGGGCGGACGTAGCCGGTGGTGGTAGCAGGCCCAACTCCCCGACTCCTTCCCCGAGGCAACCCACTTATCCGAATCAACCAGGTAAGCCGGACGAGCCTGACGGTGATTCTCGAAGAAGAACTCCAACTATATAGATCATTCGTTAATAGGACAAGCCCAGCCCAGACCGCAAACGCCCAGCCAACCCGGACAAACAAGGCCTTACGGAGGCGCGATTGCAGGTGGCGCATTAGCGGGTGGTGCAGTAGCTGGCGGCGCGGTAGCAGCCGGTGCCCTAGGAGGCAAGACCGGCACTCCTACAACTTACTCGAGCAACCCTACCTACAGCAAGGGGAACACTATCACGGACGAAGACTTGGAGAAACTCTCCGAGGCTCTGTTCATCAAGGACGACAACAACGTGAACAGACTCATTACTCTGAACGTTCAGAAGCAGACGACCAGCAGTAGCACGACCGACGACGCGTCTCAACCGTGAGTTTCGTTTAATTTGTCCAACGAGAAAACGTGGCCAAAAATCGAAGACATTTTACAATTTAGTTCAAAATTGGTATTCCGTGGGTTTTCGGATTGCTGATTATGAATTTGATTTGAAAATTTCAAAAAACAAAATGGCGGATTCAATATGGAAGATGTGTTACTCAAAAAATCGTCGGATTTCCTTGAAATTTAGTATTCCCATATTTTTGGAGTTGCTGATTATTGGCATATTCGTTTTGAACGAAGTTGAAAAATTTATTTTTGGCCACGTTTTGGCGATTTCGAACCACGTCGCGACGTGTCCTCGAGTAGGTACTGAAAAGAGGACAAATAACGATGCAAAAGGTGATCTCGTTTCAGGTTGTTCACGGTGAACCCGGAAGCCTACCAAGGTTACACGATCCAGAAAATAATAACGATCTACGATAATTACAAACCGGACACGAACGTGAACGAGCATATCAGTCCGTTGCAGAGGGTAGAGGAGAGCCTCCTGGTAGATACGATGCTCAGCACGAACGTTATGTCGACCGCGATGAGATTCCTCGCTAACAAGGGGAAAATCAGGCAAGATTATTACGAGTACAAGGACACCTTGAGGAAGATATGGTTCAACCTGTTCTCCCGGGGACAGGGCAAGATCGGCAGCTCGGGATTCGAGCACGTGTTCATGGCGGAGCTGAAGAGCGGCCAGACCGGCACGGAAGTGGTCGGTTTGCACAATTGGATCTTTTATAGCAAGGAAGAGGCCAGCGGAAAGGTCGATTACAACGGGTACTTGAAGAAAGTTGACCTGGCGGATGTGAGTTGACTCGTCTCGAGAAACTGTTCGAACGGTACCTACACAGGGAAAAAAGGGGAATGTCGAAATTTATTTCTCGATTTATAACTTCTTCTTGAATAGCTACTCTATACCTCGCACAACTTTGATTCGTCACGCGACGCATAGCAAACGACGAAATTTTTTTTTAAATTATTTATTTATACCGGTCGCATCAACATCAAGATCATCTGCGACGACTAGATTTTATACATGTAATTACATATTCGAAGAATACCTAGTTATAGTTACTGCTATAGTTACAGAGTGAACGACGAAATTGACATTCCCCCTTTTTGCATTTAACAAAGAACTCCGCACTAATCATATGAAAACTCTATCCCGGTAAAATCAGTTGGATTTTTCATATGTTGTAGCTTATGATCTACTGAACAAAAGGTGTAGTGGGCACAAAGCTCAATAATGGACATTTATCGAGTTATAATCAGTCAAACATGACAAACTCGAGCTGCCGAATACTCAAATCTCGGGAAGTATTTATTTTTTGGAAAAATATTTGAAACAAAAATAGTAGGGTTTCGTAAAATCTGTTAGGTGGTGTCATTATTTTTTAAGTTTGAATGACCTTGAAAAGGTCTGTGAACAAAAATCTGCGTGTCACGTAGTATCTCCCGTAGTATTTTTTGACTCCAAACCCTCTCTGCTGTGTGTGTGTGTGTTTGTGTGAAAATCGAAGGAGTGGGTTGGCGGGAGTGGGGCTGCGGCAAGTGTGTAAACTAAATATACTTCCCCAGATTTTAGTATATTCGGCAGCTCGAATTTGTCATGTTCGACTGATTATAACTCGATAACTGTCCATTATTGAGCTTTGTGCCCATTACATCTTTTGTTCGGTAGATCATAAGCTACAACATATGAGAAATCCAACTGATTTTACCGGGATAGATTTTCCATATGATTAGTGCGGGGTTCTTTCCGAGACAGAGGAAGTCTATCGAATTTAACGACAAACGACGTTTCGATTTTACAGAAAGGTTACATCCTGAAGATAAGAACGAAATATAGCGGCCACGATAAGCCCGTGACCACCTTGTTCGTTGGCACTTCGCCGGAGCTAGAGATGTCACTTTACACGGTCTGCTTTTACGCGCGTCCAGACGGAAATTGCCCGGTGTCCCTCGGAGGGACAAAGTTCAACATCGTCACGCATAAATTTAGGTACAGGGGCAACGACCTCGTGGGAACAGCGTATCCCGAGATATAACCGTCGTTGACGGACCTTAACCGAGAACGAACTCGCGATTTTAACGAACGTGAGAAGAAGGAAACGCTCCTACCATATTTTCGGAGCTCGACACTTTTTTAATGCATCGTGTGCTATAAACGGTTGCGACTTTTCAGTTTCTTATCTAATCTACGATCATCACGTTCGACCACGAGCGACGACCACGCCGGACTCGTTGCCTTTATCTTCGATTACGACCCAGTCAATTAAAATAATGAAAGCGTGGTATTCGTTCGAGGGATGCGATTGAGATACGAGCGTAGAATTTCAGTCCGAAGATTTTCAGATTCTTGCGACGAAAACCATCATATTGGTTGAAACAGAATCTGTACGTGCAAGTGTCCGAGACACGGAACGCTCGCGGAGAAACCGCAAATACTCCTTGTACGCTTTTTCCAATAAACTCCGTTACCTAAACGGTCACCGAAATGTATATGACGTCTGCTTGTTGCGCCCCTTAAAAATATACTAAGTGTGTTTTGATCAAAAACATAACCCGAATCGGTTTCGGTTCTTTGTAACCCATGAGATTCTGTAACCCACACTAAGAGCGGGTTTTGAGTACGAAGTTTCAACTTCTTTTCTAATTTATAATCATGCTTTGGTGCCAATCAGTTGAATTTATCTACGAATCAATTTTAAATAATATAATGGTGTTGGTTTTTATGGTTTGAAATATTAAAAGCAAAACTAACCGGAGTCGGGTACATCGGTGTGAACCACTACTAATCCAATTACAAAACTTCTTTATTTTTCATTATTTTTTTATGGGACTTTCACCAACTTCATTGAATTGTTTATCACCACTTAAGTATTGATCTAGTCCTTCATCTGGTTCGATACATTTTAAATCAATGTTGTCAGGTTCAGCTACTTCGAGCTCTTGGAATAATAGCCGAGCTTGCGTATAATTCCAATCTTCCGAAACTGAAAACTTACTCTGTCTTGACTTTCACCAACTTATTTGTGGCACTTTTCTCATTAAAATGACGCTAAACACGATACAAGTATTTAGTGATTTAAATCTGGCCGATTGGCAATTGTTTAATGCGGAAAGCAGATCGCGAGGCGCATAGGGCGAAAAGGAAAAGAATTGTTATGGTCCACCCACACGAATTTTGCCCATTCTTGTTTCACACGTTGTGTTGAAGGGAACGTTATAGTAGCTGAGATTGCGTTCAATTAGATCCCTCGAATCTCTATTTAATAGTAACTCTTTCTAGGATTTGAGAACCGTCCCCTCAAGGTTATATGGGTTACAGCGGGTTACAGTAACCATTCTTGGTTAAGGGGGTCATCCCATGTGCCAGATCCAAAGAATCGAAAAATTTTTTTTTGCACAAATTGCTTCTACAACATTCCTAGAATATGCAGGTAAAAGGATATTTCGATATTCGAAGTCGTTCGACTGTTATAAACGTAGAACAGAGCATCTGTTTGCCTCATTACGATTAAAGTATTAATAAATAACCAGTGAAATATCAATCAGCTGGACATTAATTTGTGCTGGAAAAAAAGTGCATTCGAATCAACGTGCACTTCGGAGCATCGGGTCAAGACAATTTCTCAACACATAGCAGACTAATGTTGAGCTTACAATTTCTTTGTGTAAATCGTACTTGAATCTTTAAACGCGTTTTTCTCAAAACTGTGTTTTTTATATTGGCGACCATGATATCTCAAAAACTACTGAACGGATTTCGTACCAAAATATTTCTGATATCTGCTATAGTTTCTTTTTTTTGTAAGCTGAAAAAGACGAAAAAAATGACGAAACTTGGAACTTAACGTTTAAAACCCTGCCAAAAATTCAATTTTCGATATTTTTGTATTATTTCGGTACCGGCGATAGCCGTAGGTCTACAAATTAAAATGCCGTTTGATTTTTTGATATCGGATGATCTAAACCTCCGGGATCATGGTCGCCATCAACCTACTTTTTTTTACACTTTTTTTCCGAACGGTGTAAAGTCGATCCAACTGGTTATTTTGGTTTGAAAAATTCTGAGAGACTGTTAAAATGTCAGTATAGAATGTGTGGTAAACATTTCAAGATTGTATGTTTTAAGGGTCCTTCAAAAAAAATTCCTAAAAAAAGCAAGAAAAAGTAGCTCTCTCATGGGATGAGCCTCTTAACAGGGTTTGGGTTATATGATTAGGCATCGGGTTAGAATCCCCGATCCGATCCGATATGTATTACGTTGGCCAGGCCAATCTCCAATAAACAGATAACAACGAATAATAAGACCTACGGATGGAGCAAGGGGAGGGGAGGGGAGGCTGAGGGGTGATGAAGAGCCAGCGAGGGGAGGTGCGAGGAGGTAAAGGGTAGGTGTGGGAAGGTGGGGAATGGCGATAGGAGCAGCATACGAACGACGAACCGCGGGCAATCGCATCATACCGATAAGGGACGCTTAGTTGGTCGGTTCAGTAGATCCAGAGTTTTTTGCAAGGAGAATGCACGCCTGTTCTATCCTTCGGAACGCTCGGAAGCATCCGCGATTTCGGTGGACTCGATGGACAAGCGGTTATCCTAGCACAGTTGCTTATCGACCTAGGATCTATGCTCGCGTATATCACAGCGAGCGCGGTGTGTACGGATACAAGCCGCGGGTTTCACCAGAATTCCAAGGTACATTTTCCCGTATACGTCGTATAGTATACGATTGCAAATACACACGAATATCGATGCGTATTCCAAGTAGTTTCTATCTGCTACGAACGTGTTTACGTAAGTTCGTAATTACATGGAACCAGTTTCCACGCAGACGCGCGCGTAACTAAATACCAGCTAATTCGTTTATTAATTAATTTAAACCTATCGGACCGCATACGGTGATACGGTACGGTGCGCTCGCGCGAACTTCTTTTTCTCGCGTCTTTCTCACGGAACGCGACAGAATAGCTGTGCAACTATTCGCAACATTTTTACCGGAGTCGATCTCGGATGCGACGGGATAAAGGCGTTTTCTTGTTTTCTACGTCGTAAATGGAGTTTTTCTGCGCGGTGCAGCGCAACGCGTAGACGGCTATATTATACATTAATTAATAAATACGTGCCTCGCGTGAACGTTTTTAAACGAGTAACGAAAAGATGCGACTTTTTATCGTAATGCGGTCTTACCTTGACGGGAAATGTTCGGCCGTGCACGGGCATCCCCCGAAAGCGAAAACTCGGACAAAAATTCTGATACCACCGATGATGGCACTTTTAATTTTTTAACGCGCGATAAAAGATAAAAACAAGTTGGAGCACAACGAAAACGCAACCATCCACTGGTTCGTCTAACGCAACTGTTCGCGTTCGATTGTAGCGATTATCGAACGCGCGACGGTAAGCGCATGCGCGGCTAATTTAAACCGAAAACTATCAACCAGCCGAATTAAGTCGAAATTCCTTTTTTCAATTGATCGAACGACCGAGATGTTTCAGTATTCTTGTTTCTGACTAAAAATATAATATTTATTTAAAAGTGATCGATACATGCGGTACAACATCTATTTTGTTCTATCGACTCCGAGTCGCGGGCTTTTCAAACACTCGATTCGCAGATTTTTGCTACACCGATGGTGCTTTTGTTGTCGGGTGATCGGTGATACGATCCCCGTTATCGTCGAGTGCAAAAATAGAAAGTGCGCTATCGGGCGAAAGGCTTAGTCCACTAATAAAGAACTGTTATGAGATAGCGAAATGCGATTCTTTGGTTATTACGCAACATCGCTGACAGAACTTTTATCGAAAATACCGTACGAGCATCCTTTTTTCCGTTCACAGTGCCGAAAGAACATCTCGAAACGCGATCGAAGAACAGCAACTTCTACAGATTGGTCACCGCTTACAGAGAATTCGGTCACAAACAAGCCAACATAGATCCCGTCTCTCCGAAAAAGCCAATTCCGCTGGCGGAATTGAATCCGGAAAGGTTTGGATTACGTTTGACGGACAAAGTCTTTTTCGAAGGGATCCTAACGGCGAATAAAAGGGAAGGAACGGTGGAGGAGGCCTTGGCGGTCCTCGATAAGACCTACAGCGGCACCATAGGTCTCGAGTTTAGCCATTTAGAGGTATCGATCGCTTACTATACATATAATACGACTATAATAACAACCGTAAAAGGTCCTGATCGTTTTGAACGTTTACGCAGACCGAGGAGGAGAGAGAATGGTTCGCAGAAACCGCAGAAAGGTGCATAGTCGATCCTCTCACGGATCGGACGAGAGTGGCTATCGCAAAACAGATGCTGAAAAGCCAAGCCTTCGACAACTTCCTAGCCGTCAAGTTCGTCAGCCTGAAAAGATACGGAGGCGAAGGCGCCGAGGCTATGATGGCCTTTTTCCACGAGTTTTTTAAACTGTGCGCAAACGGTAATCGAAAATATTATACTATCGTTGCAACGAGTCCTGTACGGTCGTCTTCCACCCGATTACAGACAGTATACAGACAGATATTGTGCTCGAGTTACGTGAGACACCGCGCTTCTTAAATGCTTGCGCTAGGATTTTCTTTACGTCTACAACGATTAGAACTTCATTGTCGCTTACAATTTTCTAGAAGAAAAAGAAAATTTATATCGTTTGTACTTCTACGCTTTCGCTAACAAGTAAATATCGATATTAAAGACATACAATTTGATTTCGATATTATAGATTATATGGCAAACGGTTGACAAGATTGTTCAATGTTTGCAGCTTACGGCTTACAGGGTCGGAAAGAGTCGACACGCTAAACCGATCTATCTATTTCCAGACGACTTGACGTACATCGTCCTCTGTATGCCGCACCGTGGTCGACTCAACTTGCTCACCGGCATGCTAAATCTTCCACCGGAAAAGCTGTTTCGTAAGCTCCGGGGACTCTCCGAGTTTCCGGATGGGTCGAGAGCGACCGGCGATGTGATCAGTCACTTGGTGTCCTCCACCGAGCTCGATATCGATGGGAAGAGCCTTCACGTATCGATGCTGAGGAATCCTTCCCACTTGGAGATCGCGAATCCCGTCTCTATGGGGAAAACGCGAGGAGCGATGCAGGCTATCGAAGACGGAACTTACGGCGAAGACGAGAACGCACGGTGGAGCGACAAAGCGTTGAACATTCAGGTTCACGGGGATGCCGCTTACGCTGGCCAAGGCGTCAACCAAGAATGCTTGGCCTTGTCCCAGGCCCCGCACTTCGAAATAGGTGGAACGATTCACTTGGTCGTGAACAATCAATTGGGATTTACCACGCCGGCTTCCATAGGCAGGTCGTCGAGATACTGCACCGACCTGGCGAAGATGATCTCCGCTCCGGTGATCCACGTCAACGGAGACGATCCCGAGGTATACATCGCATTACTGTCTGTTTCTAATATTGGCGGTAGTACGCCAAGTTGCTAATCTATCGCAACACCGTGCCGTAGATGGTCGTCCGAGCCACTAGATTAGCGTTCAAGTACCAACGGAAGTTCAGGAAAGACGTCTTCGTGGACCTGAATTGCTTCAGAAGATGGGGTCACAACGAACTGGACAATCCAACGTTCACGAACCCTGTTGTCTATCAAATCATACAGAACCGTTCGTAGGTGTTTTAAAACTCGTTGCGCGTCTGAAAAATGAAAGAGTGAGTCTACCTTTGTTTTTACATAGATCGGTACCGGATCGATACTTAGATACACTGGTAAAGTCTAACATTTTTACCCTGGAGGAAGCTAAGCGCACGATCGACGATCACAGCGCTTGGTTGAACCAAGCTCTGAAACAGGTGGACGCTTACGTACCAGAGCCCGCGTGCTTCGCAGGTTTGTGGAAGGGAATGCGGCAAGCAGAGGCAAGCGTGACTCAGTGGGACACAGGCGTCGACCTGGGTCTGTTGAGATTCATCGCTGAGAAGAGTGTCAGAGTCGACGACGATTCGGTGAGAAGCGAGAATATAGGATAGAGAATACACTGTTATGTACTATCACTATCGTCACCCGTACATTAATGGTAATAGTCGCTAAATCGTGATTTTTCATTTATTATCGACTGTACGTTTCTCCGTGTAGACGATCCATCCGCAATTAACAAAGAGCCACGTTCAAGCTAGACTGAAAAAAGTAACCGACGACCATCAGCAAGGTCGCCTGGACTGGGCCACCGGTGAAGCATTGGCCATCGGAAGTCTGTTGTACCAAGGCTACAATGTCAGAATAAGCGGGCAGGACGTGGGCCGAGGAACGTTCTCCCATAGGCACGCCATGTTCGTCGATCAAGAAACCGGAAGTAAGCGGGCATCGGTATTCCCGAATCAGTCGAATCATTGATATTTACTTTGTCATAAGCATACTATTTCGTTTGACACGGTATTCCAGACATAAGAATCCCTCTAAACTCGATGATCGAGGGTCAAACGGGAAAGTTGGAATTGGCTAACAGCATTCTGTCGGAAGAAGCGGTACTGGGTTACGAGTACGGGATGAGCATAGCTCTACCGACAACCTTGACCATCTGGGAAGCTCAGTTCGGTGATTTCTTCAATGGAGCACAGATCGTTATCGACACCTTTCTGACTAGCGGCGAAGCGAAATGGATGTTAAGCAGCGGTCTGACCGTTCTTCTACCGCATGGCTACGACGGCGCTGGCCCCGAACACAGCTCCTGTAGAATAGAGAGATTTTTACAACTCACCGATAGCAACGAGAACAAACCGGATGGAGATGACGTGAACATGCATGTAGTGAACCCTACAACCCCGGCGCAATATTTTCACTTACTCAGGAGACAAGTACGAGAATGATACTTGTGTTCCGAATAGACATTTCACAAACTGCCTTGCTTCTTTTTAAGCTTCTGCCGTTTCAGATGGTAAGAAATTTCCGAAAACCTTTAATCGTTGTGGCTCCGAAAACATTGTTACGTCTCAATGCTGCGACGTCGTCGTTACAAGAAATGGGCCCACGAACCAGGTTCACGAATATCATAGGTATACAAAACAATATTACTAGGATAATCGTTTTCGTTTTCACGACACGAGCAATATGCTAACAGGAGACGAGAAAGCGGCGGAAGCAGACGTGGACAAAATCATTCTAGCAAGTGGAAAACATTTTTATGCTCTCGATCATTATAGAGACACCACGGAACTGAAGAACGTAGCCATCGTTAGGTTGGAGACTTTGTGCCCCTTTCCAGTTCATGAATTATTGCAACAGCTCGACAGATATAAAAACGCAAAAAGTGAGTAAAACGACTGCGCAGAGTTATATGACAGTGAAAGTCCTGAAAATTTAATAAAAATATATTGTTCAGCTTTCATATGGAGCCAAGAAGAGCCACAAAATATGGGGCCGTGGAGTTTTGTGAGACCTCGTTTCGAGAATTTATGCGGCAGACGTGTAAGTTAAAGAAAAATTTATTTAAATGATTTCACCGAAAACAAATATTCCTATGAGAAAAGTATTATGATTTCTAGTTGCAATATTGCGGTCGCAAACCTATGGCTGCCCCAGCTGTCGGCGAAGGGCAGGTGCATCAGCAGGAAGCTGAGGAAGTTATTAGTAAGCCTTTTAGAATGAAATGATTCTGCTACGTTCAATTGAAAACGTTTTCAGAGTATCATCGTCTTCTATTTTATTTGTACACCCGATTCAACTGTCACGCTCGCATTCAAATAATAAATTACACGTTCAAATATACATTAGAAAATTATGCTTTTATCGCTGTAATTTATCTACAAAAATCCGTGAAGCGGACGTAAGCGAGAGCGTATATCTCCATTATCATCGTACGAAATCTTCTATCGTGTTAAATAACATTTATACAATTACTTTAACAGAAGATATCGTTTGCTAAATAAGTTTTTCTTTATAAAAATAGTGGCGAACTTAAATATCGATTGCGTTAATAAACAAGTTTACCTCGCAAAAATAATATTAATATAGTTAATCCTTCTTAGCATTTTCAGCGTCCAATCGTTCGTGTTCCCTTTTTACAAGATCTGTTAATTCGTCCTGGAAAAAAAGATCGGTTCGAATTAAATTTGCGGCGTAGATTTTTTCAGGTTGCAAGAAAAAATTATTCAAAAGGAAGAACGTACCCCCCAACCCAATTTTTCTGCTAACATTCTGCAACCAGTATCGCAATCGCCTAACCAGGCAACGTCGCGTCCACAGTGAGAATCTTTCGTATCGAAAACGAATCCCTGCCGTAGTCCCAGGAATCGTGACAAACGATCTTGCATGCCCACTTTTTCTTTATTAATAAGTAATCGTGGACAGGTAGGTCGTACTCTTGAGCGAAAAGAAATAGCAATTTAAATACGAGTTCTCAGGATACGACATTCCAATTTCTCATTGTTTAATAATCTCTACCTGTCTACCAAGGATGCAAATGGTTGAACAACCAAACTGGATCCCATTATTATCAGTAGATCTGCTTGTGGGAAGTCCTGTTCGATGAGGTGATCGAAACGTTGCGACAACAATTCCCCGAATAATACAACGTCGGGTTTCACTACACCCTCCTTGCATTTCTCACACTTTGGTACAGTATCTTCGACAATTTTCTCTGGAAGAAAATTTTTTGTTTCAGGATGCTATACGCAACGCGATAAGTAAATAATTCGATAAAATTACTTTTCATCCATGGCAAAGTATATGTTGTTTTGCACTTGAGACACTGTCCGGTGTGAAAAGTTCCATGCGCTTCAACCAATTTTTCAGAGGGCAAGCCAGCGATCCTTTCTAATGTATCGATATTTTGTGTGTAGTGCCTTAAGAGTAATCCTTTTTGCCACAGGAGTCGTATAAAATAGTGACATGGGGTTGGCTTGAAGCCTTCAGGCAATAATTCTTTTGCAAGCGTGAAAAAGGGCTCTGGATTCTCCATAAAATAACTGACTTCGAAAATAGCTTGAGGATAAGGTAAGTTGTATTTCTTTAAATTGTGATATAGCCCGCTAGACGGCGATCGAAAATCAGGTATACCTGCAGCTGTGAATACAACAGAATTCTGTATATAGTAAAATATCCTTTCATGATTCTAGCATAAAGTTTTGGATACTTACACGTGGATATTCCAGCTCCAGCCATTGTGACAATTTTGATGTCGTCATTTTCCTTGATATAGTCTACTATCCCGTCTATGCTGAGCTCGCGAAGAACCTTTTTCTGTGACTGTCCATCGCACGGCGGTGAATCAAAAATCCTTAACAACATTTGTCCTAAATATTCTCTAATCATTTCCATGTCGGAATCTTCTACCTCTTCCCGTGTCGAAGAACTGTCTTTTGCCTCCTCATTTAATGTCTTCCCTACTTCAAATACAAAAAACAAGTAGAAGAATGTTAAACAATAATTTGTTGCGCTATAATATATAACTATGTTATGCTGTTATGCAGTATACAACTGAAGCTATGATTTTAATTGGATGTGATTGAAAAATGTCACAAACGATTAGTAACCTATGAAAATATCATAGTATAGGTGATAATGCTAATGATAAAGTACATTCGAGTAGACAATTTGAATGAAAGAAAATACTTTACTGACTCAAACAGGAATATGCGAATAGATGCTTTTGCCAGAGTTGATGGACAAATAATTGTTGTAAACGACTGGTTAAAGGAAATATGATTTGTGGAAGCATTGGCCTGCTGCAAACATATGTCGAAATTTTACAATAAAACGTACTCCATTAAAGTTGTACACGTGACTCGATAATTACCCCAAAATCCTTTTGTTTATTCGCGAATAAATTAATACTGAATATCTTCGAACAGTGCACGGTGTCTAAATTTACATAATCATTTTATTTAATTAATAAAACTTGCGATTTCCATGGATGACAGATAAGAAAACATGATTCATTTCACCTCGTTAATGCGAACAAATCTACACGGCGCAAGCACAAGACAAAAACTTTCTAAGACTACCGCACCTGCAATTAACAACTTTGTAATTTAATATCTAAATATAGAGAAATTGATGTTCGATGCTATTTACGAAATCATGATCGAGGATACCGTTTCGTTGACTCTTATATGAAAGTTTCGAAGAAAATAAAAGAGATAAGAATCACTATCGTATCAATTTACGATGAAAAAGTTAGAATGCGAGTAAAGTCAAAGAAAAATCAAATTTTGTTTTTACGGTTGATTGACAGTTCAAAATATTACCATTTTCTGTGTCATCGCTACGCTCGGACATGTTGTCGAACTGCAACGACCCCTTTGAACAGTTTCAATTTTATTTTTTCCTAATAATTATGACTCTAGCACTGCAATAAGGATCGATTAATTGTTCTTTCACACGCACAATTGTAATTGACAATCAAACGGTTAACTTAAAGTCGATAACTGAAAAGGATAATAAATGTTTTGCAAAATATATATGTATTACCAGGTATTACAGAACCGAAAAGAAGACCCGCGAAAAGAATGCGAATACGATTGGTTGTCACGAACATGTAAAGTATCTTCCTATATTTTCGTTATTGGTCGGAACGATAGTATCAACGTATCAACCAATCAAATTGTACAACTAGATAGATTTCTCTCGGCTCTGCAGTTTTGATTTCGATTATTTTAAACTCGCATCAAACCGTTACCATTTTCCACGAATTGACGGAGAAATGGACCGTATCAGCAACAATACGTACTTACATATAGTAGGTATTTAATTTCTTGCACGTAATTGTAATAGAATATGAATTTGTAGTGGGGGATATCCCGCATTTTGTCGAGTCACGAATTTAAAAATTCAATTTCGACACTTTGTAAATTGATAGTTTCATTTCGTCACAAGGGAAATAAATGCAACTCTGGTTTTATAAACTCAAACATGTATTGTCAATGTAATAAGGTATAAAGACAACGTTAATACCAAATACAAACCTTATACTTATATATAATATTACTGAGCTTTTTTAAGCGAGTCTTTTCCCAAAATTTTACGCCTTTGCGCGAACATATGGAGATATAGTTGTGGGAAAACTGTAACACAAACAAAAAAAAACAATTAAATCTATGTAATCTATGTAATCGGTGTTGCAGCAGTATGTATAATATTTTGGTAACTTACTAGGAATGTACGTGAGCATGACTATTATAAGCAAATAGTGATAACTAAATGCAAAGTTCCAAGAGTTAGGTAGGGCGTAACTCCAGAGTTCTGGATGCGATTTGGCATATAGGACAGCTGCGTATGCACATAATAATTCTCCTGATACACCGATTGGATATAATACAATGAATAATGTGTACCTGCAAATCAAAATGTAACTATTGACATTTCGATAGTCTTATTAGCTCAGAAAGATTTGGAGGTAATCTTTTTAACAATATACCTTAACCATGAGAGCGCATATGGTACATAATTATTGAGATTCATAAAGTAATACAAATATCTTATTATTTCTGTTATCGACCATGCTGACACTGCCAACCATATTCCAGTGGTCGATGCTTCACTGTATGGTATTGCTAACAATACACCATCAACTATCATAATTCTACTTCCAACTTGGAACAGTGTGAGAAGAGCATTCGATTTAACTAATCCCACTATCGCGTGTATTATCTGCAAAAATGGAAATAAAGTATGAAATCCAAATTCTTCGATTTAAACCAAAACGCAAACAATCTCTTACCTCCAACAAAGCTGCATGTTGAAAAATGATAATAGGCCATTTAAGGTTCTGCCACAAACTTGCTTCAACGGTGGACGAAAAATCATTTTGCAAAAATTTTACAAGTATGTAAGACCAACTGCAACATTTTATTCAATAAATTTAATTATTTAAAATTATAACATCAAACAAGCGTTTTTATCTACAGTAGTTACTTACCCAAAAACTAGCGTGAGATTATATGTTTTTAGATAGAGTGTTCCAACAGAACTGGATTTTTTCGATTTCATATTTCTCTTTTTAATGAATTGTACAGATAATAGTTTCGAACAATATCGGTGAACACTACTTACGAACGGAGACCTTTTACCTTCATAATCTTACCACGCTTGCGATGTTAAAACTGGGGAAATCAAATGCGGCACGCTTCTATATAATACTTTCTACATTGTTCAGGACCGTAGCAATTGCTTCATAGGGCACAGTCGTTGTAAAGTATACAGCAGGTATATGCATATAGATATATATACATATATAGATATATACATATATATATCTATATGTACGTGTTTTCTTAAAAATTTATTTTCGTTTTATTTTGCAAATTATTGAATGTCGAGTAAGTTTTGTCTTTGCGCATTATAAACGGCAATGTATTCGATGACGTATTCTCGCGACATGCTTCATTACCTTGAACTTTTTTACCAACTTCTGTCGTTTCATGTTATTCTCGAAGTCAAATAACAGTAGATAACAAATGTATAGTAGCGAATAAATTTACGTATTAATCGGTACATGAATTAGCAAAATGAACAGAAATTAATGGAAATTTGACCGCGTAAGATCTTATTTAGAAACTCGTATACGTACCGTGTTGACAGGTTATCACATTTATTATACATTTTATTCAATATAATTCCAAGCATATTTTGCATTGTACATTGTTAGTTTATTATTGTAATTTATTACAGAGATTAATATTTACTTTAAACACATTTTTCTTTCGACTATGTACGTTCCTGGTTTTTTGGGTCAAAGTTCAATATGCGTACGCAGATAATGTCAATGTCTCAATGGCACATCACGTCAGGTATTTTACAATATTCATTTGTCATCGTAATTAAATTTGAACTACAGTTTTGAACACATTTCGGGAGAGCTATATATATATATATATATATATATATATATATATATATATATATATATATATACGTTCAAGAAATATATTTATATATAGCTATACGAAAAGAATGATTCCAGAACTGGTATAATTTTTATGTACGTATAGTATAGAACGTATACAATAATAAAAATTAAATAAATTCTATTAAAAATGAAACCAGTAAGCAAACTGCCGGCAGATTGGCGGCAAACGAACCCACTACGGTCACTACGGTGGCATTAATTACATATCCACCTGTTTTGCCATACATATTCGCCAATCTACCGACAAAGCAGAAGACGTTGACCAAAATATGCCATCAAAGACTGTTATGCCATCAAAGACTGTTATGCCATCTAGCGACGATTTTATTGACTCGCTAGCATAATGTAACTACAATTTCAATTTTTACAACAGAAGGCGCGCATATACAATTATATACATTTAAATGAGATTTCTTATATACTTATGCGTTCCCTCTGTCGTAGAAATTGAAATTATAGTCAGATTATGCTAGCGACTCACTAAAATCGTCGCCAGATGGCGTACTTTGATGGCAGACGTTGGTCAACGTCTGCTGCAAATCTGCCAGCAGACTCGACTGCTTTTCTGCCATGCGATATTTAACTATTTGGGGGTAATATACTTACCATAATTAATATTCTTGAGTTAATTATTGGGGTCGCCGCAGCTCTACTCAAACTTGTATCGATAATTATTTAATGTACATATATTGATGTAACTATTTGCGAAATAAAATTTATTTCCGGTTACCGATTCGGTATTTTTTAAGTCCATTTTGAAGTTCACCGAAGGATTAGAAGATTGAGAAAGTTAGCCAGACATAATTTTTTTTTTAAATCGTTTAACAATAAGTTCAATAATCTTTTGAGACGGAATAGGTATCGAATTCCCACGGTATTAGCGCTCCATGACTATGGTTGTTCATTTGAGATTTCTCCGCCGGTGATAAATCGGATCGGCATCAACAGTTGAATGTTTTACAGTCACGAAGATGCAGTGGACAAATTACCGAAGATTCTTTGGACGATTAAAGTGGTTCAATCCGACGATTAATGGTCGATCAAGTAGCGGAAGCAGTAAATTTATTTACGGGCAGGATGTAGAAGCGGCAAAAAGAAATGGACAACCGATCGTTGCCTTAGAGTCTACCATCATTACTCATGGAATGCCTTATCCCCATAATCTCAAAACTGCTATCACAGTTGAGAATGCTGTTAGATCAAAAGTAAATGGTTTGAAATTATAATACATTTATGAGAATGTTATTAATTTCTTGGACTTATATTTTCCGGATTTGTATTCTTCTTAGGGTGCTATACCGGCGACTATAGCAATTTTAAAAGGACAGGTGCACGTTGGATTGAATCAAGAGCAATTAGAAGCCCTGGCTATATCGAATTCCAAAGAATCTATTAAATGTTCATGCAGAGACCTATCTTCAATTATCTCTCAGAAGCTCAATGGGGGAACAACCGTTAGCGCTACCATGTTGTTGGCAAATTTATCTGGTATACCTATAATGGCAACAGGAGGAATCGGTGGTGTTCACCGCAATGCAGAATCAACGTTTGATATTAGCACAGACTTGTTAGAATTAGGACGCACTCCTGTGGCTGTTGTGTGCTCAGGAGTTAAATCTATTTTAGACATTGAGAAAACATTGGAATATCTGGTTGGTATGTCCTTGGGCAAATAGAAGACAGATTTGCGGTGTCAAAAGTTTCACGTAGGATTGTACTTTTTTATAGGAAACTCAAGGAGTACCGGTGATAAAGATCGGCGAATCAGATCGCTTTCCAGCATTTTACTGTAGGGAGACTCTTCAAGAAATTAAAGCCCCTCATAGAATGTCTACTGCAAAGGAAGCTGCAGACATTCTGAAGGCTCAAATGGAACTGGGTCTTCGAACGGGACTACTGTTTGTCGTTCCTATTCCTGAACAACACGCGTTGGATCCAAAGGAAATCGAATCGGCTATATGCAAAGCTCTAGAAGCTGCGAAATGCAAAGGCATAATTGGAAAGAACGTAACTCCATATTTGTTGGAAAAAGTAAACAAAATTACGCATGGTCAATCGTTGCTAGCCAGTAAGTATAGGCAAGCTTTCTTTGCGTTTGAAGCAAATGAAGAAAGTCACTAGATAACTTGCATTTTTCATAGACATGGCGCTCATAGAAAATAATGCGAGCATGGCAGCGGAAATTGCGGTAAATTTTGCCGAAACAAATGAATGTTGCTGGAACAGCTCGGCGTTTCATTGTGTGCTAAAAGCAAAAGAAAATCCAGTAAGTCAAAACTAACGATACAAAAATACGCAACACTCGTTCTCATCGACTAACGGTGCGATTATCGTAGGTAGTGATCGGTGGGGCTGTTATGGATACCGTTCTGCAGGTGAAGGAATCGGTGATAAGAGTAAGTAAAAAGCATTGACACAGGATTATACTAAATAACCAATTTTTCCTTGTATTCATATTTCAGAGGAGTAATAGAACGTTTAACAGTATGT
The DNA here is from genome assembly GCA_916610255.1 of Lasioglossum lativentre. Lineage (NCBI taxonomy): Eukaryota > Metazoa > Arthropoda > Insecta > Hymenoptera > Halictidae > Lasioglossum > Lasioglossum lativentre. The sequence goes on along the minus strand of OU744363.1, from coordinate 9,127,557 downwards.
ACATACAGTTACGACCACATAGGTTTTATGTACATTTAAGAATATCGAATAACATGAACTCATAGTACAGTATGGGGAAGAGTGGCATGATGTAACAATAGAACAGGAGTGCGGCAAAACATCTTCAAACGCAACGTATCCATGTCAGTTCGGTATTGATCGCGAAATTCGTGAAACCAAAGGAACGCGGGAACAAATCATTTCGAAACGGATCTTGGATTGAGAGAATTAACCCTTAAGTGGACTATCGAAGCCGCCACGGTCCTATACAAATTTTTCATTGTCGTTTAGAATTTCCCAGAAGGAAAGGAAAGTTACCTTCGACTGCATTCCTATATATTTTCACTAATGCTTAAATAGAATTTGATTTCGGCTTCATAGAAATATCGGATGTAACGGAAGTTTCGGTATAACTATCTAAACTTGATTTTTATTTATCGATTGGGTAGAAACGAACGATTAAATGGTTGAATCGCGTTGTCGCGCGTTAATGGTCCATTTTGAAAGTCCACTAAAGGGCTGAAGAATGAGAAATTTCTTATGGAGGTAACCCGAGATAAGCGTGTTTCGTTGTGCACGAGGATACGCCTAATCACCGTAACGAACGCATTCCTATACAAGAACACTTTTTCCCATACTTGGCTACGATAGTCCTATAGAATTTAGAGTTGTACGAAACAACGTACGATACCTTGTCTAACCATTTACAGATTACAGTAAATCGGGTTGTTCGTGTTGTTTCATTTTGTCTTCTTTAAGCAGGCACTATTCAAAGCTCCCTCTCGTCCATTCTTCTCGGTATTACATACGGTATTACACTTAAATATCAATTAGTTACAAATTTGCTACACATTTGAACGTTTTAAAGCTTTCCTCTCGATTATGGGGATCGTATAGTTGTTCAGGATTCAGGGTAGGTACATCCGAGCGAGTGGGAACATAGAGATACGAAGTCTTTCGTTCGCTATACAATTATACGACACGCGAGGATTCGACGAAGCCCAACCGTGTAAACAAACCGTACGGACGAACTCAACGAAAGTTCAGAAGGAATCCATAAGATAATGGAACGCGCGGCTGGTTGTAATGTTCCGTAGCAGGCGAAAGTTAGTAGCTTAATGTCTAATCGAAAAGGTGGCGTGTATAGACTGTTTCGCTTCTGGGCGGCTTGCGGTAACGGTATGGTAGCTGCCATCTAAAATGATCAGTTCAAAATCAATTTACGCTACCTGTCGTTATACATATACATGTACATATACATACACATATACATACATATATGCGTGGACAGAGTGTCCCAGCCGATTCGAACATCAGAAATGTTCCGCATTTTTCCAACGATGGACAAACGAATCTCGGTGGTAAACGTCGAAACGAAGGGGAAAATATTCGAATCGAAACTATCTAAAGGTAGGCCTAGGTCTACGATATCGCTTTTTGCGTGCAATGTCCTTGAAACGCGTTCCGAAGATCGAACGAAGGTCAACGTCTCGAGCAACATTCCCTCTATAAAAAGTCGTCGCTTCGGTGTTCAGTTTAAAAAGATTGAAACAAAAATAGGTCGCGACGTCGTAGGTCGTTGGATCGTTCTTGACCTCGACCATCGCGCCACGACGATAAAAATATGTAGTCTAGTTGAGAGAGGGAGAGAAAAAGAAAGAGAAAGAGAGAGAGAGAGAGAGAGAGAGAGAAAGAAAGAGAGATGTAGATGACCTTGAGAAGAATCGTTAGCCCATTAGCGATATCGATCCGTTCGAGCGAAATCGCGTTTTCCTCCGAGATTCGTTGTTCCCATCGTCGAGAATAAGCGAGACGTCGAAGGTGCTCGAGTCGGCCGGTTCACCCTGTACACTACACGAGTACGGGTGTATAATGTCCCTTATATATGTACATTTAGTGGCAGAGGCTGTATGTCTGCGAGGTGTAAGCTTTCATATAATTAGTTTAGCTTAGTACATTTAACGATAATTCGATGGCCTGATTAAGAAAGAACCCTTGACTATTCGAAACTACTCGGACCTACTCGGGGAACTAAACTACTCTGCGCTACTCTAAAATTATTTGGCGGCGTTGAACGAAAATGAACGAAAATAATCAAATCAACGGAAATTAACGATGAACAGAACAAAAGAGGACTCGACGTTAGAACGATGACATCTGACCGGTAATCGAGCGCGTCTCAATGTACGATGTGCTAATGATACCCTGTTGTCCAGACTGATATTACTGTTAATCAAACTTGTTAGTCCGACTCTCGCTAGGCGCGTTATTCGCTAGGGCGATAGGACCAAACGCAAAGAGCTTTTCGGTATTTTGACGGCTTTTTTCTTAAGCAGACGATCGACGACTTAACTTGTACTCTCTACCATACACCGCTATATACAGTCTACTAATACAGTGTGTCCATTATCATTGCGTTGGTAAAACGTATAATCCTATAGACTCGATTAATCCTAGCTAGGAAGCCAATTACTTTGAGTATCGTATCTCGTACTCGTACGACTTACAGCTTTACAGCACTGATCAATACAGACTACTCGCGCTGCGCGTATCCGTTTATATAAAAAGAACTATTTCAGAATTTTTCTTACCCCTCTCTCTTCTTCTAGATTTACCATATTGTTATATTTTTATGTGACGTTTGAAACCGTAGGACCGCCATATGCTGTTTCCCGTTCCTGTTCCCATTCCCTGATGCGCGTCGCGACCGGACTGCGGATGTTTATGCGGATTTTTCGATGGTAACATTAAAACGAACTTAATTTTTCACCGAATAGAGCGATCGATTCCTTCGAGCACCGCTACCTACTTATTATCAGCTTTTTTTTTTTTCGCTAGTTTGGAAGCATAATAACATGCCGACGGATTCTTCGAGAGAAAAGCGTAGACGTCCGATCCTCTGTTCGACGTATGTATTTTCGGCGCATCTTCGACGGAAAAGAAAACGTATTCCCGAACGGAAAATCATTTTGGCAGTAGTACACCGGCACAGTCCGCCGTAACTATCGTTCATCTCGGTGATCGTTGTCGCGCGTCCGCAGCTTATCCGGTTTCGTTCGAAAGTTCGAAGGATGATCGCGGCGAAGCGACTCGTTGTCGCTTGTCGCAGTGGACGCGTACGCACGAGAAACGCGGCACGCGACACAGCCAGGACGGTCAGGTGAAACGCTCGCGTGACGATCGACGATTAACCTTTTGATATATCTGCCCGATATCGTTCGCGAAAGTTTCATCGCGAGCAACACGCTTGTATAAATAACAGCCTCGAGTTTGTCGCTGTGCGAGCGAAAACGCTTGCCGGAAAGTGGAACGCCGCGTAGCTGCTTTTCCCTTTTGCGTTTTCAATCCAATTTACCCATTTAATGGTTCGCTGCCGATGTCTCGCCGCTATTCCCTCTATTAACGTTGCGGATAGTCATTTTCTTCTTTTCTTTTTTATTTTTTTCTCGTTTGTTTGCGAAGCGATTAGAGACCTCGCGGCTCCGTACTTTTATTTCTAGACGATATACTCCAGACGCTGCTCCGCCTTTACCAGCGATCGACGCGACGCGATGATATTTTCGATCTCGCAGCTTGGAAACGTAGCTCGGCGATGTAGAAAGAAACGCATGGCTGCTCGAAAAATATGTGGTCGCTTCGTAGAATAAAAAAAAGATGTTACGAGTTATGTATTTCGTTGCTGCTACGGTTGCAACGAGATGGTTCGCCAACTGGTTTTTTTCTTTTCTTTTTTTTTTTTATTGTTGGATCACCCTGTACGATGGATCGGATATTTCAGCAAAGATCCGACCGGTATCTTTGCTTTGATCAAACTCTACTTGAACGGTGTCCGACTCTGCGTACGGATTATCTGATCGGCAACGATAGTTACATTGTACTGTGACATACTACTCGCGTGACTTGCATAAAAATCAGTATACAACGGCTCCGAGCCCGAAACCACCCCAACTCGTCTCGTCTCGTCTCGTCTCTTCTGTCCTCGCCACACCTCACCTCGATGAAGAGCGAAGAGGGTTGAGGATGAAAGCGAGACCGAGTTTTGTCGCGCGTGTAGGATACTTACGGCTAGAAACGAATCTACAAAAGTAATCGATCTGGAGGATGCTCGCGTGCGAGGCGAGGAGAAACGACGAAGAGACGCGCGAGAAACACATAAGTACATAGACGCGTAAGAAGTAGAAAGAGAATGCGCGTCTCTGATCTCTCGTTTCATTCGAGTTTCGTTCGGTTCGTGAAGCAGAATCGCCGTCCGTACTCGCAGTCGGTCCCCTTTCCTCTAAAACTCGGAAACTCCAAACCACTTTTCCGCACCGTGTGTTTCACAATGTTGCGTTTTCTATCGTTGGTCGACGTCTTGATTACCGAAATGGCTCGTTGTTCGTCACTCCCGTCACTCTCGCCACTCCCGTCACTGAATAGCGTTGGTAATCGGCTCGGCTCGGCTCGGCCCGGGTCGCGTCGCGCAGATCTTGCACTCGCTGCGAACCGCGTTGTCGCAGGAAAAGTGTACTGTGTGGATGTGGTAAATTGTACGGTCAACTTTATACCTGAAAATATTCGGTACAGTTTGAATAACGTCCAGCCACGTTCGTCGACGGAGTTTTAAAAATCAGCGAATGGGAATTAAGTTATTTGCGCTCGCGCGTGCCCACGGCTCTCGCGAACCAGGGGTGGTTCGACGATTTCTCGGAGAACGAGCGAAAAGAATGCAACGTCCGAATCGGTTGAAATTTCGATACACTTTTCCTGCAACGCGCGGAACGTTCGCCACCCTATTTAGTTGCATTTATGGTTGGCATTTCGTTGGGCCTTCGTTGGAAGACTGGTTGGGCAACCGTTACAAATGTCGCCTTTTTTTTTGCAGTTGGGCCAACGATCATGGCCAACGTAGAGTCAATGTAGGGCCAACATAGAGTCAATGTAGGGCCAACGTAGGGCCAACGTAGAGCCAGCGTAGGGCCAACGTCACTATAATACGAATGGCCAACTGGGCCCGCTAACATATTATTCTGATCTTCTCCTTTATGGTTGTTTTCACAGTACATCATAAATAATATATAAACAATGTATTTCCACGGTAAAAATTGTAAAAAAAAAGGAAAAAACTAATTATAACCACGTCGGGACTTGAACCCGGACCGACCGCCTGCGTATTAACCCTTAGCACTCGGAGGGCGATTTTGAGGCTCCACTGAAAATTGCTATGCCATTCTTAAAAATATTGTTCACATTATTATTTTTGTTCGTATTTAATAAACTACTAGACATTTACATGTTACACGAGATATTATATCAGTTTCATATGCAAAAAATGAAAAAAAAATGTATAGAATGGATAATATTGTAGAATGGAAAAATCTTTCGATTTTTTAGTTAAAATAGCTCCGAGTGCAAAGGGTTAAGCTAATGCCCTACCGCCGAACCTACAGAGATGTCTTGAGCATTGATGCTATGATTTGGGTTACTAGATATGTGAAAAAATTTAAAACAAAATATCTAAACGAATCTAAAAACGCGGAGTCCCATTCTTATACTATATGAGCAGTATTCCTTGCCTTTCTCTTGGAAAATGGAAAAATTAAAGAAATAAATAAATTCCAAGGCTGAACACAATCAAACTTTAGTGGATCAACCATTATTGCGCGACAGTGACAAATTCCGAATATATATATCCATAAATAAGAAAACAAAAACATCTATTTGGAATATAATAATTAACAAGTTTTTAGTTGTAGCAATGCTTCTAACGTCTGATATTTAGACGTACAATATTTAAATGTTGGCAAACATTTTCCTGTTAATTAACCAACTATAATAATTGTAGGCCCAACGTTGGATATCCCTTGACAAATTGACATAATTTTTCGTCGTTGGCCCTACGTTGGAGATTTGTAGCCAAAACCACCCCACCATTCCCCAACAAACTCCCAACCGTTGGCCACCGTTGGCCAACCATAAAAGCTACTAGGGCAACGTCCGTTCGGTACGGGCTGCTCGAAGGGGCTTGGGAACGATCTCTGAAAAAGCTTAGAAACCACCCCTCGTCCTGCCGCGGTTTCGTCCTGTTTCGCTGAAGAACGCTCGACAGGTATTCTCTACATTTTGATTTGGTCTTTCGTTATTTATATGCCGCCGGATCTTGTCCTGCGAGATGCGTCTTAATAGTTTAACGTCTAACTTTTGTTCGGCGGCTGCAGTCTTCCTTTTCATTAGTTTTTGCGTTCGAGTCCTGGTACAAGTGAGCTATTTCTATCGATTCTATCCTCTCGCGCGCGATATAAATACCTAATAGAAATCCTGTCTGCTATCCACGGAACGAGATTATTCTGCGGTTCTACTCGGCCGACGCTAACGAAACGTCCAAGCGTCAATCAAAATCGTCGCTCTAAAAATACCGCCGAAACGGAGCTACGTAATCGAATTTACCGAGAATTTCGCTCGATGTCGTTGAACCGACTCCCCGGATAGACGGTCGGTACCGGCTCGATGGAAATCAATTATTTTTATCCAAACGAACACCGAATTTCGATCGTTTTACCGAAATTCGACGGTACGTATGCGCGGCCCGGGTCCGGAGAAAGGGAAACTCTCTTGGATTTCTTTTGTGGAGAAATTCGTTCGACGGTACTCTTACAGAGGACTCGATTTTCCGGACCGGGACCGTTTGCTACGACAGTGCCGTAACGAGGGCGTGGCGAAAGAGGCGCCCGCCACGGGCGCTACTGGGTTTGGGGCGCACTTCAAAATTTTATATACAGGCGACTCATTTTGATGAGGTTAATAGTATTTAATATATTGCATTTAGTAAAATTTAACTTGTTACATGAAAATTTTTCTTTTTTTTGGCATTATTGGGTTACGGGGAGGCGCAAATTAGACACTTGCGCAGCCTACTCTAGTACTAGCCATGCTGAAGGATGTGGCTACACAGTGAGAGTCCGCTTATATCTGTATCTATATATATTATATATATTAATATTATATTACTATATATATTATATATGTAACCGGACTCTCACAGTGTTGCCATTTTTACCTTCAGCATGGCTAGTACTAGAGTAGGCTGTGACACTTGCCACAGGCGATTCATACCCTCGTTACGGCACTGTGCTACGATGGTACCCTGAATACGAGCATGCTTCCAACCAAAAGATTGTACGAGAGTCGCGATTAACCTGTTACCGGAGATACACGGCGTTAAAAAATGTTGTAGAACGGTAGAAAGTTGTCTCGGAACGTTTCCTACTGGGACAGCCGGTCGGTTTCCGGTCCGCGGGTTCCTACGTTTCGAATTTCGAGTTTCTAGTTTACGATCAACGGTCGGTTAATGGTTTACGGCAGAGTTGGGCATTATTTCGATAAAAAATTATTTAAATAACGATTCGAATAAAAGATACTTTATCTTTATTCGTTATTCGACGGTTCGAATAAAAAAAGTATCTTTATTCGACGAGGTTCGAATAAATAATTTTATTCGACGAGAATTTATCCGACGAATAAGGATAATTTTTTTTATTCGAAGCGGATTTATTCGAACGTCGAATAATTTTTTCATCTTTTATTCGAAGCCTTCGAATAAATCTTCGAATAACTTTTGACAGCGACCGACCAACAGTAAGCACCTGGGGAATCAAGCATTATTGACAATTTAAACTTTCATATGTTTATAATACGAATAATATTTTTAATACGAACGAGTTGTAGAGATCGTCCCGATGAAAATGAGTACAAACACGACATCATTTGGACTATCTTTAATAAGATTATAATTTTTATCGTAACATTACGTATCAGTAAAAATTGTTCGATTACATACGAGTTTGGACTCATTTTTATCGGGATGATCTCTACAACACATTCGTATTAAAAATATTATGCGTATTAGAAAAATATGAAAGTTTAAATTGTCAATAATGCTTGATTCCCCAGGTGTTTACAATGTATGTATGCTGTTAGTCGGTCGCTGTCGCTGGTCTTTCAAGTTCAGCACTCGTCGGCCCTCGTCGCCGTTTATTAGAGCTGGCAAAAGTTATACGAAGATTTATTCAAAAACTTCGAATAAAAGATGTAAGATAAAAGATGAAAAAATTATTCGAAGTTCGAATAAATCCGCTTCGAATAAAACAAAATTATCTTTATTCGTCGGATAAAATTATTTATTCGAACCTCGTCGAATAAAGATAGTTTTTTTATTCGAACCTCGTCGAATAAAGATACTTTTTTTTATTCGAACCTTCGAACAACGAATAAAAATTTGTTCACCTTTTATTCGTCATTCGAAATTTTTATTTAGATAAAAATGTTGCCCAACTCTGGTTTACGGATTAGTCGTTCCCTGTGCCGGGTTTTAGGAACATCGACGACGCGCTGCCTTTCGAGTTCTCGAAAATAGTCGCTCGTTCGACGATCGAGCACCACGAGTACTCTGTATCCGGCCCGAGGAAATCTATGAACCGGCGTGGTCCGACGATTTCCGTGGCGGTCCTCCGTTCAATCTCCTCTCACTAATTGAAATCCGCGAGCGTGTGCACGGCAAATCGATCGTTGCGCCTATAGGAAAACGATAGACCGCGATCCTGTATAGCGTTTACGAGGAATCTCGGAGGACCAAGAAAATTACGAAATTACGAAATATCCCGTGGAGGTGAAGCGTGCGATTCCACGGAGCCGCTCCGCTCTCTCGGACAGTATCGCGACGAGACGACTGGAAAATAGGTTTCGAATTTCCTGGACATTCCCGAGATTCCTCGTTGACGGTATCAACGGTATTTAGTGGTAGGAGAGTAGGCTGTTACGGGACGGGGTTTGAATAGAAAAATATGAACGACGCGTCGTCTTCGGTAGCCTGGCCGGAGGGGCTGATCTCAAGTGTGCTCGGTGATTGCGTTTGGAGGGAAAGCTACGCGTAGCTGTGCGCGCGATTCGAGCTGTTCGTCGAGTGTTTTTCTCCGCTCGAGGATCCTTTCGCGCTGCGTCGCGCGTCGCGTCGCGTCGCGTCGCGTCGCCTTCGTTCGAGAACAGGCAAAAAAGAACGCGAACGGTGTTGGAACGCGCGCGTTAATTGCTCCAGGCGTCGATCGAAGTCGTCGAGACTCTTCGATGACGAGTCTTTGGCTCTTGTTTCTTTTCATCCCTTTGTTTTCTCGCGTCGATTGTCCCGAGGTTTTCGCGTAGTCGCTCGAACCGCGCGCGCGTACGGGTCGAGAGGTCGAGAGAGGCCAAGAAAGAAGTGGCCGCGACTCGCTACTCGAACGGCCAAAGAAACAGGGAGAAACGAAGAGAGCAATCGAACACGAACCCCTCTCCGGATTCGATGGGGAATCAGTGTATGCACCTGCGAAACCGGAACACGATCGCGGATATACATAGGAAAAATCAATAGCTCAAACGTCTCCTCTGGTTCGTTTTCGGCTAGTCTACCGTTTCTACGAGCGCGTGTATTGTCTTCTTAGGAATGATGCGCTTCCGATCGTCTCGATTGCAAAAATGTCGTCTGTTCGTCCGTTCGTCTATGCCGGACCTCGGAATTATGTGCTCGCGTCGGCCGGCTTTTCAAGGCAACGCCCCCTCGACCCGGCCGCGTGCCTCGCTCCCCGTGGCGGCCCTAGTTCTCGAGGCAGCTCAGGCGCGTACCGTAGAGCAGTGATGGGCATTTTTGTCTGCCGCAGTCAAGAACAGTGTCGCCAGGTCGAGAAAATCGAGGGGAATACAGGTACCCCCTCTCTGATGGCCAGAGTCGTAATATGTGACACGTTGCGCGTGCGCGACGAGGATTGGGTGGGACGTGGTGCTCGAATGGGATAGTGGAAGGGGAAAAGTAGGGGAGTAAATGAGTCCGAATTCGGACACTGGTCAAGAAGGATCCGCGGAGCTTCCCCCACCAACCACTCTTTCGTGCAGCGCGCACCTTCGCTGCGCAGCGGAGCCTCGTGCCTTCCAATGCCTTCGTTTTCCCCCTCCGTAGCCGACCAGGTTGGTGGGTGAAGCAGGCAACTCAGGTGCCCCTACCGTGCCCATCACTGCCGTAGATCTTACAATTTCGACAATACAATTAAAAGCAATTTTTAAAATTTATCTCCCGAATCTATTTTCCAAATTTATTTTCTGCAGCTGTTGTCTGAAATTATCGTGCGACATAGTGGAATAGGCCTACAGTGGATACCACTGACAAAAAATAGCGCATTGACAATAGTACCTCGACGGTAATGTGGAAACCTATTGACACGGGTGTCGCCCTAATGCACCACGAATAGCTCTTACGGTACGCCCCCGAGGAGTTCCTAGCAATGTGGGCCGCCACGGGGAGCGAGACGTTGGGCCGGTTCAAGGGGCCGTCGCGAGCACATAATTCCGAGATCCGGTCTATGCGTATGGGTATGCGTGTGCGAGTGTTTACGCGTATGTATGTATATCTTTAATTTTTCTCTGTACACTACGATCTAATTATTGTATTCTCGTCCGCTTGGACTTTTTCAGTTTGTTCGATTATGAAACGTCCGGTTGCTGGATTCTCGCTACCGTTATATCTGCCTGTCGTCCGTGGGTTTGGTCCTTCGTCTCGGAAAGCTCGCCGACGATATACAGTACATAGTATACTGTACACCGTGTACTGTATACAGGGCGTTTCGGTTACCGGCACTCGACGTTCTCACTTCGAACAATTCGATGCAGATCGACAAAGAACTCCGTGTCTTATCTACGGTCCGGTAGGCGTAGCTTGGTTGCTCTCGTCGGAGCTGGGAAAGTGACACGCGAGGCAGTCCGTTGCAGTCCCGAAGGAGCGAAAGACCGGTGGCGCGAGAACGTCGACTACGGACAACGGTTAACACCCCATGTACGAAACGTTTCGCGAAACTGGGCCAGACCGTGTCTCCGAAACTGGTGGACATTCGAATTCCTCTCGGTCCGAAGCTTCGCGCGTGCACGCGAGAGCAACTCCGAGAAGGCCGGAAGCGAGCCTCCGTCCGAACGTTCTCTCGCTTTGTAGAGGAAGAATTGTTCCGAAAAATGTGATTGCCGTCTTACATATTTCAATTTTGACAGAAATTTGTTGGCGAAGTCGCGCACCTTTTCGGAGCTTGCCGAGTATCGAAGCCACCGTGCGTCGAGTATACGGTCTTCGGGACAGAGTAGCGACTGTTGTACCAGTTCGCTAGACCTTATCCGGGAGTCGGGAGTCAGGCGGCGTTATCCCTGGCCCGGGTGGAGCGGTTTCAAGGTGGCACGGGTTGACCCAGTTCCGGTCCAGCTTGCAAAGGAATCCGAGGAGCGGCTCGCGTCGTTTATCGTGGCAGGGAGTTGGTAGGAGGGGGTCTGTTCACGCTTAGGTTTCGTGATCACCCATAAACCATAAGCGAAATATGGTGCGGAGCATAGGGCGTAGGGCGTAGGGCAGCGCACGCGAGCGAGCTTACTTATACACGGTGATCTCAGCGGACCGGTTGCTCCTGTAGAGGAGACGGTTCGAGGTGTTTCGCAACCACTTCCATAGTCAGGTGCGCCTGCCCTGACCGGCCGTCGTTATCCCCATGACGGGGCTGCCGCCGTTCGACAGCAGCAGCCTCCTGTTGAACTCCCGCATCTCGTAGTTGTTGTTCCCGTTGCTCTTCTCCCGGGCGTTGCAGTTGTGGCTCGCCGACGTCAGCGTCGTCTCCTCGACGATCAGTCCGGAGTGACTGTTCGTGTCGCTGTCCGCACCCCCGTCCTGCAGGGTATTCGACAGCAGGAGGTGCCGACCCGCGCTACAGTCCTCCGTTTGCAGCAGGAACGACGCATTCCCTGAAACCAGCCGGAATACGTAGAAAAGTATCGGCGCTTCGCAATCTATGGACTACGAATTATTATCAACCGTGCATTATTTATTTGAATGATTTATGTCGAACAACGGTCCGATTAATTAAGTTTTTTTTTTTTTATCCTACGATAGATTCGATGGATATTTGCCGGAGACAACGATCGGAAATACGCGCAAAAGATTTCAGCGTCGCGCTAGGTACCGGCGACGCGACGCGACGCGACGCCCACCTTCGAGTGAGATTAGATATTTTTGTGGGAGGGATTCGAGTGCCTTCTCCGCAATCTCCACGGGATTCTCGGACTTCGCTTTCTATGCAAACACTTCTGCAAATTGACGACGGATAGGTATCTACATAATTCCCCTTGTTTCTCGTTCGACGATGACGCTCGAATCAACCTTGTTTGCTCCTCTTTCTAAGTACTAGTCACTGACAGAGCAAAATTTTCATCTAAATAAAAATTTCGGATAACGAATAAAACATGAAAAAAAATTTTATTCATTATTCGATGGTTCGAATACAAAAACGTATCTTTATTCGACGAGCATCGAATAAATAATTATATTTGACGAGAATTTATCCGAAGAATAAAGATAATTTTTTTATACGAAATGGCTTTATTCGAACATCGAATAATTTCTTCATTTTTTATCTAGATCTTTTATTCGGAGGCTTCGAATAAATCTTTCCACAACTCCTGCCAACGCGAACCATCGAATAATGAATAAAAATTCCTTTATTTTTTATTCGTTATATGAAATTTTGCCCAAATCTGGTCACTGATAATATCATTTGACAAATTTTATTTTTCCTTTTTAATAGTGAACGGACAATCTTGATTATTTCAGAAGAACGTCGTACCTTCGATTATAACGATTACGTCTATGCTTCGAACGGTTCCGCGATTGCTCTAGAGGGGCAACGTAAACTCGCCAATTTCAGATAACTATTTATTTTGGCAAATAAGTATCTGGGAATGAAATCTGCCTTCACCGCAAGGCAAAAGCTCGTGAATCGTTATGGAATCACCTATTGATGATCGGAACGCGCAGCAGATGTTTGTTGATCAGTGGAATTATACACGCGGCCGTTGGGTGCGATGGAACACGACAATCGACCAAAGCTCAAGAGAGACAAACGGAAACGGGGAAGGAGTGCGCGCCTAAACGGAAATCCCGTGACGTTTCGCGATCTCGATCCCCGAATCAGTGCTCGGTAATTTAACGAAAACCCGTGCTCGGCAAGCTCGGTTCCAATTAGCGTCGAAGAACTGGGACGTTGCGTGCTCGCGGATAATAAGTATTTAGCACTCGGCCACAACTCGGCTCGGCTCGACTCGACTCGGCTCGCGCTGCGGCCACGCTGGGGCCACGGTCTGGCCCCGCTCATCGTCGCGCGTCGGCCGGCAAACCATAATTACAGGAACGATAGCGGAATTCTAAGTTGAACAGAGGTTACGAGCCACCCTGCGCAACTACAAAGGTCATATTTTCGAGCAGATAAACGAGGCTAGATACTCTCCGGTAAATATCTTACTCGTATTCGTAATAAGCGCGCGACACGCAACGCGCCGAAAGCAGAGTTGGGCATTATTTCGATAAAAAATTATTTATATAACGATTCGACTAAAAGATACATTATCTTTATTCGTTATTCGAAGGTTCGAATAGAAAAAGTATCTTTATTCGACGAGGTTCGGACGACGTTAGTGTACGTTAAGGGTGGAACTTAGCTATACCTGGTGAAATTTTTTTGCGAGATTTTTTTCACGCCCCACCCACTAACATTGTGCCATTGGGCAAGAATTCCTGCAAAACGTGCCACATTGAAGTTGCGAAAAACATGAAATTTTATAGGAATGGGAATATTCGAAAGAAAGTCTTTTGATTGTAACTAAACGTTCTTTTTGTGTAAAAATATTGATTATAATAGTACAAAAATGTAATATTTTCAATATAACAACTAACTAATTAACTTTTTAATATATTGTAGAAGGCACCACTTCTAAAGAAATTTACATATTTCTCATTAATGTAGTCTTTTTTACATATCAAATATTACATGTTTAGTACATCGTTAAATTCTTGCATAAGTTTGACTTCTCGTTCTGCGGAATCATTAACTACAGCTAAATTATGTAGAATGTTTAAGCCTACGTTATAAGTTATAACTTATATCTGGGATCGCTTTGCCATTCTGAGGGCACCTTATTTATAAAATCTGGGGAAATTGAAAATCTTTTAGAAAAATTTAAAGTTTCTTTTAGAAATAGAGGCTGCAATGTTGCTACCAACGTATTCATTTACATTATTTGAATTAACTACTAATCTTTTTAAAATTCTATTTAAAAACTTCTCGCTCGATGTGGCACGTCTTCCCGACGTCCGATTGATCTAAATCTTTGGATATATAATTTTTTCATGAAATGGAAAAATATTGGGGGTAGGTGGCGTGACCAAAATTCCATGGTCGAAAAATAAGGTCTCTACCCTAGTGTACACAAAAAAATTTGATAATATTCTTCGATTTCGACCGGCTAACGTCGAAAGTTTTAAAGATGGAGGAAAAATATTTGGTGTTTCGTTTATCCTGAAAACGCTTGATCGTCGAATTATTGAGGAATTCGAGCATCGGCGCATGTAAATACCATCTGTAAATCTACGACGCTGTTAGCTACTCGAAATCGTTCGTCGTTATTCTCCGGATGGCTCGTAATTCTAATCGAATGGCTAATAACATCGGTGGTGTCTAGAGTCGCGTGTCGATACATTCGTTCAGACACCAAGCTCTTCTTCCGTTCACGCGGATGGAGGAAAATTTTCACGAATCTCGAATTCCGCTTTTTCGCTTCTCACGAAATCGAAGATTTCGAGGCGAGACGGTGCCAGTGGAAACGTTCCTATAACGAGGTGCCGACATAGTCACGAGATAGAACGAGACGATCGTTCATTTTTACGAGCTACCGGGCTCCTCCTAGCTTCTCGCTCGCAGATAAAAACCGTAACAATCCCGACCCGCCGAGAACTCGCCGAATAATTAGCAGTTTTCGGGAACGAGGACGGGGCAACGGGGTCGATAACGCGAACCTCTCCGACATCGGGAACCACTCGATGTGTCGTAGCGATTTCCAAAAATTCGATTCAATTCAACGGCCGTTTGTTCTTTATTGGTACAGCAATAGAGAAAAGCGTTACCGGTGTCCCAGAGTTGGGCAAAATTTTCATCTAAATAAAAATGTCGAATAACGAATGAAAAAATAAAAAAATTTTTATTCATTATTCGATGATTCGAATATAAAAAGTATCTATATTCGACGGTTCGAATATAGAAAGTATCTTTATTCAACGAGCATCGAATAAATAATTATATTCGATAGGAATTTATCCGACGAATAAAGATAATTTTCGAATAATTTTTTCATCTTTTATCTGTATCTTTTATTCGAACACTTCGAATAAATCTTTCCACAACTATTTTCAATAAACGCGAACCATCGAATAATGAATAGAAATTTTTTAATTTTTTATTCGTTATTCGAAATTTTTATTTAGTTGAAAATTCTACCGGTTGCATTAATCGACCATCTTCTGTGCTCAACTCCGATTCGGCCACGCACATCCGATAATAGTTCTCGGTTCCACGTTCGGCGAAACATAAATTGGACGGATAGACTACTGCGGAATCGTACGGAAGTTCGGGCACAAAAGGTGGCTGCTCGTTTACGCGTTCTTTTCTGATTCGTCGAAACGCGAATAGCGAAACGCGAAACTCGAAAGGGGGAAGACGAAAGGAATACGGTGTTGGTGAATTGTTCGCGAACTTAGTTTCCATGTCCGGAGACCTCGTGGAAAGGGCGACACGGAAAATAGCTTTTTTGTCGCGCGGAGACAAGACGAGACGAGACGCGACGCGACGGAACGGGAGGAGACGGAGCTGCCCTGTAATCAGGAGATTTCTGGCGTGCACGCGCCTTCGTCGCGAATAGACGTCGTTCGATAAACGTTGATTAAGGTCGACCTCGACTGGCATTCTTTCTTAGTCCTTTCTGTCGCAGTTTACCGGCTTCGCAGTCGATAACGCTCGCACAATCAAGGCGAAGAGATCGGATCAACGAGCAAAGTTAAACGGGAAATAACGTAAACGCGGAAAAACCAATTACCCCGCGTCGTACGTTTTATCGTGCTACGGCTTCCGCTTGCTTCCACGGTGGAGCGACCCGTACTTCAACAATGTTGAAAAGAATCTCGCCCCGAGGATAATTACACCAGAGCCCTTTCTCGCTTATAGACCATATATACCTATAGACACGGCGTAGATAATTTACCGTAACCGAAAGATGAAATCAGCTGAAAGACACTGTGACGTCACATTTTCAAAAGATGTACAAGCTATGCTCATCGACAGTGCCTACACTGTACACACAGTACATGGAAAGAATGAACAGGATAATTTCAAAGAATTTGGCATTTTATCATGAAATAATCAATATATAAACTGTATTTGAGATACAAATGTTCATTCTATATGTTTTATTAAGGTATTACAATGAAAAGTATTTGAAATTATCTTAAGACTTATCTTGTGACGTCACAGTGTCCCATCATCTTTCCGACACTGAATTCTCGGTTTTCCTATACACATACTATACCTATGCCGGGTCTATTAGTATACAGGGTCATCCGTTTTTAAACGGCGAAACGTCAAACGTGCCCCATGTCAAAAAAACCAAGATCCGAAGGTCATACAAAAAAGTTGACTTAATAAAAAAGATGCCCATATTTATTTTAAACCAAACAAAGGAAAAATCATCAAGATACATAATTGCAGTCCTAATATATTTAATCTTAAGTGAACGCAAAAAATGACGAGTTTTTGCAATTATCTAAAAATCAAGACCGAATCAAAAAAAGTGTTAGGGGTGAAAGTTGTTCCATTTGGGGCCCTCTATAGCTGGTTAACGTTTGGCCGTTTAAAAACGGATGACCCTGTATATGGTCTAAGCTTTCTCGCGATTTCTTTTATTTTTTCTCAATATCGAACAAATACAAAAGAGAACGAGCGAAAAGAATAATGTTCAAGCTCGCGAACTATCGTATCAATGATTCGAACGGGCGACATACCGATCACCGATCGTCCACGACCTTGAAAACTGTCTTGAAGGGCAAACGTTGAGAATCAGATTCGAGCGGCGCGACATTTGAGTAAAACGCGCTCCACAAAATCTTTGGAGAACAGTTTCGAATCGGTTGTTCGGTAATCCCGCGCGAGTCATCTGCGATATCTAGATCGGCCAAGGATAAAGCCAATTGCACAGCGGCGATTGCGCGCGGGCTGATTGCAGCTGAAAAATTTCGATTGCGCCGATCGTCGTTCCGTCACGCGATCCCGCGAAGAAAAATATGTTTATCGGCTGGAGGGACGGGAAGCTCGTTTGCTCTACTTCCGAAGTAATCTCGCGAATTCTAATTGGCCCGGACGGGTTGTCCGAGCGATAAACCGAGAGCATGCGCGACGAACTTCGAATTTCCATCGGTAATAATCGTTGTCGTGGCTCTTTTTTCGAAAACGCAACGAGTAATTCGGCGCGATTACGTTTTCCGTGACTCCTACTTTGAAGGTTAAATTTGTGTTCTTGGGGTCATTTTAAGAAAAAAAACTGTATATGTCGTAAGTACCAAATCGGCCTGGTTTAGCCGGTAAAGTAGATTTCCTGTTTTCTATAAATCTGCAAATATCTCGGAAACTATGCGAGATATGGCAGAATATACACAAACGTTAAATTCCGATGTTAAAATTCCGTTTTTCACAAAAAATATTCACTGGAATTTAATCAAAATTTACATTTTTAATTGTTAATCGATTTTTTTGCGACCTGACCCAGACCTAACCCAGACCATCATTTCGGGGGGAGAGGCAGTTGTTCTGAAACTTCACCGAAATATGAATATACTCGGAAACTGCGCAGCTGATAAAAAAATGTCATACGACATAAATTGCTGGAAATATAATTATCTACAAAAAAGGTATCTTGATATTTTGTCATATTTCGCATAGTTATCGAGATATTTGCAGATTTATAAAAAACAGGAAATCTACTATACCGGCTAAACCAGGCCCATTCGATAACTATGATATATACATTTTTTTCTTAAAATAACCCCAAGAACACAAATTTAAACTCTAAACAAGGGGCCACGGAAATCGTAATATCCCCAGTAATTGGAACGATCGATATACAATATACATACAGTGACTCCCATTAACTCCCATGACTCCAATTAATATTAATAATTCGGAAGCTCTTAAAAAAACTTTTTTGATATTGGACCATACGGTTTGAACTTTTTTTTTTTAGAAGTGAGAGCAATTAGTTTACTACATGATGTGAAAAGAAATTTTTTCAAAAATTGCAATTGGTCGGAATTGTAGAGAAAATACTAAAAGTTGCATTTCACAACTTTTTTTATGTGGGTCTATATTTGAAAATTGAAAAAATATGTTTTTTAGATTTGTTGTCAATTATATCAACGGTAAAAGTTTCATCGAAATCGGTTGATGTCGAAGATCGGCCGAAAGAGAAAGTCGTGAAAAACGCCAATTTTTACCATCTTTAAACGTTTGTAGCCAATTGCAATGTTGACCGATTTTAATGAAATTTTCAGAATACGTTTAATCGATACAGATCTAGGAAACGTGTTTTCTACATTTTCAATATGAGCCGACATAAAGAAGTTGTAAAATATAACTTTTAGTGTATTATCTCTGCAATTCCGACCAATTGCAATTTTTTCGAAAAATTCTTTTTCACGTTACGTAGCAAAACCGATTGTTCTAACTTTACAGAAAAAATTTCTGTTGTATGGTCGAATATTGACAATATTCGGTCGAGTGTACGAATATTAGTGGGAGTCACTGTAAGTGCAAATGACCGCGGAAATGTGAAATTAAGAATAAGAGAGCGTGGACCTACCGGAAGGAGTAAGAGCGTTGGGCAGGGTGGTCCGTCGAACGACGCTCCCGTTGTTGATCGCTTCCGGCGTGACCTGCGACGAGGAGGATTGAGCGAGGGTGGTGGCGGACGGGGGTGGCTCCCGGAGCAGTCGTATCTTCTGTATCATCTCCCTGATCTCGTAGCGCAGGATCCCGAGGAAGCAGAGCTTGGCAAACGCGATCACGCAGAACCCGAGGACGAAGAGCAGGTCCGCGGTTTTCCGGAGCCATCTGATCAGGGATTCGTCGCAGCCCCTGGCGTACGGCTGCTGGCAGGTGTCGGTCGCGTTCCCGCTGGGCCCGCAGCAGGTCTGGGGCCAGGGCCGCGTGTTTCCGGCGCCGCCAAAGTCCCTGGGACCGATCACCCCGCAGCACGCGAATTCCTTCTGCAAACGGTCCCACTGCTCGCTGAACCGCAGATCCCTGCCGTATTCGGTCTGCGCCGCAAATACATCGCTATTAATATCCTGCCGAGAGAGCACAGTGTCGAGGAACTGGGAAGAGTTTTCACTTTGAAATATATTGTTGATTTAAGGAAACGCCGCGCCGTCGCACACCGCGACCCACGGTAGGGTGGACCTTAGCTCTCTCTTGTGAAATTTTTTTGACATTTTATGTCTTTACTTTGGCACATAGCAGAAAAAAGCGTTACCGAAAAGTGTCACGAAAAAGTGTCACGAAAATTTCGAATGCGGTTTGATCTAAAACCTTCCAGAGAGAGAGACAGAGAGAGAGAGTGAGAGTCAGAGCGAGGGAGAGAGTGAGAGAGAGAGAGAGAGAGAGAGAGGGCACGTTGCTGTTTTTTAAATAAATCTTTCCACATGACGTAAGACGTATGACGTAAGACGTATGTTCTCAATTGACCTATACACTTGACCAAATCATATAGGACAGCAAAGGAAGAAAAGCGGGAGCGAGAGGGGGTGGGGGGGAGCAAAGTAAAGACATAAAATGTCTCACTTCTTTGCGGACTCGTATGCAAATTTTAAGAATCACTTGATAAACGTTTGCGAGATTTTTTTCACGACTCCCCCCAATATTGGGGATGTCGGGAAGGCGTGCCTCATCGACCGCAAAGGTCAAGAGTAAAACTTTTTTTTCGACCAAAAAACTTTGAAACCCCCCCCCCCCCCATATTGTTCCAAGAAGGCACGCCTTCCTGACGTCCGATTGGTCTAAAACTTCGGATATATCATTTTTTCATGACATAGAACAATAGGGGGGGGATTCGTGCCCAAAATTTTTTGGTTGAAAAATAAGGCCCACCCTAACCCACGGGCTTTCTTTCTTCTGCCCTCGCGCCTCGTCGCCCATTCGCCTCTTTCCTCTGAATCCGTCTTCGACCGCGGGAGGATACTTTTACTTTGTCTCGGTCGCCCACGCGTACGAAAGATCACCCCTTTAAAGGATGTTCTGGAGGTATATAAAAACGCGACAAAATTTTTGAAAATTTCACAAGATATAATTCTTACTAAATTAATGCAATTACCAAAGTTTGGGTTCGATTCGCTGCACCGTTTAAGAATTATAGCAACTTAAAGTTTGAAACATTTTAACACGTCTTCTTATGGAGAATTCATAAAATTCCACTTCAAACCCTATTTAAACCTCGAAGAAACGCAACTAGAAACTCCAGTTTTTTTTATATATATAGTAGAAATTATGTAATTAATTATGTTCAAAATTTATTAGTATTCACTAAACAGTTACAGAGCAAAAAATTATAAACTGTTACAATACGTCAACTTTATCGTGTTGTCATCTGAATAATAACCATGAACATTGCTTTCTGAAGTATTTTTAATTTATTTAAATATTTATGTTACAATACGTCAACTTTATCGTGTTGTCATCTGAATAATAACCATGAATATTGCTTTCTGAAGTATTTTTATTTTATTTAAATATTTATGTCTAACTTTTTATTGCGTAATTATACATATACAGGGTGAGTCACCTAACGTTTTCACCTCAAATATCTTTGTTGTTTCTAAAGTTACGTAAAATATGGTAAGGACAAAGTTGAATGGTACAATGGGGCTGACACGATGCCAAAAAAAAATTTTGTTTTTATGACATTTTTTTTAGAGATATCAAGGTCACCTTGACTTTTTAAAAATAGAACCACCCTTTTTTAAACATCTACAATGATAGTTCCTTTCATTAGGAATTCAGTGACTAACAATTATTCCAATGTCATTCAATGTCACAGAGGGTACAATTATTCGCAAAAGTCACTTACCATTTTTTATAATATGAAGACAATTTGATTAAAAAATAAATATAACATGAAATTCACTAATTAAACGAAAGCATTTTAAATTAATCTATTGTTTTAATGCAAAATATGAATGGCTTTCATTGCCAATATATTGATGGATTTCGAATTTCTTGTACTTTTGTCTCCCATTGTACCTCCAGAACATCCTTAACCCCTTGCACTATAATACCGAGTTGGACTCGTGACGTAAGATTTCGAAGAGAGTCTACTAAATATTCATACTATTAATTTCCTTCAAACTTTAAATTGAAACAAAATTATATTTTGTTGTTGTTGAAACCATTGAAAACTGCATACGCATAAATTACATACAAACTTCCTTTTTTTCTAAGAAATTAGAAACGACAAATAAGTTCTAATCACTGCAACCGTAAAATAAATCGTAGTGCAAGGGGTTAAACTAAACCAGCGTCTGGCCGGACCGTCGAATTCGAGAAATAAAAAGATTCGGACTGCAACGCTAGGGATGTCTCTGATAGTCCAGCCAAAAGCTGACAATGCAGTAGCATAGCTACCGTCAAGCATTCGATCGAACCGTCGCGTGGTATAGATAGAACGGGACTTCGTTTACGGCCTCACTTCCTGCAACTCATTGTCAGCCAACTACAAGATAACGATCGGTCCCAACACTCGAACTTTTCGAGTTTTCTCCGAATTTTTCATTATTACCTGGCCCTGGGACTTTACCATACGGTATCTACGACCGGGGACGCTAAAACGAACACATTAGTCATAAAACCATCTAATTACACTTGTTGCTACCTGCCGCATGTTGACTGTAAACCGGTCTACTAACAATGCCAGAAAGACGCTACTGAAATCGTGGGCGTACAGTGTCTCAAATTTTCTCCACTGCATGGAAAAATATTAAATCATGGATATGTTTTTAGGTCTTATGTGGATTTAGCGTCACACTTTTTGACGTCATCGCGCAAATTTTGGAATGACACCCAGCCGTAAAATATATCCATGTTAAAACTGATGTATGGTTGACCGTAGCTCATGAAGTCCCATTCCTAGGGAGTCCTTGTCTTTTTATTATTATTAACCCTTTGCACTCGGAGCTATTTTAACACGAAAATTAAACATTTCTTCCGACCTAGAATAATTCCATTCTATATGATTTTTTTCATTTTATGGATATGAAATTGATATAATACCACATACAATACTGAAATGTTTGGTAATTGATTACAGAGCACCATATTTAATAATGTAAACAATACTGCGAATAATGGTAGAGCAATTTGTAGTGGCGACTCGGAGTCGCCGCTCGAGTGCTAAGGGTTAAGGAAATCTCACAAGAGATTCACCATTAGGAACAGAACAAAATATATGGAACAAGAAACCTATACAAACATAAATAAGGGTAAGGGTACATCTCAAGAGTCCTCGCCTTAACACTAAACCTACCACGGTCAAATGACTGGTTTTCAATTTCACGGTTATTGAAATTACAAAAACGCTTTCATAGGAAATGACTGAATTGACATCTTCATTTAAGCTCATATTATAACGAAAACCGTACAATGTTTAAGTAAATTCAATCTTCTCACTGCTATAAGGTGTTTCACTTTCACATGTATCGTGCTTGGTTGGTTCAGTGTTAACAAACCTGATCAATTATGGGAGGCGTTAACAAATATTCGACAGGAACGACCACGACAGCGGGGAAACGAACCAGGCACGACTTCTACGGTCCTACATTCGGGTCGATTATCCGGAGGGTGGGGGGCTCCGGGAGCACGCACATTTTCCGTCGATTATGCGATCGACCCAGATAAGAACGAGGCTAAGAATAATGACTGCGGATACGGGAAGAGGAACGAGGTGAAACGGGCCAGAGGTTGCCATTGTAATCTCCCTGACACTGATTTCTATGCTTCGCCTCGCCTCGCCTCGCCTCGCCTCGCCTCGCCTCACCCCGACGCGACGCGATCCGCTATCCGCGATCAAGGGTTGCGGGGGAGCCTGTCGAGCCCTTGGAAGACCGTCATCCTTCATATTCGAACAAAGAACTTTCGAAATGGCCAATAGCCCCGGATATTACCTCGAAAACCTGTCACAAGAATAATATTCCCTATTCGAAGAGGAATTATTCGCACGCTCCGCCGCGCCGGAATAAAATATAGTTCGTTGCTATCGCTCGGGGTTATCGAATCAGCCAAGATTCCTGGACGCGTCGATCGACGCGAAATCACGCGATCGATCGTTCGAGAATAGTATCCCCGCTACACGATACGCACGACGACGGTATTCGATCGCGAGTCAAATCGCTGGCGAGCTCGCGCCTATACAATGGTGCTGTACAAAAGACGAAGCGATTCGGTTCGGTCCCTTGCGTCGTTAAACGCGGAAATAAGTGGCTCGTTTTGGCAATCGACGAAACGGTAATAACGCGACGAAGCGCGATTGTGACTGCAACCACGAGCGCGACCACGACCGGCACCGCAAATATTGTGCCGAAATGAAATGCATCGACTCGACGCGGTCCGAGCCAAGTTCGATCGAAAGCGTCGCTCCTCCGACACCGTTGTCGATTTACAGTGACTTCCACTAATATTCGGACACTCTTAAAAAGACGATAACTTTTGCAATATTCGACCATACAACGTGAATTTTTTTGAGAAGTTGGAACAATCGGTTTTTTTTAAATATTATAAGCTCTTCAGACCCTTAAATGGGTCCATTTCGCTTTACAATTGGTGTCACATTGTTACAAAAATAAAAAAATTTTATCCTCTTTACAAATACAAAAACAGGTTAAACATAAATCAAACGGACAGCTTACAGTCCTTGAAAAAGGCATGGATATATGCACATGCCTTGACATTAGGTTTGAAAAAATTGCGATTGGTCGGAATTGCAGAGAAAATACTAAAAGTTATGATTTACAACTTTTTGGTTGCAATCAGCTAGAAACGTTTAAAGATGGTAAAAATGGCAATTTTTCACGATTTTCGGCTTCTAACTGCAATAAATCCAGGGCTGGGTAAAATAGTATTGTAAATAAAAAATAAAAATATTTTCAAAGGTTATTTCCAAAACTATGTTATTTTGAATAATTTGAAATATCTATTTATTTTTGAATTAGTGGAAATACTATTTGAAATATTTATTTAATCTCCCACGTATATGAATTATGTATTTCAATTATGTGTTTCTCAACACGAACTTACAATAGTTATTTGAAATAAATATTGCTGCCATTATTAGTGGAATGAAACTTCAGCACTACCTTTCACTGAAATAAGCTATTGATATAACTAGACATTAGTAACTATGCTTATACATTATAGAGTAAGTAAGTGATGAAAATCCACAACAGAACCATTTCTCAGAAATCATTTGAGTGTGCTATCACCCGACTGCCGCGGTCAGTCCCGACTTCCTTTAATAATTATTAAAAAAATTAATATTTCAGATGACTATTGTAAGTAAAATACTATGAAACACTAGTTGAAATAATTAATTTTCATATATCCTTAAAACAATTTTATTTCAAATATTTATTCCTAATACATTCTACGAAAACTATTATTTCAAATAATTATTACTTATACTGTACATGTGTAATAAATAGATATTTTCAACTATTTTTCTATGTAGGACTAAGAAATAAAATAAATGCTGAAATACTACTTTATTTGAATAAAAGTACTGTAATTACTATTTCCAATACTTTTTATTTGAATTGTACCCAGCACTGAATAAATCTAAGGATTCGTACATCTTTCAATGCCTGTCGTTTCTTCCCACATCCACCGATTTCGATGAAACTTTTACAATGCATATAATCGACACAGATCTACAAAACATATGTTTTCAATTTTCAATATAGACCCACATAAAAAAGTTATAAACTGCAACTTTTAGTATTTTCTCTACAATTCCGACCAATTGCAATCTTTTCACATCATGTAGTAAACTAATTGCTCTCACTCCTTAAAAAAAAATCGTGTGGTCCAATATCAAAAAAGTTATCGCTTTTTTAAGAGCGTCCGAATATTAATGACAGTCACTGTATGTTTAGCCAATTCCGTTCGGTCTCGTTTCCTTCTCCTCGAAATAGGGAAACGAACGACGACGCGCGGATAAAAAGAAACACGATCGTGGAGGCGACTTTGCACGCGCTGGGAGCATCGTCGAGGCTTGGATACATTATACCCGAGCGTCTACGGTAGCTTGGAATTATTTACGAGCTGCTCAATCAAAGTTCCGCGTCGGCTTCCAAGTCGCCGCGTCGCGTCGCGTCGCTTCTTCGATCTTTGTTGGAACTCGAGGCGAAAGGAGGCTCGAGATCGCTTTCAAGATGCGCTCGAGCCGCATCCAAACAAACAATTTCGAATCGATCGTTGATCCTCGACAAGTTTCGTCGCCGACGCTTTCTATAGGCTTCCGTCTTCAACGCCGAAGTCAAATACGAATGAAATCACATCTGGCGAAATGCGTTAATGATTTCCGATCGAGCGAAGCGTGTACGATACACGTCATACGCGCGAGACTTCTGTTTTTTTTTTTTTTTATTGAGGAAATCTCATAAGAGATTTAGTACAACTTTAGGAACAGAACAAAATAAATAGAACAAGAAACCTATACAAACATAAATAAGAGTAAGGGTATATCTCTTTTTTCGCTACTTGTTTTTTTTCTTTATTAGCACAAGTTAAAATTTTTAAAAAATGTCAATATATGAATGCTGACTATGACATTGGGGCCAACTAGGAACATAGAAATAGTGATTGGGCCTTGAGCATGTTCAAGCGGTATCGATTCCTTGTGACAAAGAATCATGGTATCACAAGCATGGATGATTCTCTGGGTATCAAAAAGTATCGATCCCTAATGATAGTTGCTCAGAAGCCTCGATCCTTTATAAGTGTATGTACATCTTGGATGGGTTTGTTATCGATACTATCACAGTCTACTTGGTATCATTTCGGCACGTAATAGTATCACAGATCGACTACAACTTCCTTATCTTTTGATACATATCGAAACACCCAAACAAGTACTTAAGTATGAAATTGTTTGAAGTTCATGAGAAAGACTTGTATCACGCCCATCACTACATATCGAAACACCCAAACAAGTACTTAAGTATGGAATTGTTTGAAGCTCATGAGAAAGACTTGTACCACGCCCATCACTACATATCGAAACACCCAAACAAGTACTTAAGTATGGAATTGTTTGAAGATCATGAGAAAGACTTGTATCACGCCCATCACTACATAGAAAGGATTCCGAAAGGCACCGGGTGGCCGATCAATATGAAATTTGGAGGATGTGATGAAGAACGTGGAAGGACCTGAAATATAAAATTTTAACTTCGGAAATTTGTTAGTTTTTGAGATGTTTGACCTAACCCGGAACTATTTTTATTTTTATTTTTATTTAATGAGGCCCCCAGACAGCCGGACGGTTCCGGACTGCAAGACTGCTATAGGGCTAGCGTGATGTCCCTTTTCTACCCCGTAAAGGGGCGGCCTATTACCGGGGCAAGAATCTACCTCCTCCAAAGGTCGAGCTTTTTAGGCGCGCGGGCCCATGCGTCGTTGCCAATGGTCGAAGGGACGTCAGTCGTAGAGGGTCGAGCCATGCTCCCTAACAATTAAAGAAGAGTGGTTATGACGTTGGAGTTAACCCAGAGACCTAACCGAGACCATCATTCATAATACACACATGCCTACACGTGCCTCAGGCATTCTTATTGTTGGTGAATATACACATAAACAGATCGCACTACACCATCATTCATAATACACACATGCATACACATGCCTCAGGCATCCTTATTCTTGCTGAATAAAGGGTCCAAAGCATCGAAAACCTATTATGACAGATTTATAATTGAGAACCTGTATCCTCTCAACGCATAAATTGCCAAAGCTAAAATTCCAAATATCTGAGGTGCTTCCCTATTCCTCATAATACCCATCAACTTTCATCTCTTGAGATTTTTCTCAAGTGATATAAAACTGTAGTCGCTCGGGTGGTTCGGAACCCACCTTAATAAACTGTAGGTCCAAGCCCGAAATAAACCAAAAAGGTTTCAAAAAGGCTCTAAATAAAAAAAAAACCATCTCGATCGGCCACCGGTGCCTTTCGGAAGTACAGCCCATAGAAACGTTCAATGGCAGCTAAAATTCCAACTTGAAGAGATTTTCCGATAGTACAGATCTTTGTGTGTGATGATAACTTGATCCCGCGTCTAGTGGTAACGTACGGTTCTAGTCGGACGGGACGGGAACGTGTCACGAGTTTGCCCTGTTTCCACGATTCCTCGGAAAATGAAATTCCGAGGGAAAAAAAAGTCACGTTGCTCGCGAGACGATCCAATAAATAGGGAGCAGAGCAAAGCAGTGCAGAGCAACGTAGAACAGACTAGGGGTCGAGTCGAGTCGTGGAAAGGAGAGGAGAGAAATCAGTTTCCGTTGGAGTTGGAGCAGAGGAAGAATCGTGGAGGCGTGGTCGGTCTTATCGCGGGGTAACATTCAATGGAGTATCGACCAGCAAAAAGGGCAGGTTCGTGTCGCGATTCCGGGGGGAACCGTGGACCGCGTCCAACTTCTATTAGCTTGTATTAGTACGTGTCCGATCGGGTTCGCCGAAGAAACGCTGCCGTATCGTAATCGGGACCGTGTTTTCGAGTTTCTCGCTGTTCGACAACTTTTCATCGCGCGCTCCACCGATTCGAGAACTCCGTGAAAAACGGACGCCTCGTTTTTACGCGTCGTTTTACGCCTCTTTCCTACCGCGGTCGCGCCCGGTCTCCCGAGAAAATTCCATATCCGATACGCTCGTTTCGGAGACGAAAAACTTCAAAATATCTACAGTAAACGCTCGTTCGTTGTCCAAAGGCCGGTGGTTTGAGGGGACAACGAGCGTGCCCCGACATGAGTTTTGATTTATGACTGCGTCTAGATATCGCGCCGACCGCGCCGAGCGAGACTTCAATAGAGAGCCGAACATAGAGAAGGACAGAATGAAATACGGTTCGCGTGACTGTTCGCGTCTCTTTCTTTCCGATGCGCTGTTCTTCGTTGCCTTCGAAACTTTAATGGTCGCTAAAACCACTTAATACAGTTCAAATTATATCGTGTTTAGTGTCATTTTAATCAGAAAAATGCCAGAAATAAGGTAGTGAAAGTCCCATAAACAAATAATGAAAATTAAGAGATTTGTAAAATCGATTCCTCGAGGCAATGTCGTGGTGTTCACACCGATATACCCGAGCCAACATCAATCGTCGCCGCCCTGCGGAGCGACTCTGCGTTGACAGGCAGTGGAGTGGGTAGGCACTGGACAACAAGCGTGCCCCTGATTCAGGACAACGAACGAGGGTTTACTGTACCAAGTTGCCCGCAGCTAATTTTCGTCGGAGAAGGGTACCGATCGAACCTAGCTCCGAATGTGCTGATGCTATCGGCGCACGGGTTCGATCAGTTTTTTACAAGTTGCTAGGAAATTATTAATTTTCGACGTTTCGGTCATCTTTTAGACCATTCTCAAGAAAAATTGCATCTGTAAATTAATTATTCGATGTATTCATACATTTTAAATGAACAATATTAAGAATACCAAAACTTACTTGCTGTATGTATGATGAAACAAATTGAATTTTAATAAAAAAAGAGGTAAAAACTATTTTCCTCTTTTTCAATGAGAACATACATACAGCAAGTAAGTTTTGGTATTTTTAATATTGTTAATTGAAAATGTATGAATACATCGAATAATTAATTTACAGACGCAATTTTTCTTGAGAATGGTCTAAAAGAAGACCGAAACGTCGAAACTTAATAATTCGCAAATTTGCTAGCAACTTGTAAAAAACTGATCGAACCCGTGCGCCGATAGCATCAACACATTTCTTGTTAATAATTTACGATCGATATAAAGATAAATATCTATCTCCGAATGGCTATAATTGACTGATTGTCGTAAGAATATCACAAAATTTCTCTTTATTCACGAATTTCTTAACAGTCGCACAGGTGCCTACCTAATCGGTAACAGCAATTACTGGTATTACTAAGTACTACACCTGAACTCAAACGAAACAAAGAAATTTCCAACATTCGTAAAAATTCACAAAAGAAATTCGCTTATGTAGGAGATAGGCGTCAACAGGAGAGCTCAAGAACTCGTTTAAAGTCAAACACGGGCAAAACAGCTGACGAGGTTCTTGAACTCTCCTGCGCCCGATAGACGCGTGCGACCGATTTCGTATGAATGTGTGTACTGTCCGTACGCCACAAGAAGTCCCTCGAGACGGCTGAGGGGCGAAGGGGTCCTCGCTCGCAGCCAATGGTTATGCTTTGACGTCACACACTTTAGCCAATAATTCGGCTAGAACCGAAAGTTCGTGTGGGATGACCCAATCGGACGGTTTGTTGTCGAATTCCTGCCAGGAGACTTCTTGTGGCGTACGGACAGTATGCGTGAGCGCCGCGAGTATTGACACATTCAAAATTTAAACGGAAACATTCTAGAACGTTCGATCGCGACGGGAATAAAAGGACGCGTCCGCGCCGCGGCCGGCAACTAACGAACGAGCGAGAATACGTTGAGGGTTAAACGCACGACACGAGACGATACGATACGATTAGATTACGAATACGACACGGCTTACGAACACGGTTTACGATTTACGGATTACGAGTTATTATATTATTCGGTGTATTTGTACAGTGTAATTGTCTTGATTGTATTAGTTGAACTGTCTTCTATTCTCTGTAAATAAAGGGTGGTACTATTTTAAAAAAGTTCACTTCCTACACTTATTACCTAACTTACCTAACCTAAAATTAATCCTATCCCTAAAATCTATTTCCTACATACCATTCGTCGCACCATTAACCCACTTCTGCACTCTCTCTGCGCTTAATTTTAAAATTGCTGTTTTCTAAAATCCCATTCGTATACTATGCTCCTCTTACGCCCGGAAAACAACATTTCCCGGTGAAAATCGGAGGTTTTCCGCCTAAGCTCGCTCGGCCTGATCGGCCTGACACAAAAAGACCACCCGAACGTCCCCAGAAAATGAAATTCGTAAGAACATCTAGAATAAGAGATTTCTAACGAAAACAGTCTATTTAACTCGGAGGACGCGAGGACACGAGGAGGTTTAAGTTGAGTCGGCTCGCGAAAGTAAAGCGGATTTTCGGGTGATCCTCCGGGGGACGGAGATTTCTCGATCGGTTTCGAGGAATTTTCGGCTTATTGCGGTGTCGCGTAAGAACGCGAAAACGGAATTGGTACCGTCGCGGACACGGATCCGTCTCGCCGCACTGCGCCGCAACGATCCTCCGAGTCGTCGATCGAACGGATAAGCGTTTGAATAGGTCTCGATCCCCGCAATTTTCAATCTCATAATAATTTGAACGGCCTCGCCGAGCTCTGGTTGGCTGACCGTACAGCTATAGTTTGCACGACACCGTATGAATAATATTCGTGCCGTAGTCGGTATAGCTGTACCGGCTATTTATAAACGAGAATGCAGATATTTACGTATTTCCTGGCAAGTTCGCGACGCGTAACTTTTCCCGTTGTTACACCGCTTGGCATTTAAACTCGCGCGAAGTCTGCTGACGACTCGGCGGACGGGTGATTCGCGTTTCGATCGATCGTTTCGTTGACCGTTTCGTTGACCGTCCGACCACGGCCGAATCTCGTCCATGGATCGCGATCCAACATTTTCGGAAGGACTCGATCGGTACGTCACGGGAAGTTATCAATTTTTAATAACAAAGGGCCTAGCCCATTAAGATGGTCAAAACTGCCCTTAGAGCTTTTTCAATGGCTATCGAACCGTTCGAAAGCTCACCAAGAAAAATCCTTCTGAGCAAAATTTCAGCCCCCTAGCTTGCCCGTGAGGGTAGTTATAGGGTAAATTAGATTTCGCGCTTTTCCACTCATTTGTTTTAAAACAGTAGAATAGCACATGTTTTCATATTTACGAGAAATCTCCATTTTTCCAATTTTTTCGGGGGTTTTCAATTGTTATGCCCACAGTTTGCTATAAAAAAAAAATCTGAAAAAATTCTCTACAATGCGTCTTGGGAACCAAGATATGCCACATTTTTTTGAGAATTTTAGAATGCATCAGAGAGCGGAAAATGAGTGGAAAACCGCGAAATCTAATTTACCCTGTAACTACCCTAACGGGTAAGCTAGGGGACTGAAATTTTGCTCAGAGGGGTTTTTATTGGTGAGCTTTCGAATGGCTCGATAGCCATTGAAAAAGCTCTAAGTGCATTTTTGACCATCTTAATCGGCTTGGCCCTTTAATGACGAATCCCGTTTATTTTTCATTTGCACCTTCATCGCCTAGATAAACCACCCAGTTTCTTCCAAAGTTTCGGTTGATTAAAAAAGAACGCGTGCAATCCGGGTTTTCCTACTCTCCCCTATTTACTATTTTACGGCATTCTCCGATATTCTACCGTAAATTCGCTCGCCGGCCGGAAAATTTCTGCTACGCACGACGCACACCAATCTATTTCCCCTCGCAAGAATAATCGCCTTTTTACCACGGTGGAGAAACTAAATCTTCCGTATCTTAGTCGGGCGGAACCCCTAAGCAAATTTCCAGCCGGGTTACATATTGATGCGTATCGCGGCGGGGGAGCGTATCGTTCCCACCGAATTCACACAAAGATCTGTACTATTAGAAAATCTCTTCAAGTTGG
The DNA here is from genome assembly GCA_916610255.1 of Lasioglossum lativentre. NCBI lineage: Eukaryota > Metazoa > Arthropoda > Insecta > Hymenoptera > Halictidae > Lasioglossum > Lasioglossum lativentre. The sequence continues at coordinate 9,095,794 of OU744363.1, read as the reverse complement.
GATTTCAGCTGCCATTGGACGTTTCTATGTTCGTAGCTGGCCCCAATGTCATAGCCAGCCTTCATATATTGACAATAATAAAAATTTTAACTTGTGCGCAGAGTTGGGCAAAATTTTCATCTAAATAAAAATTTCGGATAACGAATAAAACGTAAAAAAATTTTTATTCATTATTCGATGGTTCGAAAATAAAAAGTATCTTTATTCGACGAGCATCGAATAAATAAATATATTCGACGAATAAAGATAATTTTTTTTGTATACGAAGTGCCTTTATTCGAGCTTCGAATAATTTTTTCATCGTTTATCTGTATCTTTTATTCGGAGGCTTTGAATAAATCTTTCCACAACTACTTGCCAATTCTAATAAACGCGAACCATCGAGTAATGAATAAAAATTTTTTAATTCGTTATTCGAAATTTTTATCTAAATAAAAATTTTGCCCAACTCTGCTCGTGCGTATTAGGAAAAAAACAAGTAGGGAAAAAAGCGATATACCCTTACCCTTATTTATGTTTCTTTAGGTTTCTTGTTCTATACAACTTTGTTCTGTTCCTAAAGTTGTAATAAATCTCTTATGAGATTTCCTTAACAAGACAGACAGTTTTTACGACGACCACGAACCCAAGAATCCAAAAGACGAGAGTTACCGATCTGAACTCGGACGATAGGAGTTCGCTAAAAATATGTAAGAATATCCAGAGCACGGAAAATGAGTGTCCTTTGTTTCGACAACGTCGCGAATTGTGCTCATAGGCGACGATTCGAAAGGCGGATCGCGTGGGAGGCAGAGACTCTTTCCACCAACGGAAAATCGCTATCTGGAGGAATTCGATTTCCAAAAAATCAGGCCTCGCGCGATGATGGTCTTTGATAGAGTCAAAATCGAAACAGTGACTCGGATACGACGAATTCGATTTACCGATCGGTTTCATTGGCAAGGCTAAGGCAAGGTCTCGCGGCAGGTTCTGCGGCACGACGGCGACGGAGACGGAGATGGCGATGCGGTTGAGGAAAGATCGATAAACCGAGCCCTATAACGACGAGAGAGAACACACCGACCTCGGAGAACGATGAAGCTAAAACCGAAGACGCAGGAAAACTCTGCCTTCTACCGAAGAACCGAAAAAGAAAAGTGCGCTTTTATCGGGAACCTGCTGAAATTCGCGAAACTTTGATCCCTTGCGAACCGATGGTTGGCAGAAAAAAAAGCAAAAGTATCATTGAGGTGCTTTCCACGTCGCTTTTCGCGCTTAGATCGTTGGAACGGTTAGCGCGTCGATTCGGTGTGAAAACGTGTTGAGATAAGGGACTTAATACCGGTAACACTTTCATATCGGTATTACGCCTATGACTTAACACCGGTATAATCTTGATCTGGGACTTAATACCGGTAAAATTTTCATATCGGTATTACGCCTATGACTTAACACCGGTATAATCTTGATCACGGACTTAATGCCGATAAAATTTTCATATCGGTATTACGCCTATGACTTAACACCGGTATAATCTTGATCACGGACTTAATGCCGATAAAATTTTCATATCGGTATTACGCCTATGACTTAATACCGGTATAATCTTGATCAGGGACTTAATACCGGTAAAATTTTCATATGGGTATTGCGCCTATGACTTAACACCGGTATAATCTTGATACCGCTATTGGGTCAACAGAGTTATACCGGTAACCGTTACTTATATTGGTATTATACCGGTAGTTTTCGGTTGTACCTTCATAACCTTTATCGTATATAGAAATACCGGCATGACGTCATACTGCTATACGAAGATACCAGTATATTTATTTATATTTACCGGAAATTTTTCCGATTTCCTTATTTTATTACAAAAAAAGATTCAGAATCTTTTTAAATGAAGATTTAAAACCGAAATATGTACTTACATGATACTAACATTTCCTGATACCGAAACTAAGATAATATGTATGTAAGTATATGATCGCAAGTGAAGACGAATGCAACGTTGCAATCGTATTTCGGTATTTCGGTTTCTATAAAGGTATAAAGATACAACTGAAAAATACCGGTAAGAGTTCCTGGTTGGTATATCGGGATGTTGGGGAAGACAAGGAGGGAGGGAACTGACCGACCTGAAGCCGTTGCCTGAGGTTTGGTCTGAGCTCGGCGAGCATCCTCTCGAACCGGAAGACCCAGGCAACCCCGATGACCGCGTCGCCGAACAGGAGGGCCAGAAGCAGTATCCAATAGGCGTTGAGCAGCCTGGCGCTGAGCCTTCTGGCAGCAATGCAGCCCAATAGCTGCACGAGCCCGAGCTGCGTGGCCAGGGCGAGATAAGCGTAGAGCGCCGTCGGGTCGAACGCACGTGGCACCCCTGGGACCACGTATCGTCGTGGGTCGCCGGTGAATAAAAGCGTTCGCGAGACCGCGGCGGCGAAACCGAGCGCGCTACCGAGCAGCACCAAGTTACAGGTGTAGATCCAGAGCCGGTAATATCGCATTGCGACGTCCTGGCCACAGTCGGCGCGTCTATGGGACGTCGCCGACGTCACCGACGACGCCGCCTCGTGGGGGCCGAACGAGGAATAACCGTTTCCTCTGTCTTCTCTGTCGTCTCTGTCGTCTCTCTCCAGAACGAAGTTGTTGTAAATATTATTGTTGTGGCCGATGTCGTTCGTTATGATGATGTTGTTGTTGTTGTTGTGGTTGTGGTTATGGTTGTTGCGATTGGTTGTTGCGATTATGGGGGTGGCGATGTTGTTGTCCGTGGAATGTCGGTACTCCTGACGGTCGTCCAGAAGGAACAAGAGGGGCGGTTTCGTGCTGCAGTCCTTGTTCGCTGTCTTTTGGCTGTGCGTCGACTGCGGGGTGACCGAACGTTGCAGCAGCATCACCGTCATACTATCTTGCCTCCCTGGTGCCCGTGTCCTCGTCCTAAGGATTACGCTCCGACTCGGTTCGGCTCTCGACTCAGGCTCGAATCGAAGCCTTGTCACCGCGGACCAAACGAGATTTCAAACAGATTTCGACGAGATCTCGTCGGAAAAACGGCGATCGTCACGCGAACCGCATCACCAGCACAGATCCTCTGTTCATCGCAGCGAGCGAATCCAGCTGCAGCGTCCTCTTCCTCTTCCTCTTCCTCTCTTCCTCTCCCTGGTTCTCTTCCTCGTTGCGATTGCCGCGGCACCTTGCCCTTCTGCTTCGACGTTACCGCTGCTCCTGGTCACGAAGCGTCGGCTCCTAAGAAGCAAACGAATCGTACGATTACACGCAATTTTTCGTCCTGGTTTAACCCCTTAACCTACGATTTACGTTCCAACCTTAGACCATATACACTAATAGACCCGGCATAGGTATAGTATGTGTATAGGAAAATACGAGAATTCAGTATCCGAAAGATGAGACACTGTGGCGTCACAAGATAAGTCTTAAGATAATTTCTTTCCATGTACAGTAAACGCTTGATTCTTGTCCAATATCCGTGTTTTTCATGGACAAGAATCGTGCCCAGAAGTGCTTTTTGATTTATGACTGCGTCTAGATATCGCGCCGACCGCGCCGAGCGAGACTTCAATAGAGAGCCGAACATAGAGAAGGACAGAATGAAATACGGTTCGCGTGACTGTCCGCGTCTCTTTCTTTCCGATGCGCTGTCCTTCCTTGCGACCGAAACTTTCACCGTTGATTAAACCACTAAATACAATTGAAACCATATCGTGTTTGGTGTAATTTTAATCAGAAAAATGCCAGAAATAAGGTAGTGAAAGTCCCATAAACAAATAATGAAAATTAAGAGATTTGTAAAATCGATTCCTCGAGTCAATGTCGTGGTGTTCACACCGATATACCCGAGCCGACATCAATTGAATCTAGCGTTTACTGTATTTTTTTTAGGATAATTTATCAGTGTAAAATTCTGGGTTTTACAGCCGATATTAATGTGGAGGCACTGGACAGGAATCGTGCTCATGCTCCGGACATGAATCAAGCATTTACTGTACTGTGTACATGGCGCACCCGCTGACCCCCCTCTCCCCATGTAAGCCAAGCGTAGGCACTGTCGATGAGCATAGCTTGTACATCTTTTGAAAATGTGACGTCACAGTGTATTTCACTTAGACCATATATACCTATAGACCCGGTGCAGATAAGTCTGCCATGTTCCAAGATTAAACCGGCTAGCAGACGATTTATGTGGGCAAAGTGCTATAGTATGTTAAGAAATCGCAGTACCACGAAGCTGAAGTTGGAGAGGGGAAAGGGGAATCGTCATCGCATCTGATTCTGTATAAATATTTATGGAAACTGTAACTGTAATATACATATATACATGTATTTTATTTTATTACTCGTTCATTTTTACTTTACTCTTATTATTTTAAATATGGCTAACTCGTTTTGTCGATTATAATTTGGAAAAAGTTAAATTTTAATGTAGAAGTTGATAATATAAAATCTGTATTTACTTCTTCACAACTTATTTTATTTAAAAAAAGAATAGTAAGAACAATATACATATACCGCAACAGCCAGGTGCTTCGTCTCATACACTATCCTCCATTTTGAATTATCTCGTTCCGTGACATGTGGGCACCAGATATTTTTTAATCTGGGAACACGGCATTGTATGCACATACTATACCTATGCCGGGTCTATAAGTATATATGGTCTAAGGTATTTCAGCTGATTTCATCTTTCGGGCACGGAAAATTATCTACGCCGTGTCTATAGGTATACATATGGTCTAAGGTTCCAACAGCCGGGGTCCAAAACGTAAACAAGCCTTTCGAGCCTTTCCACGGTTCGGCAAATCGGTCCTAAGTTGTACGAAACGCGCACGAGACGCGGAATGTAAATACATGTGCAAGATACAACCGGTTTAATTTTGTGGAATATTTGATAAGTAATTACAAGCTGGTGTAATAATTGTGGTAGATATACCACAAAAGGCCTATTTAATATTTACATTTGACCCGACCGATGTACCACGGGCCAGGCCCGTGATAATCAGTTTTGACCCGAATACAAGACCACGTGTCTCGCACGTAGTTGTAGGTTAAGGGGTTAAAAATCCAATTTTTCTCGCAACGGATTCAAAAGAACAATTTCCAACAAATCGTCGCTATTTGGTTGTAACCCCGTCGCGCATCGCGTGTCGCGTCGACCCGCTATCCAAACGAGATGGGTTCGCGGACCAACCCGGCAGAGGTCCATCGACTGTGCGATAAAGCGTTTCGTTTCGAGGGTATGGACGTTGCATAGTGGAATATTTGGCCCGAAAAGCTGGACAAAACTATAGCATCGTTATTTATAGTCTCAAGGTCATAATATTGTATATCGTTGAATTCGGCTTAAGATCAGCTTCAACAATATGAAATGAAAAATATATTTGAACAATTAAAAGATCAAAGTGACCGTGATTATTTGTTGCAAAAAAAATTTTCAAAATTCTATACAGGGTGAGTCACCTAACGTTTGCACCTCAAATATCTTTGTTGTTTCTAAAGATACGTAAAATATGGTAAGTACAAAGTTGAATGGTGCAATGGGGCTGACACGATGGAAAAAAAATTTTGTTTTTACCATGACTTTTTTAAATGGAACCACCCTTTTTTAAACACCTACAATGATAGTCCCTTTCATTAGGAATTCAGTGAGTATAATTATTCCAAGGTCATTCAAGGTCACAGACAGAGAAAACGTATAAGATTTAAAATATGAAAGCAGAATACGTTTATCACGGTTGAGACTTGTAGCAAATAGTAAAAATAGTAAAAAAATCATTAATCAGTGAACAGTAATTCAGAGACTAGTTGAGAGAAACAGTATTACGAAAACTCTTCAACATCAATAAATCGTAACACTTCACGAGTGAATAAAATAAACAAAGAAAAGGTATTGGAATATCATTTTCTATATATTCAACTGTCCCAAAAAGCAAAAATTTTATATTTTAGACAAAATTCTTTAATCAACATTTGGCCAGCTTTTGCGGCCAAATACTCCACTGTGCGTCTTTGAAGGATTTCACGACAGGAACAACACCGAAACGGATTACAGCGAAATTTCAACCTATCGCGATACGGATCGGGAATAGTTTGCTGTTCGACCAGACCACGTGACACCTACTTCGGTTCAACCTCCTTTTCGACATTCTTGTTGCATTGCCAGTGACAGGTGTAGCGGTTAATATTACCCAGCGCGCGATCAACCTCCTTTGACTTGCTGCAAAATAGGCAGCGTCTAGGATACGGACTGCCCCGTGGGACGCTACCGTCGAAATCGAGAGCAACGAAGCTACACCTCCTTGGGGTACGATGCACGGAGAAAGAAAGAGAGAGAGAGAGAGAGAGGGCGGGGAGAGAGAGAGAGAATACGAGACGAGACGCCGTTCGACATTGTTTGTCTTCCTTTTGCTCCAAGGGACTTAGGATGTGCTCGTTGCTCTGCTCCGGGGCTACAAAGCACTTTGGGGCAGCGATCGCGCGCAATTAGCAGCGCAGTATGAACGCATCCGGCGTCCGACGCGTCGCGCCGCGCCGCGCCGCGCCGGTCGTTTCAATACGAATCCATTCGCTATTCCCTCTGCGCACAATTTACAGGAAGTCGAGTGGCTCTGGCGACTCCGTCGTCGCCGGTTAATGGATTGATCAGGGACGACGCGATAAGATCGGTCGGAGTAAATGGAGTCTGCTATACCAGCAGAGAGAGAGAGAGAGAGAGCTAAACATCTGCTTCTAGCCTTGCATCAATCTTTCGGCAACTCTGCGACGAGTACGATTAGATCTGCGTCGAACGAAAAGTCCCCGTCGATGGTAAGAAATCGCGAACAATGCGCGACCAAAATTTACGGAAAATATCGGACCGAATCCGTAAATCGAGACGCGTCACGAGACAACAAGCCCTCCGATATTAGGGTGGACTTAAGCTATACTTGGTGAAAAATTTTTATCAAGATACAATGCACGACGCCCCCCCCAGAATTGTTCCTTTAGGTGAGAAAAAAATTTGTGCAAAGTTTGAGATCGATCGAATAAAAGGATCGCGCGGCGCATTTAAATAGTAAATTTTGAAATTCACCTTAACTATGGAGTTATGACACATCGTTGGATTTGTCTTTTTTTCTCAATAGGAATATGGCATATGGAAGTTTTTTATAATATAAGAAATAGATCGAATAGAAATAGACTTCATTACGAAACTACACTGCTATGTTATTTTACTTATACAGGATAATATCATCAATTAAAATTTTCTACATTTTAATGTAGGTATTTTGAATATCTCTGTGATTTGTGGTTATGGTTATACGAAAATATGCCAGAGAAGAAAATTGCACTGTTCAATAAGGTGAATAGAACGGTAATATAAAAAATTTTTTGGAAATCAAATTTTCGAGGTCGTCGTTATTTTTATTCAAAGAAGGTCATATCATTTTTCCATATTCCTATTTAGAAAAAAAGACAAATCCAATGATGTGTCATACTCCATAGTTAAGGCGAATTTCAAAATTTTCAATTTAAATGCGCCACGCGATCCTTCTATCCGATCGATTTCAAACTTTGCACAAATTTTTTTCTCACCTAAAGGAACAATTCTGGAGGGCGTCGTGGAAAAAATTACAATTTCTACCATCTTTAAACGTTTGTAGCTCATTGCAACGTTGACCGATTTTAATAAAATTTTCAGAATACGTTTAATTGATACAGATCTACGAAACGTGTTTTCTACATTTTCAATATGAGCCCGCATAAAAAAGTTGTAAAACATAACTTTTAGTATTTTTTCTGCAATTCCAACCAATTGCAATTTTTTCGAAAAATTCTTTTCACGTTACGTAACAAAACCGATTGTTCGAACTTCTCAAAAAAATCCAAGTTGTATGGTCGAATATTGAAAAAGTTATCGTCTTTTTAAGAATATTAGTACAAATATTAGTGGGAGTCACTGTATGTACCTTCCGCAGTACATCGCTTTATCTCCTTCCGCGTAGAGATCGAACGATTGCACGAACGTGTCGCGTCTGCAACGTTTCGAGTGCGGATTTATGAATTCGTAATGGCGAAGACTGATTGGAGCCCGATCGAACCGAGACTTCGACTCGATGTCTCCAGTCGATGAAAGTTTAACAGGGTCATTAGTCCGTCTTTAACCCGGCGGCGTTCGCGAATATATTTCCGCTGTTGGAAACCGATTCGGTTTCCCGTGTTTACCAACTCTTGTCAGTCGAACGGATTCGAATTCTGGCGAGGAACGCTGCGCGTCTCTAACAATAACTCGGTACGCTATCGGTAACATGGTACGAAACACCCGTGTTTACATGGCGATAAAACAATCTATGAAATTTTTCCTTTTTAAGCGCTGTAAGGTGTAACCGCGGTTGCTTCGAATCGAGCGAATCGAGACCGCGGTTTCTAAACGCTGGCACACGACGTCGCATATACGCAGAGCAGTAATTATTATCGCTCGCTGTGATAGATCACGCGCGAAACGGCACGAAACGGCACGGCGCGCGGATCGCGTGTAGCTTGTAGCGTGTAGCTTATAGCGTGTAGCGTGTTCCCCATAAAATTCTACAAGCTGCATCAAAAGTATGGGACTCGAGAAAATTTCGTGACGCCCGTGCGAATCGAAAAATTCCGTAACTGTCTTCGAGTCGTTTCAAAGATATCGACGGAAATTGCTAAACGGTAGCATCGACCAGGGCATTTTCCCTAAGGAGGTGGAACCTGTCGCGAGAGCCCTGAGAACCGGCAACTTTCGATAGTCGACATCTCGACAAGCAAGTTCCGTGTGTAGCAAAACTGTAAAGGAGATCTCGATTCTTGTAGTCGTGGAGCTGTGGCTGTCGGAAATCCATGCGTATTTTTGCGACACCCTGTACTTCTTTCCGAGTTCTGGCGTGCGATAGGCGATTCTGTTATCGATCGCAGAGCCGAGGCTAGTTCCGCGTTCCCTCCTACGTCGAGAGGAAACCGTGAACTGTGAACGGAACCAGTTCAGGATACCGGTCGACTCGCACCGACGAAACCGAGAAATTCGACGAGAAACAACGAAGGTCGAGCTATTCGTATCGAGTCGAGTTCCCGTCGAATCTGAGAACCATTCATTTCTCATCGCTCCGTTCGATAAACCCTTAGCACTCGGATGGCGACTCTGAGGCACCAATGAAAATTGCTGTGCCATTCTTAAAAATATTGTTCACACTATTATTTTTGTTAGTAGTTATTGAACTACTAGACATTTACATACTACATGAGATATTATATCAATTTTATATGCAAAAAATGAACAAAATATATAGAATGGAAATATTTTAGAATGGAAAAATCTTTCGTTTTTCAGTTAAAATAGCTCTGAATGCAAAACGTTAAAATTATCTTCCAAGAACAGCAAAGAAATTTTCCTCTGTCGCACGCATTCGTCCTTCCATCCCCGATTCCCCTAAATGTTAGTGCGTTTGTTACCGTCGCGAGCCCGCGGCGAGCATGAAACGGGCTGGGCCGGGTCGGGCCGGACCCGGGGGCGTCCGACCGCGTTCAACGGAGTACGCAAATCGAATGAAAATACTTGCCGGGTTAGCGAGAAACTACGAGAAACCGCGAGACGACTGTTTACGTTGAACGATTATGCAAATGTCCTACGGGCGTCCGCGGCTTATTTATCGACGCGTACACAGTATACAGAGCGTGTTCCGGAGTACTCGCTTGGGCATTTTTTTACAGAAAGTAAAGTTTCCGAGAAAATCGGCGTCGCCTACCTATTGCGCCGGTGCTCCACGAATTTTTATACTTCTCGGAAAGGAGACCTCGTACGAGAAAACTTCGTTCTGCATTTTCGACTTATTTTGTTGACGGAAAATCGGCTCGATGTATTGGGACTAGTGTTGGGCGTTGAGCATGTTCAAGCGGTATCGATTCCTTGTGACAAAGAATGATGATCGATCCTTTATAAGTGTGTACATCTTGAATGGGTTCAATCCTATGAGGTCGAGTCGATTGAATGACAAGTTATACAATGAAATGTTATGTTTACTAATATCAAGCGTGAGAAAGGAAGATAGAATGAAGATATTATGTTGGTACGTTCAAAAAGGTGAAGACGTGAATTGCGAATGTAACGATACCAATTTCATCCAAGACGTGATACCAATACTACTTGGTATCATTTCGGCACGTACTAGTATCACAGATCGACTACAAGTTCCTAATCTTTTGATACATATCGAAACACCCAAACAAGTTCTTAAGTATGGAACTGTTTGAAGCTCATGAGAAAGACTTGTATCACGCCCATCACTACATATCGGAACGCCCAAACAAGTTCTTAAGTATGGAATTGTTTGAAGATCATGAGAAAGACTCGTATCATGCCCATCACTACATATCGAAACGCCCAAACAAGTACTTAAATATGGAATTGTTTGAAGCTCATGCGAAAGACTTGTATCACGCCCATCACTACATATCGAAACGCCCAAACAAGTACTTAAGTATGGAATTGTTTGAAGCTCATGAGAAAGACTTGTATCACGCCCATCACTACATATCGAAACACCCAAACAAGTACTTAAGTATGGAATTGTTTGAAGCTCATGCGAAAGACTTGTATCACGCCCATCACTACATATCGAAACACCCAAACAAGTTCTTAAGTATGGAATTTCTAGAAGATCATGAGAAAGACTCGTATCATGCCCATCACTACATATCGAAACGCCCAAACAAGTACTTAAATATGGAATTGTTTGAAGCTCATGCGAAAGACTTGTATCACGCCCATCACTACATATCGAAACAGCCAAACAAGTGGTTAAGTATGGAATTGTTTGAAGATCATGAGAAAGACTTGTATAACGCCCATCACTAGTTGGGACACCCTGTACACAGTCTACTCGTTCCATCGTTCCCTCGTTCGGATGGAATTGGGTCGCGCTAGGATGTTTCCGCGAAGCTTTCGTTCACGCTTTGGAATTGCGAGGATGTGTTTTCGCTTTCGCGACTCACCGGGGAGCCTAGCCGCGATGCTGAATGTTTCAAACGGAATGCCGCCGCATCGTGCGCTTCCCTCTCGCTCCACGTGGGACACGTTATTTTTAATCCAACGCCGCGATGCAGTTTTTCTCGGTAGGCTCGGTAACCTTGCTTATTTCGGGTCGAATCGGCGAATCGCCGGGAAATTCGAAACAGTACCGACCGAACGCGTCGATTCGAAGTAACTCTCCTTTCGTCGTGCATCGACCGAGGGTAAGTCGATCGAACAAATATAAGCGACCGAACAAACCAACGAGTTAGTCGTTCTCGCGACGATCTTCGGGAGAAGAGGTTTCGGAGCACGGAGCAGTTTCGGTAATTGTCCGGGCATCCGAGGCAATCTTTCACAGCTGTAAGGGCAGCTTGGAACGCGCGTATGTCTCTCGGCCTCGCGCGAGGGAATAATACTTGGCGCAACATTGCCGTTAAAGCCAGACCCCGGTGAGAGGAGATGCTCTCTCGTTGCGGGCTGCAATTTGCTGGTCGTCTGGCCGATAAACCTCCGAATGGGTCTGCGCCGCTTGTAAACGAAACTGTTCGGTCGAGGCAGCGCGAGGCAAGACGAGGCAAGAGTAAGCGAGGTTACCGTCTCGGAAGTAACCGCTTCGATACATCGAGCTCGAGCCTTCCCGTCTAAATAATAATCCCGCGAATTCGTCCGAAATCTGCTGGAAACATCGTATTCCGGTTTCTAGTCTCGACCTCGCTCGAAACCGTCTCCTAAACAAGGATTCGCCTAATTCGCCGGACCACGAATCTCGTTCGAAATCACCTGTACTCCTGATTCCACCTCGATCGTCGCGATCGGTTTCATTCCATTCTATACCAAACGAATATTCCGTCGATTTACCTTTTCTCGACCGTTTCGCGTTTTCGGTATAAAGCAGAGAGTTGGGCAAAATTTTCATCCGAATAAAAGTTTTTATTCATTATTCGATTGTACGCGTTTATTAGAGTTGGAAATAGTATGTGGAAAGATTTATTCGAAGCCTTCGAATAAAAGATGTAGATGAAAGATGAAAACATTATTCGAAGTTCGAATAAAGCTGCTTCGTATAAAAAAAAATTATCTTTATTCGTCGAATATAATTATTTATTCGATGCTCGTCTGACAGACAAAACTGTAGCATGAATATACCTTAAAGATACTTTTTATATTCGAATCCTGGAATAATGGATAAAACTTTTTATTCGTTATTCGAAATTTTTCTTCACATGGAAATTTTGCCCAACTCTGGTATAACGTATACACATCCTTTGCCAACCCTTACCTAACGTCACGGTTCCGTTAACGATCGATTCATTTACATTCGTTGGCGTATACAATTTCAGCCTAAGCTCGAAAGTCGGAGAGTAGAATATCCTTCGCGAAACACTGGCGTAAGCCGTGAGCCGTGAGTCGTAAGCCGTAAGCTGTAAGCCCTTCGAGGGTAGAATGGCGCCTACCATCTTTCTTCGGCTCCACTAAAAATACGTTGACGCTAACGCGTTGGTTGGCCGACGCGACGCGACGGTCTGCAGGCGGCTGCCGTTTACGTAACCGACGAACTAATATCCGTACCAACTATTCCAATTGTTGTTGCGCGGGAAACGGTCACTGCGAGTTACGTACATATACGTTTTCGGTAGTATTCGCGAACCGCGAGAAACACGTGATGTTCTGTCCTCGTTCGCGTTTCTTTTGGCCAGCCTCGATATTTATTTCGCTGCTCGTTACTCTTTATTAGTTATTCGCGACTTTCCTCCGAATTTCTACATTTCTAATTGCGCAGATTTCGCAAAAAAATTTCGATTTCTTCCGGTTTGCTTCACGCGATTCCGTCAAGCAGATCCGAATAACCAGATAAATGTACAGGGTGTAAAGAAATGTTTGGTCTTGGCAAGCATAGGCGTATTCTACATCTTCGGATAGATGGAGATCTGTAAAAAAAAAGTAGCCGCAAAATTGTCCTTGACCTTGAATTTGAAGGTCAAATTTTGTTTTATTCTATTGTATTCTACGCATCATGGGGATAAAAAGTGTCAAAGGAACTATGGGTCAAAAGTCGACCGTTCACGTAATAAATAATAGTAGAGTTATTACTAATGAAGCATCTTCTCTGTTTGCAAAACAATGGTGGCCATATTGAAGCTGACATTCAAGCTCGGCTATTAAGAAATATTAATCAGAATGGATCGGTTCTTTGGCTTAGAAGAAGAAATAGAAGATGAACATCTTTCAAGACTTCGAAAGTAATATTGATTATGATCGATTATGTTAGATTTCCGATAAACAACAAATAAACAACAATAGTATCTGCATGCTTCATTAGTAATAACTCTACTATTATTTTTTATGAGAACGGTCGAGTTTTGACCCATAGTTCCTTTGACACTTTTTATCCTCATGATGCGTAGAATACAATACAATAAACAAAATTTGAACTTCAAATTCAAGGACAATTTTGCGGCAACTTTTTTTTACAGATCTCCATCGATCCGAAGATATAGAATACGCCTATGCTTGCCAAGACCAAACATTCCTTTACACCCTGTACATGGTGTATAAAAATTATATGTCACGAATACCATGGAGGGATTCTATACCTCTGGATCGGTGGAGATCTTTCAAAAAAATGCATCGCAAAATTGACCTTGACCGTTTCTTTCATGGTGAACAAAATTTTTTATCGCATCGTATAGTATTCATCGCAAGAAACAAAAGTCTCATAGGAACAATGGTTCTCGAGTCGGCCGTTCTCCTAAGAAACGACTTCGAAGTTTCGTAAACTAATTTCTTCCATATGTCTACAGGGTGTACCAAAATGGTATAAGCGTGGAGAGAATGATTCTGCATGAGATAATAAATTGAAAATATGGAATAAATTTTTTTTTATTTGACGCCTCGTTTTCGAGAAATTAGAGTTTAAAAATTCAGCGAACATGGGTGCTCTTGAATAGGAATTGTCTGATGCGTCTGATCATGACCTACTAATTCTACTTCTTAAAATATTAGGCACGCGAACTTCGATTTCTAATGCCAATTTTCTCGAAAACGAGACGTCAAATGAAAAAAATGTGTTCTATACTTTCAATTTATTTTCTCATGTAGAATCATTCCCTCCACGCTTATACCATTTTTGGGACACCCTGTAGACATATGGAAGAAATTCGTCTACGAAACTTCAAAGTTGTTTTTTGAGAGAACGGTTCACTTGAGACCTTTATTCCTTTGAGATTTTTGTTCCTTGCGATGACTACTATACGATGCGATAAAATGTTTTTTGACCTTGAAAGAAACGGTCCAGCTCAATTTTTCGGTCCATTTTTTTAACAGATCTCCACCGATCCATAGGTATACAATCCGTCCGTGGTATTGGTGAGATATAATTTTTATACACCCTGTACAGACTGTTCCATTTGATTGTACCACGACTACTGGAAGGGTATTTCCGTGGAAATGTGCGAAAAAGGAACATGTGTATCGGGGTGCGTATGCACCGTGCCGAATTCTGAAATCCGCACACGTTCGCTCAAGCTTGCTCCGAAAGAAAGAGGGTAAACAGCCCCCGACGAGGGTGGTAGCAAGGGAGAATAGAGAAACACACACACATATGGAGAGAGAGGGAGAGGGGGGAGAGAGAGAGAGGGAGAGAGAAAGCCTCGACGTCGATAGATTCGCGAGATCCGAGCCGAAGCGGGAACGCCGCTACTGTTCCGCGCACACGTTGCAAGTGCTGTTGACTATCTGCAGCGGCAAAGTGCACTCTCGCTGTTCGATGTTGTGCACCGGCGAGTGGTGCATTGTAACGAAACACGGAACGAAATTAAGGGCCCATCGATCGTTTAAGTCCTCCGCGCTGCTTTCGCTCGCGCCCGCCATACGAAGAGAAACGCGCGCTGCCAGAAAACCGGTACAAATTATCTGCCCTTTCTTCATTTCCGTTTTCGCTTCCGTTTTGAGTTTCGGACGCGCTACGCTCGTACGATTCGCAGACATTCGCTCGGTTGGATAAGTCATTATTTGATCACGATTACTCTACAATATTAAGCACAGTCCACTTAGAAACATTGAAAGCTCGAAGAACAGTATCCGACCCGAGCTTTATCTTTAATTTGATTAATAACAATATTGACTGTTCCTCTCTCCTGAGGCGAATCAATTTCTACGCACCCGAACGCGTATTGAGAAATAGGATAGGATTTCAAACATTTAAATCCAAATCCACATATGGATTAATAAATCCTTTAAATATCATCACAGCCAAATCCAACATTTTATATCGTGATATTGACTTTTTTTAATGGTTCGTTACTATCATTTAAGAAAAAGTTGCGTGCGATTATATGATTATATGTGATATAATGTATTCCTGTAACTGTCAGCATGTCCATTACTATGTAACTTTAAGACTTTCTTTTTCTTTTGTTTTTATGAATATCTTCTATTATAAACATTTGTATAAAAGGACTTCGGTCCGTAAATAATAATAAATAATAATAATAATTCAAAAGTTCCTACGTTAATCGAGGAGAACGATTCAAATTCCGCTCCTCGAGATCGACACGAAAAACGTTCGATCCATAGATCGTGACATGCGCGATTAACGAAGAGCAAAAATCTTTTCGATAGATCGAAGTGTGACGCAAGCTTTTTACAGCGTCACCGATCGTGAATCGATTCGAATATCTGTGAATGGCCTCGTGGATGAACACCTCGATGCCCACAGGTCGATCGAGATAGGGATCGGACGATGCGGTGCGACGCGCGACGCGGCGCAACGATCGCGATACACAGGTGTCGCGAGGTGTCGAGGCTTCTCCACAGGTTCCCGGCTTGTTCCACGAGTCCACGAGGTCTCGCGTATCGCATACGGCATACAGGACAGATTTTGAGAAAAATGGTCGGCGTCCGAGCATCGTCGCAACCAGCAGAGGGGTTGTCGAGCTTCCTCTACCCTAGTAGAGTTAGATTGTTACTCGATGAGGGGAATCTTGTTGGACCGACACCGGACAGGAATCGAACAACGACAGGACAGACGCGTTTACTTAACCCAGACCAGATTTGGGCAAAATTTTCATCTAAATACAAATTGCGAATAACGAATAAAAAATAAAAGAATTTTTATTCATTATTCGATGGCTCGAATATAAAAAGTATCATTATTAGATGGTTCGAATATACAAAGTATCATTATTAGATGGTTCGAATATAAAAAGTATCATTATTAGATGGTTCGAATATAAAAAGTATCATTATTAGATGGTTCGAATATAAAAAGTATCATTATTAGATGGTTCGAATATAAAAAGTATCATTATTAGATGGTTCCAATATACAAAGTATCATAATTAGATGGTTCGAATATAAAAAGTATCTTTATTCGACGAGCATCGAATAACTAATTATATTCTACGAATACAGATAATTTTTTTTATACGAAGCGGCTTTATTCGAACTTCGAATAAATTTTTCATCTTTCATCTGTATCTGTTATTCGAAGGCTTCGAATATATCTTTCCACAACTATTGCCAACTCTAACAAACGCGAACCATCGAATAATGAATAAAAATTTTTGTTATTTTTTATTCGTTATTCAAAATTTTTATTTAGATGAAAATTTTGTAACTCACGAAATAATCGTTATCGTTACGTTCTTACGATGCCAGATCGTTGATCGATCACGATTTTTTCCGATTGTACTCTGCTCGCGGATTCATTTGGGATCGCGTACGTCCCACTAACGTCCCGCCAACGTCCCGGTCAACGTCCAGGTTCGCGCAATGCCGACGAAAAAGGCCAAAGGTGAATCGATTTCCTTCGGAAAGGTTCGGTTTTCCTTTTCTGGTCCGGAGAAAAAAGACCGACGCGACCGGCGACAAAGGAGGTTGATCTTGTCCGGTGAATTAAACGACACCGCGAATACCTTCGCGGATGCCTCCACGGAGAGAATAGGGAGAATAGATCGCGATCTCTTCTAATTAAATACCTCCGGTGACGCGAGACGAGAGCAGAGCGGGAAAGACGAAAACAGACGGAGGTGAAGAGAAAGAGAGACGCGGATAGATTCCGGGACCCTTCGCACGATAGGATACATGAAATACTTTTTTTTAAAAAAACCGAATGTTTTCTGTTCGTACGAATAAACAATGTCGTGCTATGTATAGAAATATTTCAAAGATAATCGCGTAATCGTTGACAAAGCGGAGATCCTACATTTAATACAAACAGAACCGTTGAACAAGCGATGTTTACCGACAATTTAGAAACTAAAAGACAACAGTTACACAAGCGATGTTTACCGAAAATTTAGAAACTAGAAGACAACAGTTTCGCAAGAAGATTAGTACGCGCAACTACATAAAAGAAACCCACCAATCGGACACACTGGGACATTTCGTGAAAACCGGATTATGGAGAAAATTAAAGACATCGGAAACCAACGGGTCCGGCGAGATACCGCGTGTCGCATTAACGTAATTACGTAGAGTTTGAATTTCCGACAAAACCCGAGTAAACGGATCGCGCGTAAATGTAATAGCGAACAACGATAACCGAAGCGAAGCGCGGCGAGGTCGATCTCGAAAATTCGACCGAATTTCTAGGTCGAATTCAGACGATGAAATTACATTGGAGTTTGCTCGCGCAAAAATCGTAACGAAAAAGACCGTTGTTTTTTCTCTTGGGGTTTCTGGAAAAATGAAATGCAGCCCACGGCGCGCTTCGGACGCTTTTAATTAGCTATCGGCGCGAATGTTTGTTACCGTTTCAAGGGGTACTGGCTGACGGAGGGGAAACGGGAGACGAACGAACAAAGAGAGAGAGAGAGAGAGAGAGAGAGAGAGAGAGAGAGAAAGAAAGCGAGTGGGTGGAAGGGTTGCGCAGGGCGGCGGGAGGGGTGGACGTTATGCAATCCTCCTCCCGACCTTCCCGAACGAATTTATTGTCGCTTTCCTTCGGCCTCGTTTCTCATCCCGTGGATTTATTTCACCGTCTTGCTGGCTCTCGCTAGCACTGTCACGCCCCCGCCTCGCCTCGCCTCGCCTCTCCGCGACTACTTCGACTTCGGCATCGACCTCGGCCTCGCCGATATTCGCTGGGAGAGCCTGGCCGAGGCGATCGGGTCTCTCGTCCCATTACTCGTTTCTCAGATGATTCGACGTCGTAAGAACGATCGAACACGCTGAAGAAAACCTGCTGTATCTCCGGAACCCACCGGAAACCAACACCAGAGATATATCACGACGGCACAGCCTCTCCGGAGGAGTTGAAACGACGAGAACCACGACGCAAACTATATCCCCGAGGGGACTATCGAGCACCCCCCTCTGCCCCCCTCCCCCCGCGCTCGCGAATACAAGAAAAATATTTCGTTAGCGTCGTCGATGGTTGGCGTACGCGCACGTGACACACTCGGCCATCCCATGGAAATCCGACGAGGTCGTCTCGATGAGATGTCGTCGACGGGACGTCGATGATGGGACGCGTCGACGAGATGTCGGATAGGATGTCGAGGACGTCGGCGGCTCGTTGTACTGACCTTTCAGGCGACGCGGGCTCTCTCGAGGTCTCGGTACACCGTCAATCGGGCACGCACATCGTCGCGTAGTGCACAAGTATCGCGAGCGGCGGGAACCAGCGTAACTAATAGTCCGTCCGAGCGTAGAATCTCGCACGAGAATACAGGCACGGTCGCGATCTTAGCGCTGGTCGTTGGGTCGCGTCTGTGACCATTGCCGCGAGCGTCGTCGGAAGGACTGTCCTCCTGGCCGTTCATGCCAGCTCGTTTGTTTTCTTCGCCGTTTGCCACGGGTTCTCGCGGCGGGCCCGTTCACCAGCATGATCTCGCGCGATTCCTCGTTAAACGCTCGTTCGTCATGTTCGAGGAGGAGCGGCCTTGGCTCCGCTTCGGCTCGGGCTTCGGCTTCGACTTCAACGCCGACCTCGACTCGCTCGAGATGATCCCGGTGGTGTCGTCGCGACGACACCCGTGTATCGCATACCGAACAAACAACAAACACCGCACCGCGCGTTCTCTGTTCGGAGTGATCGCAACCGGGATATATTCGACGCGACTCGACTCGATTCGACGCGTTGTCCGTGCTGCTACCGAGATCAGCAGCCGATACGCGATACACACGGCGGCCGGTTACGCGCGCTACCCAACTACCAGACTACCCGACTAGCCCGCGGAGGATGCGCGCTTTCTCTCGCGCTAGCACTGTGGAGAAGACGGTGGTAACGCAGCTGGCATCGGGGAAAAAGGGTTGGCGTGTGGGGCGCGCGCGCGGTCACAGCGACCTGGCTGTCAACAGCGCCCGAGGTAGGCAACCGGACTGAGTCGCGCGCTTACACACTGTCGGCGACAGACAGCGCGACCACCGGGCTCCACCGTGCCGCGCCGCTACGGAGGAGGAACCAGGGACGAAGAGAACCGCACAGAGAGAGAGAAAGAGATGGTTTCGACTCGGTGGTCGAAGCGCAGAGGGTGGAAGACTCTATCCGAGAGAGAGAGAGAGAGAGAGAGAGAACGAACTCGTAACCGTGAGGAGATGACGACTGGAGGGGATGAACGCGAGACGAAGACGGAGACAGCCGAGCAACGTGGCGGAAGCTCCGCGAACCAGGCAAGGGGAGGCTTTCGAGTCCGGGGTGGTTCGCGCGCGCGAAGGAGACTCACGACCGAGTGGGAGGGAGGCAGGAAATAACTCGGGAAATCTGTGAGTGTACGGAGAAAGGGGAAAGGAGAAAGCTCGACAGAGGGATCGAAAGAGGAAACGAAGCTAGGAACCGTCGAGAGCGGGGGCAACCAAGCTCTGGCCGGGAGGATGGACGGATAGCGAATTAGGGAAGCTCGTTGTTGGATCGGGATAGGAAAGAGAGAGAGAGATATATATATGTATATATAAGTCGCTTCGAAGAGAGACGGGGCGGTCTTAGCTGGGCTTAGAGACTGAAGGATAGTGGGAACAGTGTTCGTCGAGGGGGGTTGGAGAAGCGATAATTCATAGAACGCACCGAAACAGCAGAAAAAGATGAACGAGGAGGAGAAGGAATCGTCGAGAGACACCAGGCAGAGGAGAGAAGGGGAAACGTATCGCGCAGAATACGGAAAGAGAAAGTTGTACGTGACGGAGTCGAACGAGCGGGGAAGCTTATTCTTAAAAAGAAGATGCGCGGAAAGAGAACCGATAGAACCGAGAAAGGGTGAATGTTACCTTTACGAAAAGCCACGAGACTCGCCGGAGATCGTATCGCGAAGCGTTGCGTTCGGGCAAGACAAGATCGTGGGCCGAGAGGAAAAATGAAAGTACGTTTTAAATCGTCGGGAAACTCGGAGTACGAAGAAAGACGAACGACGAGGGGTTGTAGGGCGGGGAAAGTATCGGCGTGGGCGAGGGGAGTGACGACGAGGAGGAAGAGAGCGATTCGAGGAAGAAAAATAACACGGGATTGGCCGAAGGGGACGGAGCGGTGCGGAAGTGGAAAATGGAAAAGAGAGAAACAGGAGGGAAGTAAGGGAAGAAAGGGAGTTTGCGCGATGAAGGGGTCGCACTCCTCCTCTCCCCCTCCCACCAACAGCCGAGTGCCAGCCTTTTGCTGAATGACTCTGCGAGTACCTTCGGAGATATGTTTGTCTCATAATTGAATCGTTGCTGTTGGAGCGCGAGAGAAAGACCCGTCGTTGGTGTATCTCCTTGAAAAATTCACGCTTTTCCCGTGTATTTATTCTCGGCGTTGAACAACGGGTGGACGGGGACGGGCCGGGACCGGTAGGAGCCGGTAGGGGCGGACGGCTGAAACGGGGGTAGCCAGGGGTGGGAAATTAATCCTTCGAACGTGATGTCCTCGAGGCGGCACGTGTTACAGATATATGTAGTCGAGAACGACAACGACCACGACCGCGACCACGACGATTTTATAATTCCTATCCACCGTCGAAAATAATCGAAAACATTAGGATCCAAATAGACGGTGCGTTGTACAGCGGAAATAACCGCGGTATCGACGCAACTGCACGCACCATCGGTGTGCAAAAAAGAAAAGAGACAGGTCGGAGAAGGGAGAGGGGGAGAGAGAAACACAGAGTCTGATCGATTATTATCTTAAAAATAACTAGCTGTCTATGTGGCGCGCGCGCGCAATTTAAAAAAAAGTCCTCTCGCCGCAAGCCAGACGTTGAAACGCGAAAGATTCCCTGAGATTTCTTTCTTGTATTATCAATCAATCGAAAATCGCTTACCATTTCGGGTGGACGTTCGACGACGACGACGACGACGACGACGATGACGGCGACGGCGATCGATCGATCGGCAAAACGTCGGTGTTGGTCGCGCGTGATTAGAGCGGCGCATCTTTTCCATATCCCGGATCAATAATCGACGTATTCTTTCAGGACGACGGTAGAACGCATGCCGGTAGAAGTCGAGAAAGTTGCGGCGGGGTCGGACGAAATATCGCCAACGCCTTGATCAACCTTGGTCTGAACGCCACGCGGTTAATATCCGTCGTTGGCAACGACCAGCCTGGCGAAGCTATAATTAAAAGTCTCGGAGATGGGGGCCGGACCATCGAACAGTTGTCGAACATGACCACGGCTAGGTATGTGCAGCTCTCCCCGTAACAAACGTTCGTTTGGCGATTTATGGTTTACGATTTACGTCTACTTGCGATCGTATGCGAGCTTTAGGTAGTTTGTTCCCAATTCTTTCGACATAATAAAAATACGAACAGCAAAGAACGACCCGCCGACAAGGATTTCAGGATCTATTATTACCTATTTAGACATTTTTAGGCTCCCGTATCGAGGACCCAACATTACCACAGAAACGAACGACGAAAGATTCGCAAAGGACACGGAGTTATATCCGCAGCCCTTGAGTAGCATCAACGATAAAAGCCCGCGGAGAGCCACGAATAAACCATTAGAGATTAAAAGAGGCAGTCGGGGTTCTCTGGGGATTCAAGGTTCATTTACGGCTTACGGTTCAAGAGAAAGGACTCTTCCGCGGTAGTAAGCCCGGGGACAGTAAAAACCCATCGTTGGCGTTAATGGCTATTGGCTACCGAGCAAAACGGAATAACCGTTGACCTCGTGAACAACCACTCGAGACCATTTTTCACCGATTTTCGTTAGCAATACTTTTTCCTTACTCCGAACGAACCAGCACTCACCGTCTGTCACGAATTTTATCTTTTAACAGACCAACACGCGCCCAATACTATGAAACAAATTATACATGAAAATCCAGAATCTTGTATACCTTCCAGATAAACGTACATATATATATATTTTTTTTTTCAATTTTCTAATTCAAGATGTACCGTGATAATCGATGGCAAAGGCGAGTGCCATTTCGGAGTCGGTGAAATGGACATATTCGCCAGTATCACTCCCGACGTGGTGAAAAAACATCGAGCGGACTTGGAGAATGCCAGCTTCATCGTTCTCGATGGTAATCTACCTCTGAACACTCTCAAATACATTCTGGATCTAGCCACCGACTCAAAAATACCAGGTCAGTGATAAGAATTCTTCTTAGTTTGTTTGTATGAATGTTATTCTCGTCTCTCGTCGATGGTATCTTCTAAATACACGACAGACAATTCGATATCCGACGGTGTTGATGTTAACAAATTCGCAAACATTGAAAAACTATACGCTGCAGAACGGTTAACAGGTAACAGAAATACCTCGCAACGGTGAACGCACAATTCGAAGATTTTACAGAGATAAAAATTCATTTGTCTCTGTAGCAATATTGCGCTAAACATTCTTTCTTCCTAATTGCATGTACAAAACTATAATATATAAGTATGTATAAACAGTTTCCTTACTCTAACTACATAAATCTCTTAAAAAATGGACGGAGTTAAATAGTAAAATACACACGCGTAATTGCGTAATCGATTGTACGCCAATGTCGTGTAAAAGCTCTGAACTCTGAAAGCAGATCTGGTATTGTGGTTCGCTCGAGCTGTGCAAAACTCGTATATACGTGTATAATTTATGGGATCTACGATAGGGAGATTCGATTATATGTATCCGCCTCTTTGCAACCCTTGATGCGTTTGCGGATTAGGTTGCATCTGCATCACCAAATTGCGAGATTCTTTACGCATCCTGTGACCGGCTTTGGCATCCAGGTACAAGAAAAATGCGGCCAACCAATGAAACATGAACGAAACGACGGCTAACGCGTACGACCAGGACAAATGATTAAAATTCGGGTACATTAACCAGTCTCTGCGCCAGCATTGTCCGCCGAATATCGACACCGCCAGAAAAAGTAGAGTACCTGAAACATTCGAGGTCGTAAACATAAGTCTTGTACCAAACAATAATAATAATAACAAGCTAAACGTAAAGTTTCGTAGAAAGTGGGATATTTACCTGCACCCGCGCAGCATAAAAAAGCAGATGCGGAGAGCAGCCATTCGTTATTCAATACAAATTTCAATGGCCAACGTACTAATATTAATGCAATCATAACTTGTGCAGCGAACGAAAGTAAAAGAGCAACGGTAACAAACGTTTGTACTACCAAAAGCCATACTGGCAGTAGCCACTCTCGAATTACATAATATTCCTCCGAAAATATGTGGTGACATCCGTCAAACTGTTTGTCGAATTGATAGTACGGATATCGAAATTCTTTGAAACAATATTCCCACAATCCCATGTGTTTGAAATTACTGAACGTTTCTTGATACGATTCGATCCAGTAAGGGCTGAAAGTAAATCGGTTAAGTAGTTATAACGATTGGGCAAGCAATTCGATATATAAATGATTTTCATTTCGAAAAAACGATTACCTTGTAAATGCCATTACCAATAATAGACCAGCGATATACGTGACCAGTCCACCAAATACTACCGCGTCTAAAATAACATACTCAACAGTTAATAGAGGTTAAGAAGGCTTCTTTTTAGACATGACGGCTATTAAAATTAAACGACTTAATGTTGCTTACTTGACGCGCGGTGATATTCCTGTTTTTCAACAGACATTGTCGATTATTCGAGTTTGTTGGTAGAAAAATTCGGAGCTGACCAGAATTAACAAACTTTTTGTTTATAAACTTACGGGAAAGCTAAGTTTGATCTGAACCACACTGCCACACCTCTCGCCATTGCACTGTTGCCAACCAAAAAAATTTATGGTAGTCGATAAAGCGACTACCTGTACTGTAGCCTGAAGGTTTCCATCTCATAATCATAATCCGAAGTGTTCAAATTGATATTGAAATACATGGACTAAAATTTCTCTAAAAAGTAATTTGGTCGAGGACAATATAAAATAAACAACAACAAATTTCTTTGTACATTTAATTACGTCTTTATTGAAGTAAAAATATGATACAAAAAGTTATATTAATTGCTCCATTTGAATTACATAGAACAACATTATAATAAAATTCTGTACCTACCTAAGGACGGATCTCGCAGCAAATTTATTATACACATATAAATTCACCGATGGCAGTGAACGTTTACGCTATAAAATAATTAAGAATTCAACAACCTATGCTATGTATAAAAAAAAATGAGAGAAAAATAGAATACCGTTTATCGATTACGTTCGAGATTATTCTCCTCCTTGTCAAGCATTTTCTGTGAAAAGAAAAGTATTACTCTTCTTTTTTTTCACTGTACTATTAACTTACAAAAATGTTAATGCACAACAAAAAGAAAAGAAAGAAAACAGTAACAAAATGAGTATACCCCTCTATAGAAAATACTTCTACATATCCTGCATGTATAAAACATCGTACAAAAATACAAATCTTGCGTCATATCATACTTTGTACTGAAAGTAGCAGCAATTCTACCTTAACATCTATTGTATAATTCTACATACTATTAAAATCATGCTAGTATGGACGGAGTAATATTACAATATTTTGGTACTAAAGTGTCATACGAGTCTTTTACAAGAACAAATTCCCTGCTCATGTACGAGACTCGAGCTCAAATCTCGTTTGCGATTCTTTAAAGTATGCCCTCTTCTTACGTTGTACGGTTGCCTCAACGAGAAAAAGTACACCTGCTACTATAGTCAGTACGCTACCCACAGCTGCCATTATAAAGGACCAGCCAAAGAAATTGTTAGCGTGTCCAGGCATCCAACGGTCTGTATTCCCAAGGCAGGCGAATATAATCACTGCCAGTCCGCCGCTTATACCACCGACCAGCAATAAGTATCCAATGGTGAAAATAAGTTGTATGTATCTTTTTTGCTCCGGATCGCAACACAAAGTGAACAACAATATCAACACCAACGATACTAAACTCAGCAGGAAACACAGAGTAAAGAAAAACTGTGTTGCTATCATGAATGCTGTAACAAAAACAATGGTCGTATAGATTCGGAAAAATTAAAAAATACATAGAATCTAAATAAAACTACGAAATAAGAAAGATAAAAAAAAGAAACTTACGAGGTAGTAGAAAGCCACGAATGTCAGAGTATCCTGCGGTAAAAGGATCATAGACCCATCTGCAACCGACGAAAAAACGCCTGGGCGCGTCCATTTCCTGAGGATTCGGCAGAGACCGAAAACAATGGGTCCAAAGACCCAATTTGTCGAGTTTCGCGCCAGTGAACCGAATATCGCTCACTAACCATGCTGGTGTGCCGAATGCGACGCAAACGCAGATGAACGCAACTATGTAAACACCGACTCCGATATTGCCGGAAAAGCTTCTCTTCTTCATCGTGAAGAATCGTTCAGCGAACGATGGAGATCACGACGCAGAATAGAGTGTATGACAAACGAACGTTTCGAATCTAACGATCCAGTAGAGATCCCACGGTATTAACCACACCCAAACACGTTATGTTGTGTACTGGCCGTGTAGCATCTAACCTAACCTTGTAAAACCGTGAGTATCCCACGAGCACAAAGTACCAGCAGGTAGTACCAGTATGTAACTACCAACAAACGGTTCTCAATCTCTCATAGAAAATATTATTTTCGAAAGACAATACGATTTTACTTATGCTCTAAGTAGATTTTTCCCTTTGTTCTTTCATATAAACGTTAAATAAAAAATACTGTATTTACAATGAATTAATTATTTAATGTAGCACAAAGAATGGTACAATTATGTATTTCAGTTCGGACGTAGTACATACACCGTACTATGTTTAAATTCTTTCTTCAAATTTGAAATTTAAAAAATTCGCTACCAAAAATATTTAGGAACGCTGTCTCATGTTTTCTGTATAATGAGAATATTCTCATTGCAAGGATATTACATCATCGACGTTTCACCTAAATTCTAAATCATTTTCAATCCTCTGCTAGCCAGTATCCGAATCTAAAAAAATTGCAGACAAAAATGTTCAAAGAAAAAAATTTCCGGGTAATTCGTTACTCGACCTACACACCCATCGACCCATCCCTAGATCTTTAGTCAAGTTTCTTGGAATGCGCGTCACTTTTACTGTCGTTCTGCTCGTGATTCATTCAGATGCAATTCACATGACTTACTTACAATTAGTTCATAAATGACGCTTCGACTTCCTGCATATCATTAAAGAAATAAAAACTACGATGACAGAAGACGGAACCATGACTTACTCTCAGAGATTTCTCTTTGCGTTTTGTATTTCATCTTTTCAACGGCATTTATTTACTACACTCTTTGCAGTTTCTCTTTTTTTGGACGAAGTATTGCAGAATGATCGTACATTGAAGAAAATTAATTTTTTATCGGGATTCCCTTAAAAATTGTTATTCCTCTCAATTGATTTTGAAATAACTTTAAATAAATATTTGTCTTATTCATTTGAATAGGAAAAGACACCGTAAAATTCAATTTGGCCAAGTAAAATAGCACAAATCTACTGCATTTGTGTATACCTATTTATACATATATATCGTATATGCATATACATATACATTATATGTTTATTCGAAATAAACGTAGATTCACATTAGTTTGTTTAATCATATGTATATTTTAAGTTCTTCACTTACTGTTTATGCACGTTGCAATCGTAGTTGCAAAATGCAACAAAAATTCTGTACATTCGAACAATAATAATTAAGATATGTGCATGCTTACATTTATAGTTCGGTAACGATGGCAAAATGATGTTTAAAGCTTTAAAAACACAGGATTCATGTTATTTTGCCGTACAATCGTAAAGAATCGTTTCTCTATATCTGAGACGTCCTTGACACTAGATTCGCGTATTATGAAATAGTTCATGGTACATACATATATTATATATGAAAAATAATACATATGTAAATTACACTTGAGCTTAATATTTTACGATAGTGTTGATAACTGTCGATAGGTGTAAAAGAAATGCTTTCCAGGTGCAAACGACATGGTGTACGAAATTGTAGAAGTCGCTGATTAAAATAGGAGCTAAACTGGGTCAACGACTTACACCTGACGTCGATCTTCGTGCACGCAATCTTAGTCGTAACTCACGTTGAATTATTTCCCCCGATAGTAAAATGGGTCACAGCTTGACCGTGTTCTACCCTTTGCAACTTAATTATTCTTCCCCAGAAATACTATTGATTTCTTAATTACAACGGAATATATTATGTGATTCGGAAAGAATGGTGAAATAGAAAATTTAAAACAAGTTATTTTATTGCATCAACTTTTCATACACTTTTTTGATATAAAAGATTACAACAAATATACAATATTTATTTGGATTTAGACCATGCTATGGTTTCAATTATACGTTTAATATTATTACCATTTACAGACTCTTGGTCTCTTTGCATAAGATTCCTTATTTCTATGGACGGATTTGTAGCATTAATTATTCTACAAAAATAAGAAATAAATGCATAATATACTTGTGTTAAATGTTACAAGAGTATACAAAATATCTTTCTTGACTTTAGGCTGCTCTAATATCTATTACTGCATTCATAAGTTAAGATGGGCGTTTGCATGCAGTCGAAATAATACTTATCAAAATAATGAGTATAAATGTAAAAATATATAATAGTCTTCAAAAAAACTTGCACTGAGCTTACTGGAAACGATTCTACGTAAACTGTGTGCTTGAACTCAACAGAGTCGTGCATGGTTTTCCATTGCTTTAAATAATTTAGGAGAGATTCGTGTTTTTATTTCGTGGAGAATGCAATTAGATGGTTGTATGCGTTTTTTGTTCTTCGTTCAATATTCTTTCTACCTTCTTCTTATGTCTACGTCCTTCGATCAAGAAAAGGACACCAGCAATAACTAACAGAAAACTACCGATCACAGCTAACGCGTAAGACCAACTGATCTCGTTATGCTCCCAGTTGGGCATCCAATCTCTGCCATCTCCTCGGGCACCAAATATAATAACAGCTATGATGCCGCATATTCCACCTAATACTAAATTACCACCGGTTGTCCACAAAAGTAACTGGTATTTGTCGTGCTGTCGTGAACAACATGCGTATAATGTCGTTAGAAAACTTCCTATTAATAGTAAAGTTAGACACAATGTAAAGAAAAACTGTGTTGCCACAAAAAAGGGTGGTAGAAGAATATCGTGAATTATGTAGTACTCTTCCTCAAACACCCACCAGCAGCCATAAAATTTTGTATCGTACAAATGATGTGGATGTTCGAATCCTTGGAAACATACCTGCCATAAACCTATGAAAGAAAATAATTTATTATAATCTAATGATGAAATACAGGTAACTCTATTTAAACTTTGTTGCTTCATTCGAAACAATTGACAGCCGGATCAACATCATAAACCGAAATATAAAAATGCATAGCCACCTTGCAGTAACAAAAATGTTGAAAATCAAATTACCGATTTTAATAAACTTCGGATTTTCCAATTTTCCGTCTGTTTCAAGCCAATTGGGTGTGGTAAATGCAATCACTACTAAAACAAATGCTACTGCCGTGCATATTGCAGCAGCCTTTCCATTTCGAGTTTTGCCCATTATTTGCCTATTATTATATGCCTATTACTTTGTTGTTTGTTTTTTAACAGATTTATCAAATCAACAATTTTTATTTCTGACTGCTTCAGCGTGTGGTTAGACCGAAAATTTGTAATGTACACACACAGTAATATCTTATACATCTTCTCCATGAAACAGAGTGTTAATAGAGGGCCGTTCTCATGAGAATTTTTTACCTCTTTCCCAGCGCTCCGTACCTGTCGTTTTAGCGGTTCATTTGAAATATTTTATGAATTGCAAACTTCGAACAGAAACAATAATATATTTTATTCTATAGATATACATTGTAAAACAATAGTGTTATGTAATACTGTAATACTTGGAAATATATGAAATTATTTTTTCAGTTTGGTACGAGCCTACGGACGTGAATAAAGCTACAAAAATATTTGAAGCGGAAACAGAATGGACGAATGTACTTCATTTCATATCTCCCAACAGGAATGAGTTAAAAGCAATTGCAAAATATCTTGGTATATCAGTGACTGAAGACAAATCGAGTATAGATTTAGAAGAAATAAAAGCAATCGCGGAGCAGGTTGCTAAATTTGTTCCAGTAGTAATAAGTACATTGGGATCTCAAGGAGTATTGGTAAATCATTGAACGCAAGAAACTATATGTGCTCGATTGTACCTAGATATGTACTTTTAGCTGTTAGAAATTAATACTTTGATTAATGTGTAATTTCTTTTGTTACAGGTCGTTCGCAAAGCTTTGGGAAATGATACCTTTTACGATAAAGAGGGTAAACTGACTGTAACTACCACGATTACTTCACGTTTGTATCCACCATTATCCTACACTTCCGAAGATTCAAACGAAACGTTTAACGTGAGTGGCTGCGGCGATTGTCTTACAGCAGGAATGATATATGGGATTCACAAAAATATGGTCGAGACTGATTGTCTTTCTTTGACCTTAAAGGCTGCCGCGCTTTCTTTGACATCGCTAGATGCAGTTCCTGCTTCGCTTTCATTGCTATGCAATGACGCCAAAAATATTAAGAAACTTAACCGTTAAACAACGCGAAAACAGTGTACAATAACAAATCTATTTTGATAATATGGGATATTTTTCCGTCGTTTGAACAGCGCGAACTATTTCAATAAGATTTTAGAATCTAAATTGCATCTACTACTTTCTTCTAATCTATTTTTCTACTAATATCGCATTTCTCAGGTTTTGACCATTAATTTTCTTATTTGGATACGTTCGTATCAGTTTCCTTCTTCTCCCATAGAGAGACAAATTCTTTGACCTTGAATTTTCGTTTGCATCCCTCATAGTTCATGTACCTTATTTTTCCAAATATATCTCTTTCTGTCCAACCATGGTCATGAATGCCGCATATTGACCATGCGCAACCTATACAAATAAACGCGTGGTTTGATTACAACGCTATATTAAAGAAATAGTGTTATAAATATGACGCGATCGTAACACTCGCCTACATAGCCATTAGGATCACAGCCATCTATACTGTATTTATTATTTAAATAATTGGCCCATTCTAAAGCATCTTCGGGTGTTTTGGTCCATTCTAATATTTTCTTTGCCCAGTACATTCTCAAAAATCCATGCATTTTTCCTATTGTTACCATTTGATTTTGACAAGCATTCCATAAATCATCATGGGTTTCGGAGTTTTCCAATTCGTGCAGAGAATAAATATATTTTCTTTTATCTTTCCTGTATATAAAGCATATTGATAGTAAAATATAGAGGCGATTTATAATGACATACATAAAAAAGGCTACCGGTGTTTATTTAATGTTTCCATAGCCCATGTATGAGCGCCTTCAACAAGATCATAATTTTCGTTGTAAAAACAAAAATTATCGCTAAGTTCTCGCCGTATAATAGCTTCCTCCATAAAGGATTCAACCGACTTTGGATACAATCTTTTATATTCCTGTACTTCCAAAATACAACGCTGTACCGATACCATGCCAAAATTAAACCAAGGAGACAAATTGCTAGTGGCATTTGATAAAGGATCGTTACGTTCGGTCGCATACATCTTTAAACGATTTTGTAAAAAACTGTCCAGTTCGTTAATACCATTTTTATATCCTGGCAATGCCCATGATATTTCACCTACTGTTCTATCCACTTCTGTGTCTTCCAGAGCCATTTTCCAATTATTATCTACAAACTTTTCGTTCGACGAATACGGATGTTTTACAATAGGCGGAAATTCTGTTAAAAATTCATTCAATTTCGTATTGATTTTATTTCTAATCGTTTTAGCTGCAAACTCCTGTTTTTGCGAAGCTTCCCAACAAGGCACAATATTGTGTGCATCTACCTTGGAAAACAAACGAATTTGCAAGTTGTTTTGTTTTATTATTTAATAGATAAAATATTAATATTAAAATTAGTTCACTTACTTGACAAAACGGCACATCTTCTGGTAGCTTATTTTGTGCATTATCGATCCATGACATAGGTAATTTCAATGGGCAAAAATCTGCGATTACAGCCCCGATCTTATGTGTTTTTACAAATTTAACAATGCTGTCGTTTGGCTCTCCATGCAGTAGATAAAAATTTATATTTAGTGTTTTACATTCTTCTTCAACTTCTTCCAATCCTTGTAACAGAAATTTATAATGTCGCATCGAAGCTTCCAAGAAGTTTGACATTAAACAGAAACATACGTGAAGAGGTAGCTTATGTTTTAAAGCAGCCCTTTGGGCAAAGAGTAGAGCCCAATTATCTTGAAAGATGCAAGATCATTTTTAATAATTAAAAGTCTACTTATTATATGTATATTTATATGTATGTATTACAGACAATAATATCGATATTAGAAAATACCTTGTACTCTAATGTCACGAAACATCCAGTACAATATCCCTTTACGATCATCTTTAACATCATTTAATTTGCTCAATAAACGAACACGTTTTTTGTTGAAGTTGAATGTGCTGACGGATTCAGCTGTCTAGAAAAAATTTCAAACATCAAACAAAAAAGAAGATGCAACAATTCATAATGAGAATCCGATTGTACATTTTTTCTACTATTTATAAACTTATCTATCAAATCCGACGATTTCTTTCGCTTCGACGGCCTCGACTCATCCATATTTTAATAATAGTTGTATTGACTATTTACAATACTTTACAGTATATGATATGAAACTGTAAATAAATTATAACTTAGGAATCAAGGTATTCACTCCTATTGCTTATATTTTAGTTGCGCATAAAATAGACGCAACTTGTAATTCTGAATCATATTGCGCAATATAATCGTTGTAGATCCTGGAATGTATGATCTAGAATTGCATATGTTAGTATTTAGATACCAAATAATAGCATTTTTTAAGCGTATAAATATGTCATAATTATAAAGAATATTCGAAAATCGTATAAAATCGATCTCTTATTTATCGTATTGTTTATTTAACTTATAGAAATAAGTTGTAGATTATATAGAAATCTGTTGTCAAGGAAGTCGCTCGATTCCTTAGAGGTTCTGTCAAAGAACAGAACGGTGGCGTCATCTTGCAACAATATTGCGAGATTATTTAAGCATTCTTACACAGATGACGACGCATACTTACTTTTCATCGCATCTATTATCCCGTGTGTGTACTTGAAATACCAAATGTTAGTTAAAAACATGACAGGCGATAATTGTTACCGTGTAACGCCATTGAAGCGTAATTTTATAATCGATATGATTCTAAAAACACCATATATTGTTGTTTATGAAAATGCAAGAGAAAATTGTTAAAATTTCAAAGTGGTTAGATTACTCATTACGTATATATATTTTTTCAATGTATATATAGTGTCAGTACACATGTAAACTGTTCATTCGAACGCGGACGGTTTAGAATTCAAAATCGTCCAATCTGCGTTTACCAATCATAACTATCACGAAATTTTTTCATTGGTTATTTCCATAAATCTTCTTATTGATATCATTTTTATAAAAAGAATAATGCCATAAACTCTATCTGGTATAAATTAATCGGCCAAGGATACATTCATTCCATAACGCTTTAATGAAACAGTAACATATAATTATAATTGTGGTCATATTTTCAGTTACATACATTATAAAAACATACAATCTGTATACAAGATAGTAATGTTATAACAAGATAACAGAGAAATGCGTGCTCAAGATACCATAAAATCTTATTAACACAATCGAATAAATAGATTACAAATTATTGAAATATTTCCTCATTTTTTCTGCAAGCATCGCTTTCAACTATTTAACGTGTCACGAAATACATATCACTTTTCACGATGAAGGTTATGTAAATTTGATTTGACATTAAAATCAGCAATAACCAGTTTAAATAACATATCCGTCTTTTATTCATGATAAAGTTAATACATAGTAGTGTCCAAGTAATAATTGAAACTAATTATAGCGTCATACACTTACGTTCTTAAATAGTACTAATAAATAGATAACAGCTAAATATGTACGACAATGTACTTTGATACTTTCAGTTTCTTCGAGTTTAATGGTGAACGAAATAACAATTAATTCAAAACTATTGAATTACAATCGGTGATGGAAAATGTATAATTATGAAAACTGTATGTATAAAGCGTAAAGTGAAATTTAAGATCAGGACCACTGTGTAATCGAGCCGTATGTATGTGTGCGCATCCATTTTGTAATCTCGATAACTTCTTTAGACCGTAAATTGTTACCGTCAACATTGCCTTTCGAAATACGAGCATTAAGTGTCCAGGTAGGAAATTAACTAACATGTTTAAAAAACATCGAATTGTAATGTAATTTCATAAGGGTCATTGAGGCCCGACCGCCCGACCACACGAACGTATCAACGAAACCGAATAGCCATTCGGTTCGGGGCAAACAGCGTCGTGACACGCACTCACACAACGCAGAAATGTGCGATGCTTTTCGGACGAGCAATGACAAAAATTGTCGCGGTGGGGGGATCGCCAATGAGAAGAGGTGCCTGTTGGTCACGTGTTTCGCGACGCAGTGCAACCACGAGCAGAACGAGAGTATCGTCAACAGAGACGAGCTAGACACCGGAGAGAGAAGGTCGAGTTTTGCACCCGCTGCTCTGCAACGAAGAAAGAGGGGACTAGTGAGAGAGAGAAAGAGAGAGGGAGGGAGGGAAACCAGACGGTAAGGAAAGAGATGGAAGATCAAGGAGGACAGAGATTCTAGAGGAGAAAGAGAGACAGAAGATATTCGCGGCACGTAAGAGAGAGAAAGATAAAGGAAGGGCCCGGAATACAAAGTGAGAGAGGGGAGCGGACGAAAAGAAGAAGCGGACAGGCTGGCATACGGACCTGTCCGACTCCGACTCGCGACGATTCTGCGATCTCGTGGCTCGTGGCTGCCTTTCAGCTGCTATCCTGCGCTGCTCTACACCAGCCACATTCGAGCACCAGAGCTGCGCGACAGTAGTAACAGTAGATTCGGTTCGGTGTAGAAGAAAAGAGAAAAAGATTCGTTCTCGTACATATATTTATATATTTATATATTTATATAAATATATATATATACACACACGCAAACACATATATATGTATATATATAAACATATATATATTTATATATATATGCATATATACTAATTACATATATATGTATATACACACGCGCTCTCTCTCTCTCTCTCTACACACACACACACGCATACGCATACACACGAATATATATATACACATACATAGGCATATACTTGCGTATATGTATATATAGGAAGAGAGAAAGAGAGAGATAGATACGAAAAGAAAGAGAAAGAGATCGAAAGAGAGTAAGAGCGAAGCGGGCGCCGTTACGATAAAAGAAGTTTTTCGGAGAGCGTATTCGGGAGAGCGTTCAATGGTCGAAGCAGCTATGCGCCACGCCGTCGTAGGGCTGTTAGCTAGCTAGTTCTGACTACGGGAGGTCTCGGGCCGCAGTTACGACCTCGAGAGAACGAGCGGGTTCGCCTCGCGAAGATGACCATAATAGTCTTTTTGATCGACACGTCGGCCTCCATGAATCAGAGGGCATATTTGGGCGGGCGACCCACGCTTTTGGACGTAGCCAAGAGCGCCGTGGAGACATTCGTCAAGGTACGCCAGTCACAGCTTTCCCGGCTTTCTTTCCCGGTCGTGGGTTAGGTCGAGTTATCGGTGTTGTCGTGGTCGTGGTCGTGGTTGTGGACGTGGTTGTGATCGTGATCGTGATCGTGAACGTTGTCGTTGTCGTTATCGTTATCGTTGTTGTCGTTACCGACTCGTGCCATCCTGATCGCGGAGAGAGCAACGTGGATAACTGTTCTAACTTGCATCGGTTCCCTCGTCGTCAACCTTCTTCTTAGCCTTTCGATCTTTCTTTTTTCAGGTGAGACAGAGATCACCGGAAAGCCGTGGGGATCGTTACATGCTACTGACCTTCGAAGATCCGCCTCAGAACATCAAAGTATGTTTCCCTTCGCATTTCACTTTATCTTTGTCTTTTCGCACCTTTCGCACTTTTCGTCCTTTTCTTTCCTCTCCATTCTGTGATATTTCCCATCTCTCTCCGTTTCCATCACAGATACACGGATACACGCGCGCGCACGCATACGAGCGTATGCACACGCACACATTACATTATGTTAGCTACAGACTTACAATTAGACGAGCTATGCTTTTTAAATAGAAATGGTATGTAGATTACTTTAAACATTAGTCCATTATTTGATTCATAAGATACCATATTGACCGTGTAGTATATATTTATATTGTTATGATTATTGTAGTACAGTTACATTAGGGATGAATGTGTTCACATATAGGTATCGTTTGCAGAAAAAGCAACTGAAATACAATTGAAACATTTGTTATTGTGCAATTAAAGCTTGATACGCTTGAAACGTGAGGTTAAAGAATTCGCCTGACACTCCAATGTATTTTATTTAGCAGCTGTAAATTTTCAATGCTGTTTAGCTAAATCTCCTGCTTTTAAATTATTTCTTTTACCATGCGCAATCGAGTCAATGCGTTTGGGCTGATTATCGTGTCATTTGTCTTTTCTATTTGCCAAATAAACAATATTCACTAAGAAGGCAACAAAGTACAACCATGCAATTGTTATATATGTATTTTGTTACAAAAAGACAGCATTGTAACGGTATGCAAACAGGGGTTTACTATGAAAATCTTGCTCTCTCAGATACGAGCGTGTCAAATTTACAAAACCGATACACGTGCTAGTCACGCGTTATTGAGCGCCTTTATCCTCTCTTTAGAAGCCCTTATATTATTTCTATTCAAAATATTTTATGGCACATCTCTAATTTATTTTCATTTTTCAGGACCGAGTACGATGATCAGGCATGTGGCTCAAGAAGGGGTCACGGTTGAATAATATTATAAGGATTAAGGTACTGTCGCCTGTTTAATAATGGTAAGGGAAGTGGAAAGAGAATCTACGCGACACCGGGCCCTGAAACAATAAAGAATCATCATGGGAATCCGAAGATAGTAAACTAAAAGATATTGTTGATGCAATAGACGATGACGCCAGCAAACTTTTCATGGCTATTCTTCATTGTCTTAATGTCTAATGTCGCGTAGTGGTCTTTCTTGTTCCTCCATTATTTCACAACTTCAGTGACAGAACTAAACTAACTCTTTCTTGATCCATTAGCCTTATCATCATTTTTTATTCAATTCTCTCGATAACGAATTTACAGTTTTAACGGTCGAGTCATTTCCAAAACTTGCGCTTGACCGACCAAAAATATATTCGTTTTTATTCCAGGCTGGCTGGAAAGAAAATTTAGCGACGTTTATGAACGAGCTTAAGAATTTACAATGCGTCGGATTAACAACACTAGGTGCCGCTTTAAAACATGCTTTAGATGTTCTGAATATAAATCGTATGCAGACCGGTATAGACACGTATGGTCAAGGAAGATGCCCCTTTTACTTGGAGCCCTCGGTAATCGTTGTCATTACGGATGGAGGAAAGTATACGACTAACAGCGGAGTAAATCAGGATGTAAGTATATAAGAGGCAGCATTAAAATATAAATTTGCCAAGTTCATTGGAAAACATTTGGAAATTGCTCTAATTTTTGTTAACAGTTTACATTGCCCATGCATTCTCCTATCCCTGGGTCCGAGCTGACAAAGGAGCCATTCAGATGGGACCAAAGATTATTTTCTTTGGTATTACGGCTCTCTGGAACACCAGCTGTTGAGAGAGATACGGGATTAGTTGCGAGCGACGCGTCTCCTATAGATGCTATGTGCGAAGTTACCGGAGGTACGAATAACATATGTGCACAACGTTCCTATTAGAATTCGATATATCTTATCGTGAACGGTAATTAAAAACTTGAATATTCCTTTTTAGGTCGTTCGTATTGTATAACATCATTTAGAATGATGATGCAGTGCATAGACTCTTTGGTACAAAAGGTTCAATCCGGTGTGGTAATCAACTTTGAGAAAATCGGACCAGATCCTCCACCTTTGACGAACGAAGCGCAACACGCGGACGAGGAAGAGAACGAAGAGGAGAATAACGCGACAAACGGAAATCGAGCACAATATCCGCCTAATGCGATGGTACCTCCTGGAAATACGTTATGGCATTCTTGTAGAAGACTCATTTATGTTCCGCGATCGGCGCAGAAAGGTTTTGCAGTCGGATTTTGGCCGATTCCCGAAAGTTTCTGGCCTGATCTGAGTGCAAGTTCTCTGCCTCCTAGATCGGCTCATCCAAACGTAAAATTTACTTGCACTAGCCAAGAGCCCATGGTGATAGAAAATCTTCCATTTGATAAATACGAGTTAGAACCGAGTCCGTTAACGCAATACATTTTAGCCAGAAAGCAGCCAACAGTTTGTTGGCAAGTTTTTGTAGCCAATTCGTACAAGACTAGCGACGTGGGTCATCCGTTTGGATACTTAAAAGCAAGCACGAACTTAACGTGCGTGAATTTGTTTGTAATGCCGTATAATTATCCGGTGTTGTTGCCTTTGTTAGAGGAGTTGTTCAAAGTTCACAGATTGAAACCAACCAACGAATGGAGAACGCAATTTCAGAATTACATGAGAACCATGCCAACTTACTATGCAGCGGTATGCGATTAATTGATTTTATAACAATATATGCAATATTACGTGTTTGTATGTCAGGCATTATATTGATACCGTGTATGTTTTGATTACAGTCTCTCAGGAGGGCTTTAACTAGAATGGGTGCACCAGCACCATTGGCACAAACGTTAATTCCGGATAATATGGATAATTCTTTGTCCTATAGCGTTTTAAATTATTTAAAGCGACTGAAAAATCAAGCGAAAATCGAATTCGATAGACTTTGCAACGAAGTTCTGTCCAAACAACTCGCTGCTGCTAATATGACAAAGAATCTAGTAAACGGTAGTACAACAACGATAACGGATGGAGTAAGAGTTATTCCAAGAACTCCACTAAAGAAAGATTTGGTAACTATTTGGAAACTGATTTTGACTCTGACTCTCTCACTCTTTTGTACCGTCGTCGATAGTAGAAATACTAATTATGCATGTTTCATCACGATAGGTTTCGCATCCGTTACTGCAGGATAAGTTTACAGGGCTGAGGGATCAATTGAACGAGTTTGGTGGTTTCGTGGTTGGATTAGTTCGAAATCAACAGCGAGGCGCGCACAGTTATCGGAACGCGTTCGACGTTCCTCGGAAATCCCTTTTAGATCAAGTGGTCAGAATGCGTGCCAACTTTTTACAACCTGGATTGCTACACACAAAACTACTCGATGACGATTACGTTCATTCTATGCCCCTCGCA
This sequence comes from Lasioglossum lativentre, assembly GCA_916610255.1. NCBI lineage: Eukaryota > Metazoa > Arthropoda > Insecta > Hymenoptera > Halictidae > Lasioglossum > Lasioglossum lativentre. The sequence continues at coordinate 9,057,041 of OU744363.1, read as the reverse complement.
CAAATGGGGAATTATCAGGAATACTTAAAGCGTATGACTCCGCCTTTAAGAGAGATCGAGAGTGTCCCCGTGAGGCAGCATATGTTTGGTAAGTACTCGAAGTAAGAGCCGAAAAAAATTTTTCGTCAACAAACAGTCAATTCAGAAAACTTTGAATCGGATTGTAATATCGTAATATCGATTGTTGTTAATTTTTAGGTAATCCTTTCAAGATAGATAAAAGAATGATGGTAGATGAAGCGGATATCGATATGGTTGGAGCGACGTCTTCGGCTTCCAAAGGCGGTCTGAAACGTACGCTGCCAACTTCGGATGGAGGAGGATCGCTAGCTTCGAAACCGCCACCAAATAAACGAAAGCCGGGTCCAATTCCCAAGGACGTTGTCGTACGAAGACCGTCGTATACACCGACCAATTCTACTCCGAGCTCTCCGATTTCTTGGGTAGATGACACCAAGAACCAAGTGACCCCAGCTGCCGCCGATCTGAATCAACCTCCGCCGAGCACAGTGAACTCCTCGAGCGCATCGAGTATATCCAATATATCGAGTATATCGAGTATATCGAGTATATCGAGTATATCGAGTATGTCGAGTATGTCGAGTATATCGAGTATGTCGAGTATATCGAGTATATCCAGTATATCTAGTATATCCAGTATATCCAGTATATCCAGTATATCCAGTATATCGAGTATATCGAGTATATCAAACGCATCAACGGTAAATCCACCGGAGAAATTGGTAAACGGCCTTGCCGAGATGCCTACAATACCGGTATTCGAACCAATACCGGTGGAACATACCAACAACCACATGGACACTCCACCAACTCTGATGCCGGTAGTTAACAATATTGACGCCCCCAAGAACGAAATCAAATTGGAGAAGACGGAGAACGTTAAAAACGAGTGTAATAAGCTACCTCTGAACGATTGTGTTGAAAACAGTGTGAAACTCGAGAATTCGGTCGACGATAGGTTGACCAATCACGTCGAGGAAAAGCGCGAACCAAAGGTGGAGAAGGACAAAGTTCTGACGAAAAAACAATTGGAAGACATTAGAAAGCATAATTTGTCTGTGCGAGAGCTTGTATATAAAGAAGTACGAAGAAGAGGTACAAGTAAGTTGATATCAATTCGATTTTTATTGTAGTTTCTCGCGCTCAAAAAAAGAAACGATCAGCATTAGTAATGCTCGGTGATTTTGTTTCAGATTACGGGACACTATTTTCACATTTACACCAAATTCAAGGGACTCTAGATATACGACTTGCGTTTTTGCGAGATATCGTGAAAGAATCGTTACGATTTAAAAGACGTAATTTGGCATCGTTGCTAGAAGAATATTTAAAAGATGTACAAGAGGATAGCTGGACTGTAAACCACAAGGTGAATCACAATGGTGCCACAAAAATAAGTTAAGGGTCGATTGCATAATGTGGGCATTACTCGAGTAAAAAGAAAGAAAAACTGAAAAGACTATAACGAGTCGAGCGAACGATACGGGAACGTGTCTCGAATCGGGACACAAGGTAGCCCATCAAGCAAGTCGTACATCTGTAAAGCGATAAGCGTGTTTAGCGTTTAAGGGTGTATGTTGCCAAGGCGCGCGAAGTGATAATAATTGATAAATCTAACGAAAGCAAAATAGCATTCTGGATGTCAACCAAGGAGATATGGCTCTCATGCTCCTTTTTCTTTGGTTTTCATTTCGTCTCTCCTCTTTGTGACTGTACAGTTGGTAGAAATATGTTTTTCAATCGATTATATGCGTTAACGACAATAAAGTCTTGTCATCATTGATTCAATAACGTTGTAAACGAATTTGAGTCTTATTATTCGTTACTCCGTGAGAGAATTACTTGGATTCGTTCACTAAATATTCGAAATATATTTTGAGCTTCCTCATCTAATTGTCCAACATTTTAATCGAAAATTAAATAATAATTCTTATTATAACTACTACTATTACTACTACTACCACTACTACTACTATTAGTACTACTACTGCTATTACTATTATTATTATTATTATTATCATGATCATTATTATTATCATTATTATTATTACATTGTTACTGTACGCCGTGAGACGCTACAGTTTTTAAATAATTGTAATTAATTCTAGTAACGAACACACAGTACGCCGTTTATAAAAAATAATATCAGACTGTTTTTCGTTGGGGATGTGACTCGTAAAAACTCTTTGAGTCTCGGATGCAGGCATCCGCGATATTCTTTGATTTCGAAATGTATTTGTTGTGTAATAATTAGCAATTATAGTCTAACTTCCAAGTTTGTCTACTTTGTAAGGAAATTTAGAGGTATATAGTGCCCTGAGAAAGTACAATATTAAGCGAATAGCACAATTCTACCAGCTGCACAATCGAGTATCTTGATGCTTAAAAAGTACAGACAGTAACCACATCGACAATGTATTTTTTTTTTACCACACCTCGTTCTATGTTTTCCTTTTGTAAAAGTTTTCGCGTACACATGTTATTGTGATCTAGGACATAAATCAAGAGATAAGTTTATCGATGCATGATACGCTCTGTACATTTTGTTATATATGTTGTTAATAGTATAAAGCCAAATTGAAGTCTTACTTTCTATGATCAAATCAGAAGGCGCTTCGGTGCGAATCTTTAGAAGTTGAATACATATCTTTTGTTTTAAAGAAGAATTGTAAAAATTTACATTTTGTAAGTAGGAAGAACATACGCTATATTTTATCATGTAATTCGCTAAATTAAAATACCCTGGAAAATAGAACTGTTTTTGTCGTAATGAATCTTCTTTCACGGAATTCGATACACACAATGACATATTGGCTTTTAACGTACGATAATTATCATAACAATTGAAAGCTAATTTTTATATTCAACGTTACCTTATAGAATTTAACTTATTGAAGAATCTTCAATGAAGGGTTGACAGTGCCTAATGCTATTGGAAATTAATACGAAAGAAGATTATATTTATTTTTAACCCATTTCAATATCCACGGTTTTACAATAAAATAATTTTTAAATCGTTTCGTCAAAGAATTCGTGAAATATTATACTTTTGCAAGTTATGCGTACGATAATGAATTGCATGATTTCTCTTGGATAAATTTACAATGATTTGATTTATAATTTTCCAATATATATTTCACGTCGAAATTGTATGTTTACTCTGTGCACAACTTTTAAAGACAATCATTTGTTGCTCGATATTGGATAGAAGTGGGTTGAAAAAAGTATATAGTATAATAGCAATGATTTATATAAATATATAGTAATGTCAAAATCACTTGTTACTATCTATAAGGAGTAATAGTGATTTGACCAAATATTATGTAGACTATCCTAAATTCAATGATCAGGAAGATTATCTTACGCATGCATCAATTAAACGGATCATAAGCATATTGTTGTGTATGACTACACACGTGTTCGCCAAAGCATATTCTATCTGTTCTTCATTCACTTTATTATCGTTTTTGTATGAATAGAGAAAGTTTTGGGCTGGCATACCAATAAATTGTCACATATCATCTTTACCATTAGATTATAAATTAATCCGATTTAAATATAAAGGGGCCGCCTCTAAAGATTTTCTACCATCAGTGTTTCATGGAACTGATCTCTAAGCGTCACCTGATTTTCCAGTTGATGCATTTTTATATCAAAACTCGTGATCACCTGTAGCCTCTTTATATTTAAACAATGTTCAAGTGAGATAATCATCCTGAACTTATATATATATATTATATATTACATGTATATATATATATATATAAATATATGTATATGTATGTATGTATATATGTGCATATATTCTGCTCTTTGTAAATCTAGTAGTGAAATTGTATATCAAATAGTATTTATTGAATTGAAATCGTTAAACGTTTAACAAATTATTTTATAATAAAGGAGCTTAGCTGAGTCTCTGAGACAATGATGCTAGACGCTTATTGGCTCCAAAGAGAAATTAATAAGAAAGTTGAATGAACATAACACAAAGTGCGATTCTACGATGAATTAATAGATAATAAGAAAGAAAAATATGATGGAGTAAGTAACACGATTATCAAAATAAATTTTGTTAGATTAACTCTAATTTTTTTATCATATCGCTACTTATTCTCATACATTGATCAAAAATAGTTGCCAAAAAAGTGTGAGGAGAATAGGGCACTCTACGTGTAATACTTTTATCAAATCATCTTTTATCAATCCATATATTTAATACTTTTTCACACAGAGACAAATTTTACCTACAAATTTTCACACAATATGACCATATGTCAATGTGTTTAAAGTTATTTATGTACCCTATACTCCGATAAACTAGAAAGACAATTCTGTTTCAGCGAGCATCTCTAATTCGTTTTTAAATTCAATTTTTAATTGTCATCTGTTATACTGGTGTTACGTACATCATATTGTTCAAAATACATTTAATCGGTTATTCTTTTATTGTACCTATATTGCTATCGTGTGCGTTATTGTAGATATACCACTGTAAATAGATACGTATTGATGGTTACTACTAAGGAAATTCATATTGAAGTGATTGTTCCATTTTTACGTTTATATTTTAAAACAAAATAGCAGATAAGCTTTAAAAAAAAAATAAATGAAAAGACAATTGACACATCATTTTATAGTTGGATCTCTCCCTGCATTATTATACTCCTAATAATTATTGACTTGTTGGAGTAAATTGATTACTGACCAACTTAAAGTAAACTAATATCGATGAAAGACATGCTGACATGTACATATATTCGATATTTGTTCAAATTCATTCAAACATTTTTGTTTATTCAATAATAGGTAAAGTCGAATTGATTAACTATGTTTCTATTATGAAATATTCAAATCTTAATAGATCATTTATTCGGTACAAAGTCAGAACTATAATTATGGGTTATGTTCATCTGTATTACCTTAGGTCTTAATTATTATTTAATTTTGCATCAATTCCGATACGAATAAACAACATTGACGATAATCTCATCTAATAAAAAAGAAGGGAAACTCATAAATAGCTCGTACAATAAAAAAGACAATCAATAACAATTCTCATACCAAAAATGTCAATCAGATTTTAAGTCTTGTATTCATAGTTTGAACAAACCATACAATTTTATATAATGCAAAGCATAATTATTACAACAGCTATATCTACTACATACAGATATTTATGAAAAGAATTTGTGATACGACCATGTATTTATGTTGGTCAAGTTTAAGTATTAATGGGGCGATAATGATAGTGATATAATGAAGCTATAAGAATGCTCTAAACCAATTATTGATTAAACATTTATAAGAACTATTTGTTAAGAAATAAAACATGCATATTTGAATGTAAAATATTCAAGGAATATTTGTAAGAAAATTACTATTTTCATATCGAGAACTCAATCGATGGATGAGTTCTGCAAGTACTATAATATATATTATACATATATATATATATATATATATATATATTATACTCTTCAATTGCCGCAAAATGGACTTACATATGAAGTAGGAAGTGTTTACCTTTAAGTTTTAACGTATATGGACTTTTTATTAAACTTTTACAATCTGTTATTATATAGCTAACGATTTAAAAGTATGTGCATGCATACGCTTCCAGACGTCATCGGTGCATAATTAAAGATTTCAACAGTACGAAAATAAGATGTAACATAAATATTTCTGTTATTTGAAATTCGATTTTGAAGAGTAGCATCATATTATAGTAAATATATCGCCTGGTATCGCCTTCAATCTTCAGTATCATATGACAGAGAATGATAATAATGAAATAAGGATTAACGATACCAGAGAACGATACATAAGCATATATTGTACATAAATATAATTTATCGATATATTTCATAATTATATTTGAAAACAACGCATGCAATATATTAAAGTATAGAATTTTTGATTTAAATAATCGAAAGTATCGATATTGGAATCGATACTGTGGACTTTTAAAAAAATCGGAAAGTATAAGATGTCCTTTGGAAGGGGTGAGAGACGGTGGCCGAGAGGCTCACATCAAAATGGCCGCATTTTAGTCTACAGACGATTTTTCTTTACTGTTTGCCAATAGCCGTGTAAAGGGCCTGGCAGTGTTCCTCTAAGTGGCAGATCTGTTTCGCTGGAAATTTCACTGTTGGATAACTTGATAATTTTCGTGAAATAGAGCAAACTTCGGTAAGAAAATTGGACCGCATAGTTACACTGCCAAATAGCCGGGCCAAGCCCATTGTCTATTGACTGATTCGTTCGAAGAAAAGAAATGCATTTCACTTAGTTAACGTCGTTCTATTTTTCGACTGCTGATTAATTCCTTCGGTTCTCGTTGCAGCCTAGATAGTACATGTATTCACTGATACTGTCAAATAGATTCGAAACTTAGTTACCGTCTTTACAATTGTGAAATCGCATCGTTGTACTATATTAATTTACGTTAAGTAATCGGGTTTATCTTTCAACGAAAAGTATGATTCGTTTGAACCATTATCGTTAATCTCTAATTGTCGTTAGTGTTTGTAAGTCAATATTTAAACTTCGCGTGTAAGTGTTAATTCGTGTAAGTTGTGTTTTTTTTATATGTCAACTTCATTTTGTGTCTGCATTCTATCTATTGACCTTTCTTTTTACTGTAGGTTCTGCATAACTTTTTATACGATGATACGTCACCAACATCATACAATGCAAAACCAACTCAGAGATCATAATAGGTTCGTAACCATTCGTTTTACTGCGTATTTAGCTCTCTAGCGGTATACATTTTTCTATTGAAAATATTATCTATTATCTAAGGTATAAATAATAACATACTTTATTTTGTTTTCTAGAATGGGAGGTCCGATGCGTCCTATGCAACAGGCTAATATGGCCCCTTTACACCAGCCTCAGCATCCGTTACCGCATCGGAATCCACATCAACAAATACTGTCCATGCCCCCCCATCAACAACATATTCATCACATTCAACATCCTGGACCGCCGCACGGAAATCCACGACAACCAATGTTGATGGGCATGAATGCACACAATACAAGCGGTACTATTGCATGATTTCAACTCGAATTCTATACATTATACATAAACAATGTTTCTGTCAATATAATTATACTGGTTTTTAGGCACCATGGTTAGCGTCAGTTTAAAAGACCAAGCGAACACTGTCTCTGTGACTCTACAAAATCCAAACGTGCAACCACCGCAATATCCACAGCAACAAAACGCTCAACAAAATCCTCCACAGCAACACGTGCAACTAGCGCAATCCATAGATCAATCTAAATCGGCTACAAATGAAACCAATAATGGAGAGTCCAGAGATCAGAGTCCACCTAGCCAAAACCACGTGAACGTGATTGATCCAGCTTTGGCAAACATGAAAGAAAAAACACCGATGTGCTTATTGAATGAGTTAGCACGTTTTAATAAGATTCAGCACCAATATAGGTTGACTAACGAACAAGGACCAGCGCACAAGAAACAATTCACGGTAACCCTGAAACTTGGACAAGAGGAATACATTGCCGAAGGTCCTAGCATAAAGAAAGCTCAGCACAGTGCTGCAACCGAAGCGTTAAACAAGACTTGGTATCAACGGCCTCCACCAAAACCGACAAAGGCGATGAGAGTAGCACATCCAGAAAAATGGTTCAGTGGTTCTGGTAGTTGCATAATATCTTTCACAAAATCTAGAGCAAAACGCGACTCAGTGCTGTAAATCGTTTCAACTATGTACAGCACTGACGCGAACGATTTCAACTCCTACAGAAAATTCTTTTGCAGGGAATTTACCTCCAACCGTCGAGTTAAATGCTTTGGCTATGAAAAGAGGAGAACCGACTGTTTATACCATTAGACAAGCTCCCCCGGCAGGGTTACAGCAATATGTTACGCATGGTCTAGGACATTTTCCCCGAATATTTAATCCTCGTTTTTCTACATATAATCGTGGCTTCCACACGGAACCTCAACTGTATTTTGTATCGTTAAAAGTAATGAAATACTTCAATTTTATGGAAACTATCCGATACAAATACACCTAATAACCCATTAAACGTGTACAAATTTACAGGTAGGAGAACGTGAATTCATCGGTAGGGGTTTGACAGGTCAAGCAGCACGACACGATGCAGCAAGCAAAGCTCTGGAACAATTGCGCCAATTACCATTACCTGAAGTAGCAAATACTTGTAACACGGGCGAGAACGGTACATTAGGTGATGCCAAAGATCCCATTGCCGAATTAAAAAGTCCAGTATCGTTGGTTCACGAGAGGGCGTTGAAACACAGTTTACCCGTTAGTTTCGAAGTTGTGTCTGAAATCGGTAAGCCTCACATTCGGACATTTAAAACGCAATGCACCATCGGCGATAAGGTTACGTTCGGTGAAGGACCTTCGAAGAAAGTAAGTCTTGCGTGTAGAATATTCAAGAGTAAAAGATCAACTGTAATCTGTGTAATTTATCGTTTAGGTATCGAAAAGACATGCTGCAGAGTTCATGTTGGAAGAGTTAAATCGTTTGCCTCCATTACCCGAAACTATACAGAATCGTCCGATGCGAGTCAAACGCAAATCTGCAACAATCAAGAAAAAATCACGAAATTTAATAAAAGTTTACCAAGAGCCGCGTTCCGAATCGGAAGCCGCTGAAAAAGTAAATCCAATCTCGCGATTGGTTCAAATACAGCAAGCTAAACGAGAGAAAGAACCTGTCTATAATTTAATCGAAGAGAAAGGTGGACCAAGACGAAGGGAATTCGTCATGGAAGTTACTATGGGTCAGCAATCCGCTCAGGGAATGGGTCCTACTAAAAAGCTAGCCAAGAGAGCCGCAGCGGAAGCTCTTTTGGCTCAATTAGGTTACAGTAAACCGCAGCCCACAAAGCCATCAATAAAAACAGGAGAGAGTGAGACCACCGAATCGAAGCCTAGGAAAGTTACTTTCTTGGAAGACGAACAGATCAATGAAACCCCATCTCATCCAGTCGGAGGTGAGACAAACAAATTGTAAAATCAGGCATGGCCAAGCTCGACTCTCGCGACCAAAAGAGCCGACAGAGCCAAACAAGAGAAAATAGTATTATGTTAGGATGGTTTATTGAGGGAGACGAGGCGAAAGAAGATCCAATGGAGTAGGGATTGTATAAAAACAGGCTTATTTATATATTTTGTCGCATCATCTCATGGAACGTTAGCTTTGGTGAAATATCGGTCTTAGCTCCGTACTCGTTGAAATCGGTTTGGACATGCCTAGTGTGCGTTATTCGTTGTTCATTGTTCTTTGTTCGTTATACGCGAGTGTTTTGAAAATCATTCATCAATTGTGATCAGGAACTATCGGACGTCAGCTAGTACCTGGACTTCTGTTGGTGGATGGAGGTCAAGATTCGAAATTAGGTAGTGGACCTAGTGTACAAATTGTTGCCGAAGAACTGCGAGGACAACAGCAACAAAATCCAGCCACAGTTTCTCCTAAAGACCAACTGAAATATCTCTCTCAATTATTCAATTTCAGCGTGGAATTCAATGATTTTCCCAAGGTAGTATATAGGTTCACGTGTATGAACGTGTGTGTGTGCGTGCGCGATCAATACATTATTTAAACCTTTTAGGGTGCGGTAAATAAAGAATATCTGTCGCTGGTTACGTTGAATACAGACCCGCCGCAAGTTTGCCATGGCAATGGGCCGACAAGGAACGCGAGCCGTAATCAAGCAGCATTGAAAGCTTTACGCACTTTAAGCAAGCTGGGTCTTGACAATGCATCCAATTCGCAAACAAAAAAGGATAAAGGTGCGTCCGGGGACGGCATACATATTAGCATTCAAGTTAAAAACAATATAATGGATGGAACTATCGATAAGTAATCATATAGTATTTAAGGTTTATCTAATGTAACTTTAATTTACATTGCCGTTTTAAGGCATTGCAAAGGAAAGCTAATTTAGGAATATTTCATGAAGTTATGAATATGAAGAAGGCACGTTTGAAAATGATCTTTAAAAAGCGAGTGATTTAATTGTAGGTTTAATATTAATATCTAGTGTTAATATTAAACCTTGACTCTTTGAATTGTATCGTGGAATTCTTATGAATAACGATTTGATTTTCTTTCATTTACTATACGGACGTATACGTGCACGATACACGCAAACATATTTAAGTGTTTCATTACATTTATTATTATTATTGTCGTAACCGTCGTCGTCATCGTAATCATCATCATCATTATCACCATTATCATCATCATCATCGTCATCCATCATCATCATCATCCATTATTATTATTATTATTATTATTACTACTACTATTATTAATTACAATAATATATTGCTAGTTTCATATAATCAGGATTGCAGATTTTTGTTTTTTTATTAGTGTGCACTGTTGCTTTTACGTAGTCTTCCTAAATTATATTTTTGTATGTAGTATCATAGACGATACGTTTTGCTTTTTATTAACATATTTACGTATAATTCAAGTTGTTGAATGAACTCTAATCGACGTGAAAATTATACTTCTCGGTCAGTCTCTCTGGGCCTTATTACACGATAACTTCAAACATTGAATCACCGATGACTCGGTCTTCGCATATTACGCCATTACGTCTTTAACATAATGGACTGCGTATTTGGAAGATCAGTAGCTTTTACGGAGGATCAGTCTTTTGCAGTGCCTTAATTGCGTCAAGAAAATTGCTCAAGCACCAATAACCACTCGAGTTATTAACGAGAGGGCGAGGGAGAGGGAAAGAGAGCATGCGAAAATGCCATTTGTTTTACGAACGACCGAAAACGATCGTTCGCAGCAGCCTCCTCGATAGACTCTTGCGATCATCTTGAAACTTCAATGGTACTAAGGCGTAGGATTTACGTTCGATACAAAGCGATTACGTATCGAGTGGTTTCATTTATATTACAGTTTTTTTCTATGCTTAGGGAACTACAGCATAGTACCGAGAGAGAGAGAGAGAGAAACATAGGAATTCTTATTGGTGCTTGATCAAGATTGTGATCCTAACAGTGTTTGTCGATTCTACTATATTTATTATAACAATTTCATTGATAGGACCACAATCGGTAAACACGAGTCGTCGCATAGACGTCATAACCGAATGAAAAAAATGGTCATTCTCCAGAGAGTCGTGGTTTATGATCATGAGAACATTGTAGAAACATTTAAGCGAGAAGAATATTGAAATCTGAGATGAAATGCGGCCATCTCTTAATTTCTCTATTTAATCCTTAGCTTTCTCATTCTTCCGCGAATAGAATGTCTGTTATGTCTTATTACCTGATGTCAGCGCATTCGAATCAGTGAAATACTACATTTGGTTCGTGGATCTTCGTGTACGTAGGTCCTAAAGGAAATTGGAAAACGATAGATGAATTTGACCAAAATTTTGATTCCGCTTCGCTTAACGAAACGGAGTTCTCTCTAATCACGGTTATTTTGAATTTTGCATATGACGATCCATGTAACACGAAGCGCGCGTCTTCGATACGGAATCCAATTAGAACATGTCGGAGAGTTACGCGTTTCAAGTGTCTCCAATCGAATGACGAAAACACTCTCATTCCTGTTTTCGTTTTAATCGCAAAGACTACCGAGCCTTTGGCAATTGATTGGAGACTCTTCACCGTGCTCGACAAACTCTGCACACGTTTCTGTTCAGTTTTATAGGATTGAAGAAAGGTAATGTGATATATTCATATATGATCGCCCCAATTTGCTTTTTCGTGGGGCCTAGAAGCACTCTGGGGTTATAGTATTCGTGTTCCGCGAGGTATTGAGAAGTAAAGGACATTCAAATTTTCATACATCCGTTATCCACTAAGGGAACTTGAATTGATTTTGGATGTATCGGAAATTGTAGTAGAAAATGGTAATAATTCAAAATTTGTCTCGTTACATCACGATCGCGAACGAAGGTACATTTCGGTATGCAGCGTAACGATTTTCTTAAAGCGTCATAAATTTTGTCTTATTGCCAAGAATAATTTGTAACGATGCTGAGGCGACGACGAAAAAAAAAAAAAAGAAAGAAAAAGATACAATAATGAATGAAGATAACGTCGAGAGATCAAGCTTATTCGTATCCTCGTCTAACGATGATGGAGGAATACGATGTTCCGGTTCGTACGGAAGACTTATCTTACATTCATTATTCCCATGAAATTACTCGAAAGGTATCTCGAATGTTGTTCGACGGTAGCGAAAACAGAACAAAAAGAGAGAAAGCAACGGTATTATTCAATTGCGGAGTTCCTCCATGATGTCTGTTCATGATCGGATCTTCTTTTATGATCTGCAACGCAACTCCGTATCAATGGAGTTTTATATGAAGAAGAAACGAGAGAATTTGTGGAGTTCAAAATACTAAATGACCCATGTAAACGAGAATTCTAGTTTTCAGAGTACGAGTTAAATAATGTTCATTGTGCGACGAGCAAGTTCGGATTCGGACGATTAGAAAACGATACATTCGCGTTAAAAGTATTAGCCCGAATCCAATTAGAAAACGGCGTTAACTTCATTTCCTATATTTTTCTTTTTTTTTTTTACAAGGGTCCTTTCTTTTTGAACTCGTTGTGTTGCATGTACATTATTTATGAAATGATTTTTTCATTAAGATAACCTTTCGTATTACCTTGCGCGCGATAACATACAAAATTATTTATATAAATAGATCGCTCGAGGACGAGTTAATGAATGTTCCTTTTTCCGAGATATCGCTTCATAGAATGGGCCTTCCTTCTTCCCGTGAGATTCACTGTTTCAACATGAGATGAAAAGAAAAGAGAACGAAGGAGACGATTTCGCGTGCACTAAACATGTCTTTTTTTTTTTCTTTCGTCTGGTCAGATTTCGAGCGGAAGATAACGACCATAGATGAAACGTGAATCCTGCGTAAAGCGTACCTCACCCCCACCTCATCCCCGTCCCATACCCATTTCCATCCCCATCCCCCGTTGCAGGACCTATTTTATCCGCGTAAACTATAATACAATAGTTAGTTGTAATAATAAGCGAATAAAGTATTAATTACTAAGGTGTACGAAGTGGAACTATGTCGAAGGAATATGAAGGATAAAGCCGATTTCGAGAAACGTTGCAGATACATTAGAAATAAACTGTCAGATTCGAAACGTTTCGTATTATAATGTTTCGATTCTTTTTTCTTTTTTTTCTGTTAAACCTGTAACTGTCGGGCAGTCGTGATATCGACGCCGAACATTGTACGCTTACTTGTAATCGTATTATAAATTACGAATTAATAACAATGTATATTTCGTTTCCGGTCTCAAGAATTATCATTTTTATACGAACCATAAAAGTTTACTGGTTTTTAGTAAAAGTGGGAAATTTCTGTGGATGTGTACCGAATAGCAAAGAAATCGTTTCAGCAAAATTATATCGAGAACTACGAATCGAATTTATCAGGACGTTTCTTTGACGAAGAATTGTACAATACATTATAGTATCTTCGTTTAATCCAAGAAATCATGATACACGCACGATCATTGGTTTCCGAAAAAATGAAACCGCAGTACTTGTTTCGAGTCAGTCGTTTTTTTTCAGTTTTTCTTATTCATTCCTTGAAAGGCACAGTCGCAAAATGTGATTTTCAGTAACGTCGAGCGAATACAAAGAAAAACAAGATAACGATATTACAGAAATAAACAAAAGAGTAGCATTAATATGACAGTAAAAATTTGACACTGATAATGTTTTTTATTGCCGAGGAATCGTGATGAACCCCGTTCTAAAAGAGAAAATGATGGTTTAATACGTAGACATCGACCGCTTATTTAAACTTTATCGGTTTGTATTTGACATCAATAAATGATTGTAAAAACGTTCATGTTGTCGCGTAGTATTCTTCTTATACTCCTCATTTAGGTACGAATTATTATTGATTTAAAATCCTCGATATTCATGGAGAATCGAGATAACAATCGATTTTCGATGTCGTTGCGAATCCTACGGCAACATTGATCAAACAGATATGTTATAGGTTATGTTCATCGGTAAAGTTATTTCGGAGAGTTAAATTTCTGAAAGAAAATGACAAGTTACAATGAAAATGTTCGCGTTTGAAAAATAACGTTAAACGTGATATAGATTCATTGTTCCTACATTGAAATGATTCGAAATGTGTAACTTTTCGATAAGTGTTAGCGTTGTAAAATGAAGGGAGGTTAAGTTGTAAATACCACGGAGTGCACAAAATTTCTTGAACTTGGAAAACGTATCTACCCAATTAGAATAGAATAAAAGGAATAATTTGGGAAAAAGCAACATTCGCGATAGAAATAGAGGAACATGTTTAAGAATACATTCCAAAGTGGATTTTTATCGATCTTGTATAGCATCGGTAGCAAACCGTTACAGATTTGGGACAAGAAAGTAAGAAATGGTCATATAAAGCGAATAACGGATAATGACATACAAAGTTTAGTGCTAGAAATATTGGGTAGTAATGTCAGCACTACTTACATTACGTGCCCAGCAGATCCCAGAAAAACATTGGGTATTAAATTGCCATTCTTAGTAATGATCATTAAAAATCTTAAAAAGTATTTTACATTCGAAGTTCAGGTAAGATACAAAAATCAAGCGATCGTTTAAGCATTGATTACCGTTCTCACGAGATTTCTTCAAATTAATTCATTATAGGTAATCGACGATAAGAATGTACGCCGTAGATTTCGAGCTAGCAATTATCAGTCTACGACCAGAGTTAAACCATTTATTTGCACTATGCCGATGAGACTAGACGATGGATGGAATCAAATTCAATTTAATTTAGCAGACTTCACCAGACGCGCGTACGGAACAAACTATGTGGAAACATTAAGAATTCAAATCCATGCCAATTGTAGAATAAGAAGAGTATACTTTTCGGATAGACTGTATTCGGAAGATGAATTACCTGCAGAATTTAAATTATTCTTACCGATACAGAATAAAGCAAAATGTTAAATCCAGAGTACATCTATAATTTTTCACGAGGGATCCAAAGGAAGAACTAGAATACACGATCAATATTTATAAACCAATCGTATTTGTGACTTGGATTTACAGTTAAAATATACCGAATAAATATATACTTTGACAAACTATATATTTATTGCACAAAATATTTACTAATGCTACAACAATATTTGTAAGGATAATTCTTTATATTTTATGAAATATATTCTCTCGAAGATTTAATTCCTTTGGCATTCGTACAAAATGTACATTTATTTAGCTATATTATTTACTGTATTTTTATTTTAATAGTAACATTGATAAAGGCTAAATGACTATTTTCACAAAAAAACCCGAAACAAAACGAAATTACGATACAAATATTTAAATAGGTATAATCGTGTGACACATCATTAACCTTCAGAAAAAAGCTACAATTCGGAATTTTCAAAATTAAACAAGGTTGATTGTAATACAAAAGTGACTTTTCGTGTGATTAAAATTTAAATGAATAAGTAATTGATCTCCAGTTAATAATTATGCCTGCTGTTCGATATAGATAAAGCTAAAGATACATATAAAATTGAATGCTAAAAGTCCACAGAACACATACGAACTTTAAAAACTTGAAAAGACAAGATATCAGTACATACCGAAGGAATGTATTAATTGCTAATTATTAAGTATTGATTTTTTTTAAATGGGGCCGTAGCATATCCAAGGGGGAGGCTGTTCGTTCGCAAGTACCTGGAACTATTTTCCACACCGACAAAAACATTCACAATCATCCCTCTCTCCACATGCGCGTAGTAATACACGAGCAGAAAAATGGCGGGAAAGTTTGGAAAAATTCGTTCTATTTTTCACGATATCTGGTAAGTTTGAAGAAAATCTATCGATCTATCTGTATTCCTAATGCGATAAGCTTACCGTCGCATCGATACGCCGGCTACAAGATAAATCGGATCACCTTTCGCGGTGGAAAATGAAAAAATACAAACGAATGGGTGAAAGAAGATGGCGGACCAATTAAGAGTACCGCGCTGATACATTTTATTCTTTATTTGTGACGAGGGGTAGTATTTTAGAAATGAGAACCGAACTATTTAACGAGGTAACATTAATTAACGCGTAAACAGCTAGAAAACTATATAAAAGGCTCGCTGCAACAACCTGTAACGGTGATATCGTTTAATACGGGCGGAATCCATAAATAAAACAATTGGTTATATACATATGTTTTTCAAATCGACGAATGCTATTATATATTTTGTATTGAGCACTCGTTTCGGGAGAGAGACGCCGACGCCCGGCGCCGACGTCGTTTTTAAAGCGTCAACGTTGTGCCAGAGTAATCTCACCCAATCCGGGGGACTCATAAGTAAAAAAAATCGTTAGAATAATCAACCCTCTTGGACACGCTGGCACATCGTAAAGATGCATCGGTGAAAAGTTTTATTGTCGGAGGTTTCGGACGTTTTTCATTGAGGTGTTAAGATAACGGGACAGGGAAAGGGGGGGAGAAAAATATAACAATGAGAAATGAAATTAACGTTGTGAATAAAGAGGCGTGAAACACCGTTTCTTCGTAATTGTAGTATTTTTTGAAATTCGTGCTCCGGCATCGAGATACGTATTCGTTGTGCGAAAGAAACGTGGGTTCATCCTTCACGTGGGTGATAGCTCGTCGACTCGTTTTTTCTTTCTCGTTTCATTTTGAAATGGGTACGGCGGGTCGCGATTTCGAACGCGATCGGGAGGACGAGCTCCACTGTCGAATTTGTGCTAGTGACATACCAAGAAACGACGGGGTCCACATTTTCGCCGAGGATGGTAGACGGCACTACCTGCAGACCAAAATACGAAAATATCTGTACATCTTGGTGAGTCTGACCGCGCTCCATGCGAATTACCACGATCGCCGTTGTATGCGCGCCTGCATGGATACAGTCGAACCGAGTTTGTGTGTGCACTTTTTTTTCAAAATCTCAATGGGACCCTCTCTCTGATCTCTGATCTCTGATCTCTGACCTCCTCGATCCCCCTCGTACCCCCATAATCCGTACACGTGAATTAACGTGTGTAGTAAGTGTGTATTCATGACAAATTGAAAACGGTCTTCAATGCTATTTACTATTACTATTTATTATAATATTAGATTCACTGTTTTGTAATTTATTCCAAGTAAACCACTTTATATGTTTACTCGATAAATGTACATTTTATGTATTTGTTGTGATACCGTTTTACTAATTTGATCAATTCCAAAAATTAATCGACTTGTTAGATTAATATCCTCTGCTATGGTAGTACAATGAAAAATTTCACTGAAACGAAATGTAACTAATTAATTAATCAATACATCTGTACGATGAATATTTATGCGGAAGTAAAATATTTCATTAAACATTAAATTTAATATTCGTGGTTTTTAAGTATATAGAAAGAAATATGGTGCAACGATACATTTCAAGCAAAGTAGATACGTGCGAATTGCAAAGACAATTTTTCTCATCAGTGCAATTAAAAACGATAATTAATTCGATCGACACGCGTGCGGGTATATATAACTGATACATAATATATCGAGTATTCCTAAGGGATGGCCTGGAGGGATCCATTTTGTTACGAATATAAAAGTGTTAAAAATTAGCATTTTATTGATTACAATAAGTATACTGTATATGATATACATATATATATACACACACATATACACATGCCTATACATATACATATGCATACATGGTATACACGCATAGACTCGTGACTCGTACATCTATAAGTATAATTCGATACACGAAACGCTTACCAATAATGTCTGACGTTTCTTGAATGAAATGATGGGTGAAATGTTTAACATACGATTAACAATATATAATTATATATTTTTGGAAGCAGGAGATAGAAAAATTTTAACTTTCATTTGAATCGTAAGGTTAATTTTTATTTGATAACAACAAACAATTTCACAAAAAATTAAAAATTTTTTGTCGAATAATGTTGACAAATAATATTCTTTTTCTAGCAACGTTGCTTTAATGTTTTGTTGTTGTCACCTACTACTAATGCATTTTTATTTGTTATTATTATTTTTCATTGTTTTGTCTGCCTTGCATTAATAGTATAAATTTTGTTATAGGTATCTTCGGAAGATAAATTTTCAAAAATGGTGTGCGTTACGTGCATCAAGAGAATAGAGAGTATTCATCGCTTTGCGATGATGGCGTATAGGACCCAGGAGAAATTAAGGTTGCAATTATACAGTAGTATGGATAATACAAATGTCGTGCAGGATGTGGATTCGGAGAGCATTAAAGACACGCAAGATGAAATAAGAAAGGTGGAAGATCGGGGATTGCTACATACGATATTAACAAAAGTAAACAGCAAATATTCTTCGTTGGAAGTCATTTTGTTGAATTACGTTAGACCGACGTTTCCTTACAGGGTGCAATAGAAATTTTGGCTGAAGGCGAGCCATTGGGGCCATCGGAATTAATGTCACATGAAGACAAATGTCAAACTCCGAGTATGGAGGAAATGGAAGTGAAAGTAGATCCAATGTTATTTTTACAGTACGGTATGGAACAGTCGGAGTCTGAAACTTCAGAGGCATCGGATACCGAAGACAAAATAACAAGAATCGATTCTCCGGAACCATTATCCTTAACAAACAAGTAAGATTACTTCTCTAGTAATATACTGTATAGATGTTTAAAGAGACTTACATATTTATAAACTGTCGCATATTTTTTTACAGAATCGAAGACATAAAGAAAGAGAGAGAAGAAGAGAACAACGACGATAGAGCGCAAGTAGACGACGAGGAACTGATTTCCAATGCACCGTCTAAGCCTCACGAATGCACGATATGTTCTCGATCATTTATATCGCAAATTGGTCTACAAAATCATCTGTGGTCTCACTTGCCTAAAGATAAGCGAGCCGATGGAAAGCCTATCTTAAGATCGCAACAAGTCTACTCCACCAACGGCGTGCTTCATATGAATACCGATAATAATTCATCCGGGAACTTCGTCTGTCCAATTTGTAGTAAAAAAATTTCTACCAAGGGTAATCTAAAAGTACATTTGGAGACTCATCGGCCTAAGGGAAAGTACGGTTGCGACATATGTGGTAGAATGTAAGTGACAATCAATTATTAGAAACAGCTACGTATAATCGAGCAAGTTCTGGTAATGGTGGTTTATGTTTCTTTTTGTTTTTTTCGGCAATGTTTTCAGCTTTAAGACACAGTCGAATTTATTCAGACACAAGGAGTACCACGGGGGGATACAGTTTCCATGTAACGTTTGCGGGAGAGTTTATCCAACGAATTCAACGCTGCGTGCCCACAGTATCACGCACTCGGATCTGAGACCGCATGCGTGTCCTCTCTGCGACAAAACGTTCAAAAGAAATCAGGATTTGAAGTTTCACATAAACCAGCATACAGGTGCAAGGCCTTATCAATGTCCCTACTGTCCGAAAGCTTTCGCGAGTTCAGGTAACTGTTTTTCACACCGTAAAAGGATGCATCCTCGAGAGGTGCATCGAGACAGACAGAGAGCAGCGGATTTAATGAGATGAACCATGGGTAACCAGTACGAAGAATGGTTTTAGAGAGGCGTAATCATTTAGGGAACGATCGTGTTTAGGTGTTACCGAACGAATGAGCTTTAGTTTTGAATATTAATGGTGCTAACACGAAAGGCAACAACAAATTTTATATATTTTCGTTGACTCGTTTACGATTAGCGTTAGATACGTTATCGTTAGCAACAGGCACTCAGTTGTTTGTTCTTGAGCCGTGACTAGGTTTTCTTTACACGGAAATAGCAACGGGCGAATATATATATGTATGTATATATATACGTACATATATATATATATATATATTTTTCGTAATTTTTTATCTTATCGATGTTGCTGGACATACATTTCCATTGTTGTTGATGAATTTAGTGATTATTATTTTATAACTCGTACGTACATAGTACAAGTGATAATAACAATAGGTTTAAACACTCTAGTTGAAATAAGAAATTTGTATTTTTTACTGGTTTATCTATATTTACCGTGTACACATTTTCTTCTCGACCCCTAGGATAGAAATTCGAATTAGACACCGCTCTCGGTACCATTTCTTAGAAAAGATTCTACGAAAGTTTAGTATCTAAATGGAAACAACAATTATTGTATAATACGATAAACGATAACAACAGCATTACAAGTATATACACGATATATACGTATGAAGATACATATACAGTATTATTTGAATCGTCATAAATTAGAATACGTTGACTCATTGATAACGAACACGATGAAATATTAAATATTAAGGTCAGAAGCGATATCTTTTATCAGTTGAATAGAGTATCGAGTAAAAGTTGTCGAAAGAAACTTGGCGGAATAAAACTGTGATTTTTTATAAATCGGCGGTATCTTTGACGTACGAAAATTGATCCGTGTTCCAATGGGTTAAGTATTCGAGTGGATCGCAATCGCGAGTATCGTAGAATAGCGATGGCACAATTAATTATGAATCGTTTGCGCTCAACATTTGTGTTCTCCGATGTTACTAGTTTTCGAGATTGTAAATTGTTTAGACATTATGCGTAACATGTTTGAGCGGCATGTACTCGATATCGATTAACGGAGAAAAGGTACAAAGGTTTAACGTTCAATCATTTTACGTTTAATTGATAGTTTAGTCGATGAGAAATGGAGGAAGAGAGGAAGGAAATTTATCTTATCGTTATTAAAAAGACATTAAAATGTTTACACACGCACACTCATACGCATACACAAGAGAATATATACACATGTTCATTCATACGCATACGCGCGCACACGCATACGTATACATACAGAACACACGTGAACGGATTTGAGTGACGTCGAACGTTCTAAAAGAAAGCGCGTTATTTTGTCCATACAAAGCATTGCTGTGTAACAGCGAGTACTTCATAAGGCTACATTATACAAGACGGTGACCAAAGAAAAATCCAAAGAATAACGAAAATATTGGGAAGAGGGAAGGGTAAAAACTCTTCTGTACGAGGGAAAGTTCGTAGTTCGAGGGATATTTTTAGCACGATAAACGAGCACCATCATTGAGTAACGTTAAGACTGTATACGAAAATTCTGTGTCAAATTAGGGTAATACATTATAAACTTAAGGATAGTATACGAAATATCAATGGCCGTATCGTCACGAAAGATGAATCTAGTTTATTCAAATGCAGTATTAAAACGAGCTAACAAACGTGTGAAACGAAAACCGTAGAGGCCGTAGACGACGTTACGAACGATCCACAATGTTATTCTTTTAAACAGGTCTGTAACGATTAAAGTAAATGTTAACTGAAGTCTGAGTAGTTTTAGGAGGATCTAGATAAGTTTAGTGGAGCCGTGTAATTTGTAGAGATCGTAGACCGTGCTTCCGTATACATAACGTAAATACACATATTCGTACGCAATTCGTGCGTTACATAGGCCGGGACGACGGGATCCGAAATCGCAGAAAATTCGGACGATCGACTGCTGACAAGTAGACTGCGGATTCTGTAGCGTAGGGTTATAATTAGTATACTTTTCGTTCTGACCAATATCGTGACCGAAGAAAAGATCCGTAATACAATGAACAAATCAAGATCCACGGTCTACCGGTCAGCAAACGGACGAGTAGACGAATAGGGGAATAGACTAGTAATCGAGTAAGCGAGTGAGTGAGTGAGTGAGTGAGTGAGCGAGCGAGCGAGCGAATGACCGAGTAAGCGAGTAAAAGAGTAAATAGCATTTAACGGCGAGAAAATATTGTGTAACCACGTTGCTACGTTAGCGATAGTAGGGTGACCAAGCTTTCGCCTCGACGATATCTCGAGAATTCAATGGACCAAACATCTTCTTAGCTCCGATTCCGCGAGATACGAGAAACTATTATAGCTGAACGACACATCGAAGCGTTTAACAATAACCAATAAATATTTGATCGTCGAGCAACCGTAGCTTCCACCTGTCGCCCTAGCTTGTTAGAAACACAATCGTATATTTTGCGATTACGTTTTTTGAGGACGCTTGCCGGTCGCAAAGCAACACAGTCGGAGATCAACGACCGATCGTGTATCCGCGAGAACGATCGATTTTTCTAAAGAAAAGAAACAGGAAGCTCAATTTTTCCATCCGATTCTTTGTACATACAGGGTTGAGCAAATTCGTCGAAATTGAAACTGATTCTCTCTGAAACTGCCAAACTAGTTGCTTCTGAAACTTGTCGTTACAAAGCGTTCACCCTCCTGTCGATCAACTACAGAGAATATTATGGAGTTTATTATTTCGTTCAATTTTAAATAGTTGGTGTCTTTTTCGAAACCGGCAAACGTATTCGCCGGAGAAAATTGTCGATTATATTTTCGGCGGTGTACAATTCAATTCAGAATTGTCGAACGATTTGCTCAGTCCCTGCTGCAAGGAGCGAGAAAATTGGGTTCGAACAATTTGTCTAAAGTCCACGTACCGGAGTTGTTTAGCATCTAACTAGCGATTAAACAATATCTCAGAAGTGCCAGTAACCAAGTGAACTAACGTAGCGTATTTCGGCAGCCAAGTACTGGATAATTACTTGTAGAATCAAGGTATGAGTTATCGGTAATATCAATTGTGACACTTAATAAAGATAATTGTATAAAAAGTCTGTACTGTCCTGTCCTGTCCCGTTTCGTCAATTGGCCTTCGGTTGCGACCGACAATGGCTGCCCTAGACAATTATTTACCATTGATCGCGCTACCCCATTGCGTGAACATCGAAAATTTATAATCTTTCGACGACCGTGCGCGACACGCTCTGCAATTTGAAACAAACTTTCCTTCAAGCTATAAATATTCGTTCCATCGTTCCACGAGGGAACGGATCCAATTTGTTTTCCTTTTATCGGTGAAGGTATCGATAAATATTACACTCCCTCCACCCTATGTTATGGTACAGTTTCCGCAATGATCACTAACAGCCTAATTCCAGACAAATATCTGAGAACACGTGCATATATATATATATATACGTACATTATAAGTCGCGGGAATCATGAGTCAGTGCTCGGAATAGATTGCCTGTGAATCCTTTTTCTTCGTAATTGTTCCAAACTATTTTAAGTAGAAAACGAAAAGACACGAACGTAAAGATACGCGGTGGAATGTAGATTATAGATTGTAGATTGTAGAGGGTAAAAACTATTCTAACAAGATTACTGTCCGATTCTATTTTTTTTCTATGATTACGATAGTTTCAAGCCTTGGGACACAAATGAAAGGATATCATTTCTCCCTGTGCACAGCTACAGAATGCTTTTCCTCGTTTAATTGCCACCTTTATTTGGCATTGTGTAAAATTTCGCTGCAACCTATGTATACGCCCATTGAATAATGCCTCTTGTTATCCATTTTAGTCAATTAATGAATACATATATGTACTTCAGCGCGGCGCGACGCGGCACGGCGCGGCGCCTCGCGTTAAAATTGTCTCGTCTCGCCTCAGCTTTTGTCTCGTTTTGCCTCGCCTCGACGAAATGCGATGGTAATTTTGCTTAATATGACAATAGCGCAACTAATTGGAGCAGCGTTAGCAGTGAATCACTGTGTTATCAGACCAACTACATGTTTATACTGATAACAGAGGATTCCGTTCACGTGCTCTGTTTCGGTTTGAATATATTATTGCGTTGCGTCAGTCATGAAAATCACGCGAAATGTTTGACATCAACGACATCCCGGTTCAACGATTGCCGACTTATCACAAGCATGGTCATTGTTAAGGCTATACATATTAACTTATCTAGAAAATATCGGTACTGTGCGTTTGGATGTCGATAAATCAAACAATCGTATCGCAAATGTTTTATTGACCGTCTTCGCAATTTCGACAGATTTACCAGGGTCACGTACTTTTATGTAAAATCGTGATTCACACTCGTAAATACGTTTGTTGTTCCGCGTTGAAACGCGACTCAATGGAAGTCCTTGATTCTGACTCTGACTCATCTGACTCTGGCTTTGACTCTCACAATGAGAGCAAAAGATGCGCGCGAGCCATGAAAGGAAAACGGGGGCATTTGTCAAGCCGGTGTAATTTGCTCCTTCGGCTCCCTTCCGCATCAAAGTGAATGAAATGAAAATGAACTAACGAGTCCGGCCTCCGTGAACCGAATCAAACGAAAATAGACTGGAGTATATGCTAGACAGAAGCGTTGCTTTCGGTTCGAAGCAGGTTAACCAGTCGGACTGGTTAACATTAGAATTATCGGGCATCTACAACAACTATTCGTTTCTATATATCGTCTTGTACAAAGAATGGGACTGTATTTTACTCGATCTCGGCTATCCGAGAATTTTTATTAAATAAACAATTTCCCGGTTTTAGAGGGACTATACGTATTCTACGTGTATATATATGTATATATATATGTGCCGGTGATTATGAAAGTGATGTGAGTCAGTATTTCAAGCAAATTGATCTTTTTGCTTATTATGTCTTACGTCAATCGATTGCACCAATAATTACATAATGACGTCAAAAATTATATATTATATATTACATATTGTGTAATATATACACAGGCTCACGAAAGTATTCGAACGATGATATATATTCATACTTGAATAGGACACAGACTGTACAGTATACAAAATATTTTTAAATTATCGTATGTATTGTGTATGGGGAATATGTGTGGATAACGTGTATAAATTTCATTGAAATCGTATAACACATATCCGAGTTAGAAAGACTTTATTAGATTTAATAACACATTGTAGGTCACAAAAGTATTCGAACTGTACATTTAACATTAATTATTAGCAACATTAATTGGACTAATCAAACTTTAATATGAAGTTGATCCTCCTTTTGCCGTTATTACAGCCGTAAGACGGTTTTCCATAGAAAATACTAACTTTGACGTAATATTTATGTCTTTCTAACTCGGATATGTGTTATATGATTTCAATGAAATTTATACACGTTATCCACACATATTCCCCATACACAATACATACGACAATTTCAAAATATTTTGTATACTGTACAGTCTGTGTCCCTTTCAAGTATGAATATATATAATCGTTCGAATACTTTCGTGAGCCTGTGTACGTTATCATGGTAAAATCAGACGGAAAACTCTAAATATCATAATCACCGGTGCATATGTAAGTATATATATACATATAATAACTAGAACGAGAACAAGAACAAGAACGAAAACGAAAATTTCGGTCGAAACCGAAAGAAGGTTTCCGCGTAGAGAAATCGCGGTATTGTATTGCGCAATCGGCGCGGCCGAATCGAGCGATAGAATTGATGGGCACGGAAAAGGAGTCTTTACAAATTGAAGGAGTTGCATCATAGGTGTAACGGCGGCACGCGAGTTATAAACTTTTGCTAATTCTCCGCGTTTGAAAAGTTTCACGCGGTCGCGTCCTCGTCCAAAGAAGAAGAAGAAGAACAGCTGCAATGCCGTATCATTACGGCAAGGTCGTCGGTACACGGACATGTTGCCCCTAACGATACATTATGTTTAATCGAAGGATCCACCCGACCGCCAAGCGACCCTTTCAAACTATAATTGTACCTTCCGTTTTGCGGCATCGTTTTCACACAATTCTATCTTCGATCCTGCTACTGTCGTCTCTGTTCTTCGAAATCGAATCTAAAAACTTTATACATACGTATAATGTATTATATAATGTATAATGTATAATGTATAATATTATTATACATAATGTAATGCATAATACATTTATTTTAGTATGACAGCATGGTTCAAACATGGTCCCTAACAAAAAGATGTTATATATATATATATATATATTATTAAGATACAATCAACAAATTCACGAGTAACAAAAGAAAATAAAAAGTATAATTTACCAATGATCAATTTTAAATGTAAACCAAATTATTCTAAGTCTTTTTATCTACATAAATGCAGATACTATATAATTACAGGAATTCCTATAACAGATCAGTTACGTTTTTCATAAGAATTCTTGTCGTTTATCTCGCAATTGACTTGACGACGTTACATCCTCGGAGAAACACTATCTCCGCTGACGTTTCTGCAAAGAATTATATCTACGTATCATTTGCTCGGATCAAAAGTTTACTGCTGACGAACAAGAAATGTATATATATAGTTACACAGTGATTATATACGCTAGATAACGTCTACCAGCGTCTATACTAACGTCTAAAAACGTTGATGTTAAAAACCAGCATAGAATATCATCTGCATAAACAAAACAACAGGACAAATCTGATTTGGAATGTTGCATCCGAAAAATAATGTCACAACAGTTCCTTGGTATACATCTATATGTATATATATATATATGTATGCGCATATATATATATTACACCACGTGTAAATACGAGTACCATTCGAACGCTTGTGGATTCAGCGGAGAAGATCATGTTTTTTGATCGTTAAAAATTCGTCGTATCAATTTCAAATTCGCACGATACGGCAAATATATATAAATGGTAGTAATCGCTCGGATCGATCGGATCGAGTGGAAAATTACCGTTCCGTCTTCCTCCGTGAGAAATCATTTTTAATTTACAACTTTGATGTATCGGTTGGGCGCGATACGTGAATATCGTTAGTTACAGTAGTTAGTACAGGCAGGTACAGGCTACGGTAGTTAGTAGCGAAAATTCGTAACGCTTTCCACGCGCTCACGTGTTCGAACGAAATAGATAACCCGATTCCTAGTTATTTTTTAAGAGGAAGCTTTGCTATTGGTGGGAATGGCGAATAACAGGTCGCGTCGTTCGTAACGTCCTTCAAACGTTTCTATCGATTCTGAGAGAGTGCACGGAGATATACCCGGAGTCGTAGTCGTATAATACGATGTTCTCCGTCGAAACATGTTAGTTCGTCGGTAACGGTGCTTGTTGTGCTGTGGCTGGTGTAAACGTTCCTCATTCTTAGGATAAGTGATCACTCTTTCTTTTCAATCACTTTTATTTTCATTTTCGATTTTCCCTGTTCTCGAACCGAACCGCTGAACAGAGATTTCGCGAAAAATGTCAGACAACGAGGGCAAATCGTGGTGTCATTCCCGTCAAACTTGCGTGGTGCAACCATTATTGACAGGTATTTCGAATGGGAATTTATACGATTAATCAACTAACCGCGAAAAATAACCTCAAAATAACCGACTCGATTTTATTTGGTCGGTTATCTCTTTGTTGATATCGCAACAGTGATGTAACGTAATTGTTTCAAAATATTTTCCACGCGTGCTACGCGTATCTTTACACGAATTCGGTACAGAAATTTTCTTCTTTTTTGATCACATATTCTTCTCTTCGAAAGGAAACAACACATTTTTGTCCCTATGCTATTTACATGTTTCTTCTTTTTTAAGTGAACTGGTATTCATTCATCCCACGATAATTTAAAAATTTTATTTTATCAACGATGTTGGAACGATTGCTCAACCCATTCAAAGATCGAATACTATGTATTTACAAAATTGTTCTTTCGGATGAATGAACACTACAGCTTATTTCTTGCATTTTTGATTTCTTGCGTTCTTATTGATGTAAACATTCGAGAGTAACTCGAGAAAAAAAATCAAACGCATTTTATATTCACTTGAACATAAAATGATTATTTTATTTCAGATTTATATCAAATTACTATGGCATATGCCTATTGGAAAAGCGGGAAGGTGAACGATCATGCGGTGTTCGACTTATATTTTCGCAAGAATCCGTTTCAAGGAGAATTTACCATCTTTGCTGGATTGGAAGAATGTATTAAGTTTTTGGAGAAGTTTAATTATTCTTCTAGCGGTAAGCATCGAGGTGTACATATTGGTGGTATGTGTACTATTCGATAGCTTAGGTATTTACTCTTACTGTTAATTTTACAGATATTAAGTACCTAAAGTCAACTATGCCATCGTCGGTGGATCAAAGGTTTTTCGACTACTTGAAAGATCTGACGCCCAAAGATGTGACGATATACGCCATGGAAGAAGGCTCGGTGGCTTTTCCCAGGTTGGTAGAAATACTATGGAATATGTATGCGTCGTGCAGATATCATTCAGTTCTGTTAATCATCGTCATCATTGTCATCGTCTAGGGAAATTTTTCTTGCTCTTAAGACAGCAGTTTAGAGTTAATGTTCGAATGCTTATCGACATTACATATTTGATGAAACGTCAAACTGTAATAAGTTAAAACCTCAATGCAAATTGATATGTTACGCAGAATACCATTACTAAGAGTAGAAGGTCCATTAATAATGGTTCAGCTTTTGGAAACAACACTGTTAACCTTAGTAAACTATGCAAGTTTAATGGCAACTAATGCAGCCAGATACCGTATGGTTGCTGGGAAAAATATAACATTGTTAGAGTATGGCCTTCGAAGAGCTCAGGGTCCTGATGGTGGATTGAGCGCATCCAAATATAGTTACATGGGTAAATATTTCCTCACATTTTCCATTAATAATCAATCGTTTGGCAGCATACCTAAATTATTAATTATATACCATATATACTGTTACAGAATGGTACCACTTATTGTTGTACTGCTTCAAAGAAACACATACATATGTTTGTATATATATATATGTGCATGCATAATATACATATTTCTTTGAATAAAAATCAATGACCGGTACCATTCTATGACAGCTACGGCTACTCACCGTGGCAATGAGTAACAATTTAAGAGTTTGAGTTAAATGTATCCGATAGACATATGTTTTTTATTTGTTACTTATTCGAATAAAAATACGTAACCCGTGACATGCATTTGTACATTGACGGAAATGTAATTGTAAACTTTTAATAGCAATAGTTATACTTCCTAGATTGTTTTAATAGTTACTTCGATTAATTTGGTTTGAATTCTTTTTATAGGTGGTTTTGATGGTACCAGTAACGTATTAGCAGGAAAGCTTTATGATATTCCTGTGAGTGGAACGCACGCACATGCATATATTACATCTTTTATTGGTATCGATGACTTGCAAGAACGAGTAAGTCAATGATTAGTTAATATGCTTGTAGATAGGATTAAAAATGTTTTATGCTAATCAATCGTATTTCTTTCTCAGACTTTGGCGCATAAAGAGACGGGAGAGGTTTACGATCTTCTCGAATTAGCTTACAAACATCAGGATTCCATTGCAGCTGATGTAGGAACACTAGTTTCTGAGGCTTCTAGTGGAGAATTAGCTGCTTTGATTAGTTACGCTATTGCTTTCCCGCAACGATTTGTTGCTCTTGTAGACACGTATGACGTGAAAAGGTATGACACTACGCTTACTTTGTTCTTATTTTGTTCATCATTTATCTCATATCTTTTCTTCATAAAGTTTATTTTGTTTTATTAATACTTTCTTTTGTATATTTGGTACGTGTAAGTAGATATACTGTGTTTTGATTTCATTTTACACATGGGCAATCTTTCTTCCTACCGTTAGGTATGCATCTGTGTTTGAACACTTGCACGTATATACTTTGAGAATCGTACTTAAATGTGCACTGCCATATTTCTGTACTGGGTATAGTAACAACGCATAGTCTAATAAGCTAAATTTAGCATCGGTTTTATTTGAAATCTTTCGCCATCTATTATACGAACATTAATATTACTATACATTGCTATCTAGTGTGCATGAACATAAAGTAGTTCAAACAAAAGATTGCCTGAATTTTCAATATTCTCGTTTAAACGGAAGACAAAAATTCTCGTTTAAATGTTTCTTAATCGTTCTTATCGTTTGTATTCTATTTGAAGCTCGACTAGAAAGACTCGAGACAGAAAATATTCTCAAAAAATTTACTATGATATTTTAGATACGATCTGTGTTTCTGTCGTATAATTATGAAACAAATTTTGCACAGTTATATCGCATTATGTGTATGTGACAAGAGCTGCTAAATATCGTGTACAAGTTACTAAATATTACAGGTATTATATCGGTAGCGTGATTTCTATTGAAAAAAGTATATTTAATCGGGTTCGCCACATCCATTAGTAATTCTAATTACACATTCATAAAGCAGGCATGATGAAACATATACACACTGTACCATAACAGGTGTGTGTTTATAGCATCGAAACCACGGCCAAGAGACAGGCACGTATAACCAGCCTAAATGTAAAGAATAAACGTCTAACAAATGGGTCCAATTCACATGCCCAAAATGGTGTCGGAAACAATCCGATTTTATCAGAAACGACTTCGCATCACAAGAATGACTTTTTAAGACGAGGCGAATTGGGTGAGCTCTATGTGAGGTACGACTTTATCCTCTCTGTCTGCTTTGCAGGATATAAATCATCATTTTTTTTAATCTACAAAATATATGTTAATCGATTACATTACCTATCATAAGTAGAAAGATTATAACTTTCTTCGTTAGGTTCAATGTTCATTTCATTGGGTTTAAACATGTATATACATGCAGTTCTTATCAATCAAATTTCGTATCATTAAGATACAAATTCAGCTCGATTCGATTTGATTCAATTCGATTCAATTCGATTCATGTACAAAACGAAAAAATCATTCTGTAAAGCGGGCAAGTCTGTATTCCGAGATCTCTTGTCTATAGCATGAAATAATTAAGACGGAACAAGGCAAGTTTAATATCACCTTTGTTTTTAATGTACGACCTTATATAGTACCCTTCCCAATTCAGCCATTTAACCAAATAGTTATCAATTTAATGTACTTTGAAAAAAAAGATATGATAAATCATGCCTTGTAGTTAAAAAAAATGTTGATAAAACAATGCAAAGTTGGAAGTCTACTTACAAGTTCTAAATAGTTTGCATGTAATGTCGGTTGATACGTGTTCTGTTCAAAGTAATTGTGCTATATAAACATAAAGTAATCAGATACTTCCGCATTTACACTTAATCAATATTACTGCATGTTCTACACTCATTCCTGTCATATTTTAGTTGGCTACAGTAGTACTGGACTTATTTTTCATTTGTGTAGAGTTTCCGTAGTTTATCGTTGATAACGTTCACATAATGTGTAATATTAGAATACATATTCTCGTAGGTGGAATTATAAAAAATATTACGAAATAATTGATCTTCACTTTATAGCGATATGTCTAAGTATAGGTAATCGATAATAGCTATAACAGCAAAATATTATATTTAGGAGTGGTCTGCTAAACTTCTGTGCTGTGGCACTAGCTCTGAATGATTTGGGTTATAAAGCGATTGGCATCAGAATTGATAGCGGTGACTTGGCATACTTAAGTAACGCTGCCAGAGACATATTCGAAAGAATTGCGATCAAATATAACATACCTTGGTTCGCAAAGTTGATGATTTGCGCGTCAAACGATATTAACGAGGAGACTATTCTCAGTTTAAATGAACAGGTAAATAGATCTATAATAAAACATTGCAAATGTATGTTGATTTTTTCTTAAGTAAAGAACTTTTTTTTTGTAGAGCCACAAGATCGATTGTTTTGGAATTGGTACACATTTGGTAACGTGTCAACGACAACCGGCATTGGGTTGTGTTTATAAAATGGTTGAAATCAACAATCAGCCTAGAATGAAGCTCAGTCAAGAAGTTGGTAAAGTAACGATACCAGGGAAAAAAGATGCGTTTAGATTGTACGGAACAGATGGATACGCTTTAATTGATCTCTTGCAAAGATCTACCGAAGAAGTTCCACAAGTAAAGCAGAAAGTTCTTTGTAGACATCCGTTTCAAGAATCGAAAAGAGCGTATGTTATTCCAACGCGAGTGGAATCTTTGCATAAGGTAAATTGATGGTAGCATTGTAAAATTGAAAAACGAAAAAACTATATGTATTTAACATTATTACGATATTGTACAGGTATATTGGAAGAATGGTAAATTATGTCAACCACTACCAACGTTGCATGAAGTACGAAATAGAGTTCAGGAATCCTTAAAAACGTTGAGGAATGATCACAGAAGGAATTTAAACCCTACACCGTATAAAGTGAGTACTAATAATATTTTCATTTCGATATATCCATCTATCCAAATATACATATATATGTATATATGTATATATCGTTTATTACAATAAATAACGTTTATTTAGGTCGCAGTCAGTGATGATTTATATAATTTCATACACGATTTATGGCTTCAAAATGCACCGATTGGTGAGCTCTCGTGAAGCTATGATTAAGTCACTATTGCAAACTGGTTACAAAAAAAAGAAAATCATAGTTGTTAACACATGAAATAAACCGTGTATTCTGATGGCCTATACGACATATTATATCGAGGGTTTCAAAAGTTTATTTTTTACACTGTTTGAAGAACAACTACTTGTGTAACCATCGTTCGACTATAGTAGTATATTTTGATAACTTGTGGAAATCATCCTACTATATGTTTATATAGTTTTATAAGCATATGATAGATTATCTTTAGAAATTGTTGCGCTTGCATGGAATATACTGTGAACATTCAGTATTTATCAAAAGCAGTATCACATTTGACTTTTAAAGAGATACAAAACGGGTAAACACGAATTAGCCATGCACAATTATTTACGTAGAATTACTTTTACTTTTCAAATAAAAAAAGAATATTATATGTATATACAAAGCAAAAGAATCTACAACCAGTAATGTAAATAAGGTGTAAATAACCGTCGGTCGTTTTTCTTTTTATATTGTTTTTGTTTGTTTAGAGAAGATGGTCATTTTCCAGGTTTTTTACTGATATGAATTGTCCCTTTTAGTCCAATCAAAATGAAACTAGAAAAATAATTTTGTAAAATAAGTATCTAAATGTTTATGAACGCAACCTACTGGGTGCCCCATGTTTATAAGCAAGTAAACAAGTAAAAATTCTTAATTCGACCTCTCGTTACGAAAAACGTACAAATTTCGCGCATAATAAAATTTACATAGAATATTAAGATGTATAAATATGTAAAAAAATATATTACGAACAAAAACGTATTTGATATACGATACTTGTTGTAGAGCAATTGATTCGATAATATATCGACCAAAATGTCGCAAAGTTCATTGAACTTTTACTGTTTAGATTACACCTTTTTTTTGGATGTGTTTACATATAATTTGATCTTGTTTTTGTACTGTATAGAGATGTATTGATATCTACTTTAGAAATACGCATAATATGTGTAACTTACATATACATATACATAATAAGTTAGTATTGAATGATAATAGATTTTTACACAAAAATTTTACTGTACATGCATCTGTAGATCTACTGTTTTTTTCACATTAGAACAATTTAATGTAAACTGATACACCAATAAAAGATAATTGTTTTTATAGTAAAATGAATGGAGTATAATCTATATCTACAATATAAGCATAATTTACATGTATGTATATATTTTATGAATTACTACACGAAGTCTGTTAAATATATAAATTATAAATTATTTGTTTTTTTTTTTAAAGCAACATTTCAATTTACGAATCTTTCATTACGTTCCTTTCCAGTTCATAAAAGATACGGCAATTTCGTATGTTTTCGTAAAAAGTGTTTTAAGTTTTTTCTGTTTTGCTCTCCATGGCACGACACATGAGCGCTCATGAATGCGAACTCAATAATACATGTCGAAGATCTGTTATACTGCTATGTCCCATAGGACATAGCATATATAGAAAAAGTAACAAAATGGCATAATACCGATACATTAGTCAGTACTGTATTGCGGAAAAAAAAAATTACATACATTGATATGTAATTTTGTTTAGAGGCATAGCTCCGGAGAAATTGGAGGGGTTATAATCAAGGTCAGTTGATCCATCTTCGTATTGTCCTCTAACCTCTAATAACATAATATATATTTACATATTTAGTTTAATGCAAACGATGAGAAAATCGCATGTACATTTCTTCTTTTGCAGGACAAGTAATCAGTGTATTGATAGAATTGTTGTTACGCATCCAAAGTTAATTATAATTATACAGATTTTAAGTATCCATTTAAAGCGTCTAATAAGTCATTGCAAATGTAAAATATGAAAAGAGTTCCCCAATTTATTGCAAAGTCTTGCCCATTTATTACTCTATTTTATAGTTTAGTTGTTATCGTCCTAACCACGTACGTTAATGGACGAATTACTCCAGTTTTTATATTCCTTTGCATTCAAGCATATTTGAATTGGTATTCGGTGTACAATATTGGTCGTAAGACAAAAATTATGGAAATCACAACGATAGGAAGGAAATCAATATATAGCAAAGTACCAAATAACACAGAATACAAATGGTACTGCGAGAAATGCATTAAGTACACATGCAAACCAACACAGCACTGCATTTTCTGTAGAAAATGTTTTCATTTTCGAGATCACCATTGTTTTTTCTTAGGTGCTTGCGTACTACGACAAAATATTGGAAATTTCATATTATTTTGTTTTTATGCATCTTTTACATGCATATATTCGTTGTGCACACTAGGGCCATACTTGTATGAGAATATGAATCGTGTAATTAGAACGGATACAGACTCTTTGAATATATTTTTGAACTTCTGTTTTCCTGTTGCCTTGGTTAAATTATTATATTCCAGAGAAAACAGTTATATACTATTTGTAACTATGTTCGATATATCAGTTACCGTTTCGTGCGTTTGTTTGGTGTACGCAATATGGAAATTGCACAGTTGCACAACCGGTAAACAAGGATATTCAAGCATATCAGGAAAGCAAAATCTCCATGAAATTTTTGGTAGTTATGGTCTTTCGAACATTATTTTCCCATATAATGGTCTCGTAGGAAGTAGAGATATAAATGGAAAATATCAACTGAAACAAGTATAAGTACATTACTATAGTTTGTGGATAGAAATGCAACGAAAGATGAAAGCACTGAAGAGTTGTTCCTATGGAATTGTAAGAAGCACTGGTCATAAATGTATGTTTCTACATTTTTGTAAGCACATGTACATATACACGGCTAAAATTAAACACACACTTTCTAATTATCTCAAATTGTATTATATTGTAATAAATATCGCATACGTTTAATACATTTACACAAACGAAACCGTACTGCACTGCACTCTTCACAGAAGTGTTCGGAAAACTATAAAGAAAATTCTTGTGCAATAAAGTAACTTTTTCTTTACTCGTTACAATCTTACTTGTAATAAAAGTACATAGTATTAAAAGTATAATTGTCGATTATTTGGCGTTTACGTAGATCACGAGAAGAATTAATAATGCTAAGTTGTATGTTTCCTAAATTTGTTCTTATAAGTTACAGTAATGGAAGAATATAATTTTTCTATTGGTTTCTCATTTACAAAATCAATTCAAACGTGTTTCAGGAAAATCTTTCCTCATAGAAATACAGAACAATCAGATACTGATCTGGAATCAAATTGAAAAATTTGTTGACATAGGTGTCTATTTTTTGTAATATTTGGTGAAATTATTTAGAATATTATTTACCATTAAAAATTGTAATTCTAACGAAATACATTTTATAATTCTGTATGCGCGGAATGTTGGGCCTCAAAGTTATGAGGATGAATGAAGACTCCTTCTGTCGATATCCACTGAAAATGGGGACTAGTGACAGAAAGATCACCTACTACTTCGCTTTGACCACTAATCGGGTGACCATAGACTCTTCCGCTCACTGCTAAATACCTATAATAAAATAGAGACAATTTTGTCTGTACTTGGAAATATTTTTATAATACCTGGAATATTATGGTCTAACTTACGCAGTCGTGTCTACGTGTTTCAACATAACACGGGAATCCCTTCTCCATAATTCGTTTTCATCCCTTCTCGAAGATTCATTATCGCATATTAAAGCCCAATTGTCTCCATTGTCTCCTTCTCCTTTGCTATCTCCGTAAGCAGATATTTCTTGTTTACCGCTAAGAGGTGAGCTAACACTGTGAGAATGAAGATTCTTTTTCGTACCTGTGTGCTCCAGTCTTATGATGTCTCCGCACTTGACAGGCTCGCTGTTGAAAATTAGTCGTATGAATCAAAATCAAAGCATCATATATTTTATTGCTATAACAATCTTGTCACATACCCCCTAGTGCATTGTTTATCCGTTGATCCTTTAACAAGCCAGTACGAGTTTCCATTCTCTTTTGTTGACAAACCCGTTACCGACTGTTGACCACTGCCACTTCCATATTTTATATCGTGAGTATGTAATGTGACTTTGTAGTCTACATTTAATAGTTTTAATGCAGAACCACAGGTCACATACTGTGTTCCTTTAGCTATTTCCAATAAATACAACATTAATGCATAGACGTAACGTTTGTCAAGAAACAATAGGTTAACATAAAGATATTGTAACATAATGACATTAATAAGTAATAATGACAGAAATACTTGTTGAGAAAACGAAGCGTATTAATAGATTCAAGTTAATTACAAAAATAATAATATTTCAAGTACACGTATTATAGATTGACATTGACATTTCGCATGTAGTCGATCGATGATAAAAGCATTCATTTACCTCTGACGGAACTTGTGCATAATGCTGCAACTATTGTTAGAATCACAAACGGAAAATTAATTAAATAATTGTTCATTTTCTTCAACCGATAACGAAATGTTTAACTCTCGGAGGAACACAAATCGAATGTTCGATACACGTGTACATCTATATACGTGTTAGCCTCCTATTGGTGAGATGTGACTGTCAGTGGTTCCCAATTCTGAATTCCAAATTATGTGTATACTTGTTCAGGATGCTTCAATTTTTCCGAAAAATGTTGGACAAAATTTAGAGTCGAAGGAATTTAAGAAATTTAATGCATGTTCAACTTATGTTATATTCATATTTATTTTGTAAATATTTTATAAAACAATACTTTTCATTTTATTTAAAAAAATGATAAAATTACTAGGCGTTTTATTAATCTACACGGAACAATTTATATGGAAAAAGCATGTATCTGTTACACTAAAAAATGCAATAACATACTTGGAATCATATTCGATATCCAAATGATCCATAGATTGTTCGGTGAATTGTTATTTTATAAAATTGCACTTGAGAAACGTGGTAGATACTGTTGAATATATCAATTCAAAAAATAACTACCTCGATATAGACAGATTTTACAATAACAGTACAAGTACCCCAACCTTTCTTCTGTATAATAAAACCTTATCGATATTCCCTTAATTGATATTTATGCTCCGATATTACACAACTTTTAGAGCGAAAAATATTTTGTCAAAAGTTATACAATTAACGCGTAACATGTATATTCGATTGTTGAACGATAGGAATGAAATGCTTTCTGAACAGGCACAAAAATCTGCCTCGTCATTTAAATAATTTCAATTTAATTGTACAAATGTATGAAGGAACTGTCCCCAAGCATTCTCAGAATACACTTTGTATTGTGTTGGAACGACCAATAACGATGAACAATACTCTGATTAATATTAAACAAGTTTTGGACAGGTTTTAACATAAACATACGCTGCTATTACAACGAATATGGCAACGATCGTGGGTAACACCACTGTGAAGACACGCTGTTTATTCTCTAGAAATTCCTTTTTTCTCTCTTTTTTCTGTTTGTTTGTTTCTTTCGTCTTTCCCTTCAGTTGACGCATCTTTTCGCTGTAAATGGAAAAATATAATGTATACATTATCGGTAACATGATTTTTTTGGAGCATGTATATTGTTAAAAGGTATTATGTAAATACTACTAGATAATATAAAAAAAACAATCGATTTCTTTATAAATCACACAATCGAAAATTCGAGTTTCTTGAAAAGATATTTTATCGTATCGAATAGTTAACTACATGACCATTTGTACAATGCATATGTTTATGACAGCTTTAAACACTGTCAAAGTACAGGAACTTTCAGATAAAAGAGTAATAATAAACTCGTGTATTTTATAGCCTATAAATAAGAGTGTAAATCTAAATACCTTTAACGACTCGTTTAAATAAATACGAAAGAACTTCAGGACTTCGCCTTGGGATCCTCAAGCAATCGGGAAAAGCAGATTTCCGTACATGACACGTAATAAAATAACGCTACCCTACCAATCGTAATTTCTGTCACTTCCGCGTGAAGGCAGTCAATTGAACTACGTTAATCAGTAGATTCGAATCGAACCAACATTTTCTTGTCCCGTCTGCATGATGTATATAGTATGTATATTTATACTTACCTATTAGTGATGGGCATTATCGAATAAAAACTATCGAATAATTCGATAGTATCTGTTACTAATTTCATTCGATTACTTTTACTAAACTATCGAATGAATTTTGCAGTGGTGGGGGTACCCATGCGCGTCTACGCGTTATATTTATATATATAGTATTCTGTATAACGACTGTACGTTCTTTACTATTGCTCTGTTATTGCCATTCGCATGCATATGGAAATACTTACACGGTTATCTATATATACAATTATTTGAAACTAGACTTTAAAAGTTTCTGTCGTCACCGTCAGTGTCGTCGTTGTCACGCAGCCAATAACTTGCCAATACCACGCCAATACCAGACTGATCATATGTATAGAAATATATAGACGACAAATCTAATGGCCAATACATCGATTCAACCGTTTATACAAAAAGCTTCAAAACACACAAATTTGATTGGGAATTCTTCTTACACCGGTTCTTCTCTGTGTGTGATACGTCAAGGTTTTATAGGTTATTCAATTTTAAGACACGAACATGTAAAATATAAAGGTTCGTCAGAAGTTTCGTCTCTGTAAGAGTGTTCTGTGCTTGGAACGCTATTGCACACATATACGACAGAGTCGATTGAAGAGTTTTACATATTGGCAGATATTGGTAAATAAATAGGAAACCAGACAAGTGGAATTGAAATTCATTGCCCAGTTTGAAACTGGCGCCATTGTCGCCAGATCAGGGAAATACAGTTACCCTCTCTCTGCCAATACCGTATTAGTGGCGCCAAGAAGGGGAAGGATACGCTGTTATAGTGTGGGGAATCGACTCGGCTATTTTCACTACTTGCCTTGATCGCGTATATAAATGAAAATCATAGACAATCTCTTTTTCAAACACTACATTTTCGCCGGAGTTAGGTACTTCCAAACTGTACAAGGTTCGAGTGACCGATCATTTTTATCCTCCACCGATTTTCGGAAATCGGACACGCAACTTAAATCTAGACTTGCAACCTACGCACTTATAACTAACTATCTTATGACTAGTAACATTTGCTTAGCCTAGTTATAACTAGATGGCGCGTTGGGGGGGGGGGGGGGGGGGGGGGGCTGTCAGTGGATGTCGCCACAATAGCATAGTTTACCTCTCTGACTCTATGTCTATTCATATCCATGTATTTCATGAAATTCTGTTTCAGGTTTCAGAGCAACAACGGGACAACGGGTCGCTTGAATCAGCTTGAATCGCTCCGTATCACATAAATTTGACATTTTCGAGTGTGTACAGTGTACATATTCGACTGAACACACTGGCGAACAAAAGAAACGTACCTAGTCGTAGTATGACTTCGAGCTAGAATTTCACGTTGGATATCCGTGTTATTCAACAAGTACGTTGTAGCATCGTAGCAGAAGGATTTATCTCTTGTAAGAATTAATTCTAGGACTACCGAACAGTCAAAATAAATCATTCGTAATTTGTTTGGAAAAATGTTATTTTATTGGATTCTAGAAACGTACAATTTTCATAAAAAATTTCCGTTGACTGTGCCATTACGATCTCGAAATTTACTATTTTGATTTTCTCACATAGCACACAGAATTATTTCAATCGCATTTCTATTGTGCTTTGAACATGAATTAACGGATTCGCACACGCTCCAATTTTTAGAGTACAAGAGCAAACATTGTTTAAACGGTATGGAAGTCGACGAAAACAATGCAGCAGCTCCAGCAGAGACACCGATGGAAGTCGACGACGACAATGCAGAAAAAAATTCTGGTTCTACCTCGACTAATCCTTCGAGCGCTATTAAAGTGATGGCATCTTCGGGCACTGTTGGATCTGTATCGATTAGTCTTCATCCATTGGTTATAATGAATGTCAGCGAACATTGGACCAGACTTCGTGCTCAAGAGGGAACGGATCAATTAGGTAAATTTTTAAATGTTCTTTCTCATAAGAATTTTAGGAGCCTAGGTTTTGCGTTTGTTCCCACACCTTTGTATTTGCAGTATATGGCGCATTGATCGGTAAACAGAAAGGACGTAACATAGAAATCATGAATTCCTTTGAACTTTTGTTCACATGCATCGGGGATGATGTTATAATTGACAGAGATTACTATAATACCAAAGAAGAGCAGTTTAAGCAAGTATTTAGCGAAATGGATTTCTTGGGATGGTACACGACAGGAGACATGCCCAACGAAAGGGACATTAGAGTACATAAACAACTTTGCGAAATCAACGAGAG
The DNA here is from genome assembly GCA_916610255.1 of Lasioglossum lativentre. Classification (NCBI taxonomy): domain Eukaryota; kingdom Metazoa; phylum Arthropoda; class Insecta; order Hymenoptera; family Halictidae; genus Lasioglossum; species Lasioglossum lativentre. Next base: position 9,016,584 of record OU744363.1, on the reverse strand, counting down.
CCCTGTATTATTGAAACTCGATCCCAGACCAAAAAATACAGATGTACGTATAGAGGATACTTTTGTTTTGTTTTATAAATAATGGGTCTCAATCGTTTTTCATTGTGTATCTTACAGCAATTGTCCGTCTCTATGTACGAATCGGTAATCGATTTGGTGAACGGGGAAGCTACCATGTTATTTGTCCCATTAACTTATACGCTGGCAACGGAAGAGGCAGAAAGAATCGGCGTCGATCACGTAGCGAGAATGTGCAGTAACGATCAAGGAGAAAGCTCGTTGGGTAATATTGCACAGGCTTATTTCATTTTGCGGTGTGTAGCGACCAAAAAAATAACTTTGTGGTGAACTTGTGCACAGTTGCGGAACATCTAACTGCACAGCACAGCGCTATAAAGATGCTGCACTCGCGGGTCAAATTGGTATTGAAATACGTACAGGCGGTACAGAGCGGCGAAATAAAGGGAAATCACGAAGTGCTGAGAGCCGCCTGTTCTCTGGGGCATCGATTACCAGTTTTAAATAATCCAAAATTCAAAGCTGATTTTTATAATGTACGTATTCTTTATCTTTACTCTTACACTTCGCATAACGATTCCTCGGTTACGCATCTAACGCATCGTATCGTTGATCCTTTCAGCAATGCAACGATTTTGGTCTGATGACTTACCTTGGCATCATAACGAAAGATTGCAACAATATTAATCAGTTTGTTAATAAATTTAATATTTTGTATGATAGACAAGGTGCCGCGGGCCGTCGTTTACGATGTCACTTTTTGTGATGAGTGAATAGAAGCCATTGTTTTTTTTACAATTGTCTTTCTTTACTCCTTACAATTGTAGTAAATATTTTCGGAATATGGAGAATCGAAACCGGTAAAGCTTGTCATTGGTGAGTAACTTGAATTCCATAATTGATATATTGCCTCTCTTATATAAAATAAAGTTCGAAAAATCAGTTGAATCATTGTACTGGTTAACACCTGACAAACAGCTAAACTATATTGTCATTGTTCTACGATAGTGGAAGATATGTTACGATTGTTACGTTGTTGCGTTGTTTCGTTTTATTTTATTTTATTTTACTTTATTTTAGTATGTTATATTATATCCGACTTCAGACTTTGCATTTGTTGAGTTTTGGAAACTTGTATCGTCTCGAAGGTCAGGTTACTTTTTCATTACATATATTTCATTCTTATTATTTACATGATCGTTTTGTATAAATTATATTTGATATAAAAAAGCAGCCTATAAAATACGACTAAAAATCTTTTCCTAAAAATCTACGACGTTATTACATAGAATACAGACGCTTTGATCCGACACATACAACGACTTTAAATATTATACTGTACAAAATATAGTGTAATATATTGTGCCTCGTTAGTTATTGCAGGTAACCGTATCAAGTTACGTATTCTATACGTAAGAACATAAATCTGAATTGACTTTTCCCGTGGATAGACTATTAAATCTCTATAAATACTGTTAGGACAACAATGACAATATACACCAGAAAAATTCTATAACACAGTTGTTTTTCATACAACCTGTAATAACAATTCTTTTTGACTTTGTTCGCCTGAAAAACTGTTTAAATCCTCATTTGTATTTGAAGTATTTCTTTCTTTGTACACTGAATTGTGCGGCTTCGTTTGATATTGCATTGATATGAAACATTTGAAACCCACAGAGATCGCGATGCTTCCCCAGAATTTGTTCGTAAAAATGTTGGAAAATCATATGTAAGGTTTCTGCAACGGTTCTTGTACGCAAGTACGATCCCCTGGAACGTTTAACCTGACCCTTTGTCGTTGGCGTAACTTTTACCTCTTAGATCACTTAAAAGAGGGTACCTATACACGGGCGAGAATAGGGGGTAGGAGTAAGGGTCGTCGAGGTGTTGTTGTGCTTATTTTCTTCTGGTAAAAATCGTTTCAGACGTTCACACCAGGCTGTCTTCGATCATGGTAGCCAGAATGTCAACCAGAACGGACAGCATCGAGTCGGGCTAAGGACTCGGTTTGTCCATACCGATTATTTCCTCGAACAACGTGTTTCTACCCTCCATTCTTTCCTCCATGATTTGCAAAGAAAATCTCAAGGTGGCAGCAGCCAGATCGCCGACCGACCAGTGTCTGTCCATTAGAACCCTGCTCACGGTATCTAACTGAAGAATCGTTCTCTGTTCGATCACCAAAATCTTTCTCTGTCTCCGCATACACACGCACATACAAGTAACATATAATATACATGTATGTATGTATGTAGGTGGATAGATAGGTAGGTAGAAGATAGAAGAGAGAGGGAATAGGGGTACGTTACCTTCGACAGTCTAGGATTCCCCGCGGTGTAATAAATCAATTTCGGCACGCCCGCCAAAGAAGCGGCGAGCCACTGAATAACAAGCTTCAACTGGGGGTCCCCTTTTAATCGAGATCCGCATCCCCAGTTTCCAGTCACGACAGATAACAGTCCGCCGGATTGCGGACTACTGTCTCTTGGTATCTAAAAAATCGTGTTGGTCAATTTCAAGCGACATGATCGTTAGGAATTCGTTCGTCCCGAAAAACGCAAACTAATAACAAGAAAAAATACAAATTTTAGCAACCATAGAAAACGAGTATTCTCGACGAATATTCTCGGACAATGTTACTTTGGAAAGTATGGAAATGTTACACGTCAATTCAAAGTGAGAAAAGTAAAAGACAATCATCAAATAGAATGAGAGACAAATCATTAATCATTAGAGGTGTACGCACGTACGCGTCTAAAGCAATACCTCTCCGGTTAGAGACACAACTTTTTTTGTTATCTGACATGCAGCAGCGAGTGGTGGTTGGTTAGCGTGCAGAAATTACCAAATTTCTATTTCGTTTCGTGTCAACCAATCGTGTATAAGTCGAGCGTTCGGAAATTTAGTTTGGTAAGCACAGCTGCGCAAGGGGAGGAGGGAGTAGAGTAAATCTCTGGTGATAAATTGGAATCGGTTCATGCATTACATTTACGGAACAAGAGTTTACGTATACATGTGTAACAGATAAGATTGCTCACGTCAAGTGTAACATGCGATTCGAATTCTTGCGCAAGTTTATCCTTTATGGGTCCAGATGTACTTAAAGAAACAGGATTAGACAGATACACGGTTTTCTCGTCATCGACCAATGTTTGAAAAACCTCGGACGTGAACGTTACCGCTCTAAGCTTTTTACGTTGGATATCCTTTACTTCTTTCGACATCGTACGATTACTTAAAGCGTCTTCGTAATACTCTACGTCTTCGGATTCTGAGACCTGCGTATTGTAATGATCTGATGAGACTTGGCTACGCACGAAAAAATGATATATCTGGGATACAGCATTAGTTTTCAGTTTGTCTCTCATTCTTCGACGACGCGATCGATTCAAAAAAACAATCTTACGATAAACGTTAATGTATTCGATTCTTTGGATGTGTAGGTGCGTGTGCGTGTGCGTGTGTGTGTGCACGCGCGTGCGTGTGCATGTGCGCGTGCGTGAATGTGAACGTATGAGGTATGGGATTATGTGCGTGTAGACGCGCGAGTATTTTTTTCGTTCGACAATGTTATCGTATACCGATCGGATGTGATCTCGACTGAGAAAAAAAAGCAACTTGTTTCTTACTGATTGCTGTCTCCTATTTTTTTGACGGGCTAGCTCTAAACTCAAACTTCTCACGGCCAAAGCTAACTTGTGCCTTTGATTTACGTCGACTGAATCAATGAGGGGTTGAGGTTCACCCTCCTGTACCGGGACGCCAGCAAACGATTCGCTGAGAGCTCTCTTTAACAACGAGCCCGCGAATCTAACTACCGCCCTGTCCCTCGCGTCTAATTCACGCGATTCGTCCGCCGCTATGGGATCTTCTAACCATTTTGCTAGTTGCTCGTATACTTCCTCGAGCTCCGAACAAAAATCTGAACGCACGAAGAGTCAAGTCGGTTTCACTTGTTATATTTAGACAGTGACGAAAGATATATTATTCAACGAACGCAGAGAGATGCGTTTCGTAATACTTGCCAGAATTGTATTCGGTACTGAAACTGTATCTACTACTAGCGCTTGTGTCTCTCCGTTGAAGCGCCGATTGATTCTGTCGGAATCTGCCCAGCCACTTTTGTTCCGCTTCCAACGATTCCTTCAGAAACTCTTCGTCGACGGTTTCGTCTCTGAGAACGAAACCTCTCGAACCACCCCTTTTTACCCTGGAACATGTTCCTTTCAAAGTATCGGTTACTCTCCCGTGGGTGCGAGCGTACGCGCACGCAAACACCTACAGTAAGAAAAAAAGAAAAGTGAAAGAGACTCGCTTACTTGATATCTTGATCGTAAACGTGACTTCCGGATACACTTATCCCTACCGCGTAGCTACTCTCTCCGGACGACGTGTTCGAGGAGGCTGCACCACCGGTGGCTGTGCTCTCGCGTTTCAAAGCTTCCCTTAGACGCTGAGCGAACGTTCCTCTCCTCTCCGGTGTGTCCAACTGGCTGCTGTACCGCTTGCTCAATCTTTGTTCTTCCTCCTCTAAACACGGTTGGATCGCGTCACAGCGAATTAACTCGTTAAAATGCCAGAGTTTCGAGAATCACCTACCAGGATCTTCCTCTATCGTGTCTTTCGCACTGTGGAAGCTGTCTGTGCTCTGACTGTTGCAGCTGCTGTAAACCGACATCTGACCGAGCGATTTCCGCGTCACCGGCAAAACTTCGCCGCTCGAACCGAGAACTATGAATCGATTTCTTCTACTCGCGCAGCTCGCCTCTTTGCACGGCTTGTGAGGGCTCAACGATCTCACGGATTTTCCGTTCGGCCTGCCGTGAACCTCTGTCGAGGCATTATCCTCGTACTTGCTCCGTTCGGTCGATATTCGTTCGGCCTTCCCTAGAAGAACATCGCGCGATGATCGATTCGATTCGATTCGGTCCTTATTTCCTTATTTCGATACCTTGTTTCGAGTCATGATTCGCGGACACTGGCTTGTCGTCAGCGTCCGTTTCCGGCGGAGTGCTACTGAAGCTCTCTCCGATCGGTGACAATCTGCGAGAGCTCAGAGCACCGTCCGGATCCATTTCCGATCTGCCGATGGGATCCGTCGGACTGCTCGGCACATATCTCTGACGAAATCCTAGCAAAGATTTGTTCATTTCTCGCAGCACATTGTCCTCTTCGAACTGCGCCAGGGGCAACGTCGAGTAGTCCTCTGGATCGATGCAGCAAACCGTAACCTGTCGCGTTCAACGAAAATCGAGCAAAGTTTGTTGTAGCTCGTAATGTCGTGATCTCGTAATTTCGTAATCTCGTAATAAACCGTCCGGCCTCGGCTACTCTACCGTATAGCTACTCACTACGTTCGGTTTCGACAGAGCTTCGAACGTTGCTCTGTTGCGAGGATCGTTTATTCGAGACACGTGCCTAACGCCTTCGACTATCAGGGCTTCGTTGTCCTCCAGAGCCTCAACAGACAGTATCGCTGCGAGCATCTCAGGATGGGTCGCTATCTAAACGCAACAGAGAGACGATTATTGAAATGTTCCCGGTCGCTCGCGGTCGCGTTGTTCCCATCTTATACGAACGATACGTTACGATACGATACGATACGGTACGGTACGATACGATACGATAAACCGCGGTTTACGATCGGAGTTAGGCTCGTTACGCGGTTGCCTTCAATTATTTACATGTACAGTTTCTTGCGTAACATCACCGTCAAGCACGCCGCCGCCAAACTTCGCGCTCGCGAAGCAAACGCGCAATACTTTCGTTTCCGGTTCCACCCTCTCTAAACGGCCCTCGTGCCTTATCATCAGCGGACAAAGGGGCACGTTACTCTCCAACCAGTCCTCGATGGTTAGCCATTGCTTGGACGTCATCACCTGGCGATTTGAAATTTCGTTTTGTACAGTATCACGATGCTCGTCCAACAGGACCGACGGAGATGAAGCCTACCTGTCTGGAGATCACCAATTTACCGTCCAACGCGTTCTCCGTTTCCAGATAGTCGTAATAGTGAAATAGACTTCTCAGCTTAGCTTTCTGTCCGTTACTGCAAATCATTCGAATTATTCTTCCTTTTTTGACCAAATTTCATATTTCTGATCATCTAAATTCCTAAGTTGCGCGAGTAGCTTACTTTCGAAGATGCTTGAAGAAGTTGGTGAAGTTGAAGTCGCGCAAGGTCGGGTGCGTTTTCGTGGTTCTCTTCGGGTACGTGGAGAAGAACGCGTTCGCAATCAAAGAGGAGACGAAGCCGTAGCTGTACTCGACGCAGTCACCTGCGACACGCGTATTTCCGTGATTACGTATTTAACTTATGTATACGTACATGTATACGTAGACACGTATTCGAAATATCGTATGTATGTACTTAGGTTTCTGCGACGCGTTGCTTACCTTGTTGCTGGAGACTGAAGTGCAAGCCTTGCGGGGGTTTGCAGCTCCTCAACGCTTTCGCTCGATCCACCATCCGCGGTATCGTCTTCGCGAGCACGTGTTCCCGTTCCGCCGAGTCGAGATCGTGTTCAAGGAACGCGATCAGTTCGGAGAACAGCTCGGGATCTTGCGAGTCCTCCTCGGGATCGAGACTTATGCTGAAACACCCGAGAGATTATGGGGTCTCTCCGAATTACGTTTTCGCTCGCTTCATCGTTACAACGGAGGGACAATCATATGTATGTACAATGTGAAACACAGAACACATAGTGGATGTGGTTTTGTTCTTATTCTGTGCAAGGGTCTGCCGCGTAAAAGCATTCGCAAAGGGTACATATCTTTTACTTCTTATTAATACTTGAAGACAATCTTGATCGAATACCTTTTCAGCGAGCACTGTTCCTCGCGTCTTTTCAACAGCGTGCGGCAGAAAAATCGAGTTCGTTAATGGTTGACAATGTCACGAAACGAGAAGCGTTCGTTCGATTCTACAATCTTTCCTTCCTATCGGTCACAGTGTGTGTGTGTGTGCAAGCTATTGACATCGAATAAGATTGAAAAAACTGTTCCAGGGCTTGATTCGAATCCCTAAAGAATTTCGACGGTAAAAATACTGCGCGACGTTTATCTACATGTACCCACAGTTTCACAATTTTTCGAACGTCCAGGTTGTTGGGGATCTTCCCCTGAAAGTAGGCGTGGCTTGGTTGCTCATAACTCATAACGGGGCCAGGGCATTGGCACGCGGAGCAATACGCCGCGCCGCTGTGCCTGCACCACGCGTTTCCGTCCGATATATCTTCGGCTTCCACTTCGATTAGGCACGCATATCAACGAACATACTTACTTGCACATGTCGTGTAAGTGCTGCATCGCCTCGACGAGATTCTCCGAGTTTCTGGCAGCGGCCGCGCGATCCAGTTGCTTGACTACGGCCGGCCACCATGGCAGGTCGCAGGGTAGCATCACCAGAGCCATATTCCCCGCTTCACCGTCCACGAAAAACGTAACAGACGATTAATATTTATGAAATCGCGGGGTCAGGTGAGACACGCAGATTATCCGAGCGATCGGCATGGCGCGTCCTATTTTCGTGCGTGTCGCGCGCGCGCGCGTGCACCGATTTACTCGCGAGCAACGAGCAACAAGCAGCGGGCACGAGCTAGCCGGGGCAACGTGTTCGTTGTTTCACGCAAACGGCATAAATACACTGCCGCACCTCGGTTCGTTTCACCTCGTCTCTCCTCGTCTTGTCTCGTTTCGTTTCGTTTCGTCTCGTCTCGCCTTGCCTCGCGGCCAACTAAATAGATCGCCAGTCGACGAACCGAATTTCAAACGCACAGGAAATCTTTTTGGCAGCAGGCCCATCTCGACGAGATCTGCACACCACGCGGAGATCTACGTGGGTGGGGCGAGTACGATAAACGGACCAACATGCGGACACTTGTTGTGCAAATTCTACATCGATCTCGATCTTAGTCCCGATCCCGATTACGATCCCAATCCCAATCAGAAAGAAGAGTGCTTTCAAATTGTTGTGTGCGCAGACTTTCTCGTAAACATAATTCGCAATAGTACCATCGCAATAGTGGTATGCGTTATTATTAGGTGTCTGCTGTACACATCGACGCATCTTCGTTAACAATAGCAACATATTATTCTAACGGCGGGCAAATACGACACAACAGTGTTTACAGTAGCCAATTCGTTCGCGCGTCCTTTCGACCGCATCCTTTTGAACTCGAAACAAACACGAGGGCTGCGACCAGCGACGAATCGGCAACGAAGAGGGTGCGCGTACTTGTACGCACGAATTGTTGCGTAAAAATACGCGTTCCATGCTTATAAAATGAAACGAGGTCTCACGGGCCGCGTAACTCGATATACCTTTTATCCTTCGCGTAAAAATACATATGATATTCTTTGGACGATCTATCGTATCTTCTCTTGGTCGAAGGCTCGACGGGCGATCGTTATCTTTGTCAAAGTTGGCGTTCGAATGGAAAGAAAAATAACAACACGGTTTCGTAATTCGCGTCTCGTGACGCTCGAAGCGGATCGATTGACGTCGTCGATGATCCGATCGTATTTTCGAAAGAACGAAGAGGCGCGCGAACGAGTCCTAAAGTCTAGGGACCCCACGCAACTCGTAGCCCGTAGCTAGCAACTCGAATCCGCTCGTGCGCCTGTCAGAAGGGGTTGTCCGATCTGGTTAGTAACCTCTCGACACGAGGAGAGAGTATAATTAGTTCGTCTGTAAGCAGCCGGCTAGAAAACAGAACGTTCGGCGAGATGGGAAATGGTAGGCGAGAAAGCTATATAGATGAAAAGAGGAGGGGAAGAAAGTGAGATAGAGCGCGTGAAAAAGAGAGAGAGAGAGACAGAGAGACAATATTACGGTCGAATTAAAGTAGAATTACCGTAATCACCTAATTTGTTCGCTACACGTTGTCGATCAGCTGACGCGATCGAAGCGTGAACGAAGGAGTCACATCTTAAAGTATGCCATTGCGTCAACGGACATGCTGTAAGCCGCACGCTGCACACGCCGCACACGCCGCAAGCCGCTACTTGTACGTTTCACGACGTTCCTCGACGACACTCGTGGAATTTTCGCCGACTCTACGGGACCGTGTCAAAACACCGGCATGGACGATCAATCGCACGGCGAGAGAAGATCTTTCTTTTCGTATGTTTCGGTCGCGTCGGTTCCTACGGGAGAGACAACGTTTGATCACCCCTGAACGCCGATAACTCGAGACAACGTATACGCGACACGAGAAACGGTGAAAAACTTTGGTGCAAGACGGGTTTGGCTCGGGCCGCTCAACAGCTGTCGCAATCGCGTCGAATTGATCGACACGCGATCCCTAGGACCCGGACCAACGACCGAATCGAATCCACGTTCGTCGAAGTAGGTGGTGAGAAGCGGTGAAAAGCGGCGAGAAGCAGCAAGAAGCGGCGAAATCTACCAACGTTAACTGGTACTGGTACCGTGGTCGTCGCGCGCACCCGATTGCTGCCTTTCCCGATACACACTTTGTCCACGAGCCGCAACCCTCCGCTTGGCGTTCTACACGCTATTTATAGAGCGGCGCCGGCGCCCTGCCAAGCCCTATATAGAATTTTTCCGAGGGAACGTCTCTGAACGTCTCCCGCGATTGCAATGTTCCGTAGGTAGAGCGTCGTCGCGACGCTTTTACATTAGCCGCGCGTGTCCCCTTCGCTTCCGGTTGAATTACACCTGTTCCAACCTGTTCGCTGAAATCCGACCGAGGCGACCCAACGCGAATACAATCGGTCTGATTCGGATCACAGACGAGGTATAGAAATCGCTTCATGCTATACCTCGTTTGTGCTCGGACACAGACGTAAGATCAGTACAGACATTGCATGCAATGCATTTTTCTGTCTACGATTCTGAATTACCGACTATGTAGAAAATGCCCCAGTACAACAGCGGACTCTATCGAAATGAAACGATCAGCTAGTGAAGACAGCGAACCACAAAAGTGAGGGAGCTAGATTTTACAGCGTTCTCAGTCGCTTTGAGAGCCAGTCAACATTCGTGTTATAAATGTTTAGAACATAAGTTATGTATATTGTACAATATAAAATATTTTATCTGTGAATCTACAATTAAGAAAATGTAATAAAACATCTGTTTTATTAAGGTTAAAATAAATATCTGTGTATATAATTATTGAACCACCAATTTTCATCGAACGTCGGACTTGTTGTAGAGTTATACTACTGATTTCCGCAAAAATATACGCTCGTCTAGCTTGTCATTGAGTTGCTGTAATAATTTGGAAGTGCATAAATAGTGAAACTTTGAAAAGCAAAAATTTTCGGACGCTTGACTTGTCGTTGAGTTCTACTACTTAAATTTTCGTGCCACCTCTTACGCTATCATATTCTCCTATACAAAATTCAACTTTCGAGATTTACGAAAATTCTCGGATGTCTGACTTGTCGTTGAGTTGGGTTACTTAAATTTTGAAATTTTTCAGCCGCCCGCCGTATCGTTGAGTTGTACTACTGAATTTTCGTGCCACCTCTTTCGCTACCATATACTCCTAATACAAATTTCAACTTTCGAGATTTTCGAAAATTTTCGGCTTTCTATTAGGAGAATATGATAGGAAAAGAGGTGGCCCAAATTTTCCTGCCACCTCTTTTACTATGATATTCTCCTAATACAAAATTTAATTTTAACCTAATTTGAAAAATTTTTCACTATCAAATAGTCATATCACCGACGAGATAATAGTATCTCGTCGGTGGTCATATTACATGGTGGGGGACCAAAGAAATTGGCTCGAATGTCGATACCAACGAACCGTAACAATATGAAACTTTCTACTTTATCGAACATCGGTAAGAAAATTACCGACACCGCGTGAGAATATGACCGGCGCGCGATATTCGATGATCGATTTCATGGCCGGATTGTTCGGAGTTACACTCATCTGTGTTCACAGTGCTCTGATTTACAGTCAGCGACGCTCTCGTATAGTCTGTCTGCCGTCCGTGGTACAGAATGAAATCTATCGACTCAAGGGAGTTCGGCCACCGACAAGATACTACTCGGCGACTAGAGGGGAACCGTCAAATTTCGGCTACGCAAACTCCTCAACCAGTAATAACTATACGTATCTACATCCAGTTGCGTCACAATTTCATCAATAATTACTATCACAGCGATCGAAATCAACCGAAATTAGATGGGGTGGGGATAGTTTCGCACCACCACCGACGCGCAAAAAGTGGGCACAGGTGGGCGCGGGGATAAGTGGAACTTACAGTGATCTGAAATACCACGTCACTAAAAGTTCCACAACCGACGAGATACTCGTCGGTGACTCCGCGCTCTCTACCTAAATAGAACGTTTGTCGTGAACTACGTAAGACTCCGTTAGCAGTGTAGGTATGTGGATTTAGTCCTACTAATATTCACTAAAACTAGACTGTGCTACTTTGTATAGGGGCACTTGGGGAAAGTGGCAGAACAATAATAGCTGGAAGTAATCTATTATTATTCGCGTTAATATACATATAGAAAAATCAAATAAACCAGCTCGAAACGTTTTGTTTTCAGGGAAGGTGACATTGCAAAATGTTATGGAAGGGAATAGGTTTCAAATAATCATGGATATTGATTTACAAAATCTTTATTGAAAATCTTTCAATACATTTGTTCTTACATCTAGCATGTCTTACATTCTAGTATACAATATAAACGGAAATTCTAAGTGTGCAGCTATTAGCTCGATATTATCCTCTATTTGTAAGATACCAGAAGTTCTTACAAATAGAGGATAATACCGATTGCCCAGGTCTCACCACGTGGAGGTTGGTGCACAAGAGACCCGGAAAGGAAGTCAGAACGAATACAATATTCCTTCTGGCTCCCTTTCCTAACAACTATGAACTTATACTAACGCAGTATGTCGAGTAATTATTGCGGAGCAAAAGATGTGAATCGGAGAAGAAGTCTCCGATCCACGGAGGATAAAAGGTGAATCAGGCAGAAGGCTCTGATTCTTTCAAAGAGAGAAACAATAGCGAACCAGAGCAGAGGGCTCTGGTTCGAGGGTGACGCGACGCGTACAATGCATGCAGCCCAACTCCGGCCAGCAACGATACCCGACGTGTCCTCACCAAGAGCGATGGCCAAGAGACGTGTCCAAACGATATCCCATTTACTCCTAAAACCACCTGCCACCAAACAACGAAACGTTGAGGTGGCTCGGGTGGTATTACAAAAGAGAGGATTTTTCACTTAACAGTGTAACACGATGAACAACAGCCTCTCAACCACCCACTCTCAATGTATCCACGCCGAATACCGGTACCAACCGGTCTGGTACATACAAGCAAGGTCCGACACAGCAGAAGGCTGTGTCGGAGTCAAAAAAACGAGCCGAGCAAAGTGAAGTTACGGCAATAATTACTCGACATATTTACAACGACGATATACGATCTTAATAATTAACGCACGCACGTAAATCGAGCAATTATTGTCGGCAAATAAACTAAGTCGCGCAAGAGGGAAGAATCGAAGCAGAAGGCTTTGATTCGCAAAGAAGAAACATGAACCAGAGCAGAAGGCTCTGGTTCGGGGGTGACGCTAAGACAATAATTGCTCGGCAAATATAATTAACTTAAAAATACGACGCAGTCTTCGTTGGTGTGTCCTCTTCATTCGATGTATCCTCTTCGTTCGATGTATCCTCTTCGTTCGATGTATGTTCTTCGATCGATGTATCCTCTTCGTTCGATGTATGTTCTTCGATCGATGTATCCTCTTCGTTCGATGTATGTTCGTCGACGTTAGAAATAAAAATGACGACGATTAAGATGCGACGGGATGAAACTATGAACCCCGTACACGTGTACGGCCTACATACCTCGCACACGAGTGCAAATCTAACCAGCTCTCAAGAGCCAAATTAACCCCGCATACCAAGAGGAACTTGTAAAAGTTCAGAACCAAATTTCAAGTAGAAATCGAGTAACAAAAATGACGATAATGAAGATTCGATGAGAAGCAACTATAAACCCCGTACACGATTACGGCCTACATACCTCGCACACGAGTGCGAATCTAACCAGCTCACGAGAGCCAACCTAAAGCCAGCTCATGAGAGCCAAACTAACCCAGCACACGAGTGCGGCCTATAGGCGCTTCGGGACCCCGGGGACGCGACACCCCGTACTCACTCACGGTTTCCCTACCCGTGAGCGAGCCCCTGAGGGAAATTTCACTTAAGATATTTGAGAAATAATAAACGACGGTGTTTGTTGAATTGACATATGACGGAGAAAATTGTTGAAGGTGGGCCAAGGGAAAACAAAGAGTGTTTTGAAGTACCCTTGACCCACCTCGAGCTAGCTTATAGTAAATTCACATACAATTCAATTAAATACACAAATTTTTCTATTTGGCAAGTCTTAAATTCTACTGTACAATGCTATCGGAAATTCTAAATGTGCAGCTATTAGCTCGATATTATCCACTATTTGTAAGATACTAGAAGTTCTTACAAATAGAGGATAATACCGATTGCCCAGGTCTCACCACGAGGAGGTTGCTGCACAAGAGACCCGGAAAGGGAGTCAGAACGAATTCAATATTCCTTCTGGCTCCCTTTCCTAACAACTGCGAACTTATATTAACGCAGTATGTCGAGTAATTATTGCGGAGCAAAAGGTGTGAATCGGAGAAGAAGTCTCCGATCCACGGGAGGCCAAAGGCGAATCAGAGCAGAAGGCTCTGATTCTTTCAAAGAGAGAAACAAGTGCGAACCAGAGCAGAGGGCTCTGGTTCGAGGGTGACGCGACGCGTTCAATGCTTGCAGCCCAACTCCAGCTAGCAACGATACCCGACGTGTCCCCACCAAGAGCGATGGCCAAGAGACGTGTCCAAACGATATCCCATTTACTCCTAAAACCACCTGCCACCAAACAACGAAATGTTGAGGTGGCTCGGGTGGTATTACAAAAGAGAGGATTTTTCACTTAACAGTGTAACACGATGAACAACAACCTCTCAACCACCCACTCTCAATGTATCCACGCCGAATACCGGTACCAACCGGTCTGGTACATACAAGCAAGGTCCGACACAGCAGAAGGCTGTGTCGGAGTCAAAAAAACGAGCCGAGCAAAGTGAAGTTACGGCAATAATTACTCGACATATTTACAACGACGATATACGATCTTAATAATTAACGCACGCACGCAAATCGAGCAATTATTGTCGGCAAATAAACTAAGTCGCGCAAGAGGGAAGAATCGAAGCAGAAGGCTTTGATTCGCAAAGAAGAAACATGAACCAGAGCAGAAGGCTCTGGTTCGGGGGTGACGCTAAGACAATAATTGCTCAGCAAATATAATTAACTTAAAAATACGCCGCAGTCTTCGTTGGTGTGTCCTCTTCATTCGATGTATCCTCTTCGTTCGATGTATCCTCTTCGTTCGATGTATGTTCTTCGATCGATGTATCCTCTTCGTTCGATGTATGTTCTTCGATCGATGTATCCTCTTCGTTCGATGTATGTTCGTCGACGTTAGAAATAAAAATGACGATGATTAAGATGCGACGGGATGAAACTATGAACCCCGTATACGAGTACGGCCTACATACCTCGCACACGAGTGCAAATCTAACCCGCTCTCAAGAGCCAAATTAACCCCGCATACCAAGAGGAACTTGTAAAAGTTCAGAACCAAATTTCAAGTAGAAATCGAGTAACAAAAATGGCGAGAATGAAGATTCGATGAGAAGCAACTATAAACCCCGTACACGAGTACGGCCTACATACCTCGCACACGAGTGCGAATCTAACCAGCTCACGAGAGCCAACCTAACGCCAGCTCACGAGAGCCAAACTAACCCCGCACACGAGTGCGACCTATAGGCGCTTCGGGAGCCCCGGGGACGCGACACCCCGTACTCACTCACGGTTTCACTATCCGCGAGTGAGCCCCTGAGGGATATCCATTCGATATGGATATTCGAAGGAATACCAATTTTAAATCAGAAATATACATTTTTAGAAGATTGAAAGTTCCGGCGGAAATTTCAATTAGGTTATGAGAAATAATAATCGACGGTGTTCGTTGAATTGACAGTTGACAGAGAAAATTGTTGAAGGTGGGCCAAGAGTAACCAACACAAGCATTGTAGAACCCTTAGCCCACCCTGTGCTGTAAAGCACATAACACTCACAAATAAAAATAAAATTGTTGAGACTCACCATTGTTGAAAGTGGTGCAGGTGGAGTAGACTAGTCTGCAAGGCGAATAAACACTTGGCAGCCCCTCTGGTTAGCATTGGTCAGCCAGGTGGTCAGTCACTGGTAAATCACGGGTCAGCCAGGTGGTCAGTCACTCGCAAATCACTCGTAAATCACTCGTAAAACACTGGTAATTCACTTGTAATTCACTTGTAATTCACTTGTAATTCACTTGTAATTCACTTTAAATCACTTTTAAATCACTCGTAAATCACTTTTAAATCACTTTTAAATCACTTTTAAATCCTTTTAAATCACTGGTAAATCACTGGTAAATCAATCACTGGTAAATCTCTGATCAGTCACAGGTAAATAACTGATAAATCAATCACTGGTAAATCTCTGATCAGTCACAGGTAAATCACTGGTAAATCAAGCACTGGTAAATCTCTGATCAGTCACTGGTCACTCCCAGGGCGGTCTCTGGTCAGGCTCTGGTCCTCCCCAGGTCTTCTCCTGGTCCCGGCGCCCGAGCGCTCCTGCCGGAATCCCTGGCCCGTCTGACTGACTGAGCGCGCTCGCCGAGTTCAGGCGCGCGCACCTTTGTAGCGATGCGCAACTCCCCCCGCTCCATCTAATATCGATCGATTTCGATCGTCGTGATAGTAATTATTGATAAATTTATTATTTCTGTCTGTTTAATGTTTATAACAATTCCTTTTGTCAACGATGTCAACAAGCACTCCCTTGACCACCTTGCCATCTAATTTTTTAGTAAAAGTAGGTAATAGAATTCGATGTACAGAATAACTTTTAATCCATGAATATTCGCACGCATTAATTTATTGAACACAATACACTGATAAATTTATTATTTCTGGGTGTTTAATGTTTATAACAATTCCTTTTGCCAACGATGTCGACAAGCACCCTCTTGACCACCTTGCCATCTAATTTTTTAGTAAAAGTAGGTAATAGAACTCGAGGTACAGAATAACTTTTAAACCATGAATATTCGCACGCATTAATTTATTGAACACAATACACTGATAAATTTATCATTTCGAACTGGTTAATATTTACAATAATTCCTTTTACCAACGATGTCGACAAGCACTCCCTTCACATTTTTTCCACGCAATTTTTTACAGTAAAGTAACTGTTCCCCCAGATCGATTTTTGGAACAATTATGTACAAAAACAAGTGAAGGAAATAATGCTCATTTATGAAATATTTTTATATTAAAAATTGAGGTATCTCGCATGAAATTTGAAGATATTTCTTGGAATTTTTTGTCCTCGATATTAATTTTGATTTCAATAGTTTAGAAATCAACGCCAAAATATTGTCTGAAATATTTGAATACGTTCGTCGGAGAATGTA